>WNWU01000024.1:7065639-7089053 GCA_012654045.1 Ptyas mucosa
CCCCCTAGTTCTCTGCCACGGCACCTTTCCAGCTACAAGGGGGGGGGAAACTCCAACCCCCCCTCTCGCCTCCAGGATGCCTGCTCCACTCTGCAATCAGTCAGTACAGTCCGTTGTGCCTTCTTAGGTAGCACCGGTCCCCTTAGGCGCTGTGGCACCTCGGCGGCCTCAAAAAAAAGCCGCCGATCGCCTCCCGCCCCCTCTGGAGCCTCGGGCGCGCCAGCATCGGCCTCCCGGCCCCTGGAAGTGAGGCAGGGGACCCCTGGCGAGCCGCCCTCAAACGGCAAACGCCCCAATAATGGGGCGCTTGGCCCAAAGGGCCTCCAGATGGGGGGGATCAGACTCTGGGGCCAGAGCTAGCCCGATCAAAGTCTGTCGCCAGCGGAACCGGAAGCGGAAGCCTCCACAAGTCTTAAAGTTGCCAAAGCAGGAAGGCAGGCAGGCAGGCAGGCAGGCAGATAGAGCTGCTCACCGATGAGCTTGATTGCAGGCAGGGAGATTCAGTAGCTTGCTGATGCAATGGATTGCAGGTATTACAACAAGCGAAGCAAGGCAGGCGGTCCGACCAGCAGCTAAGGTAAGCGGGGGGGGGGATTTTTGCTACCAGTTAGCAGGTAACTCGGCTGGGATCGTCAGAGCTTGGATCGTCAGAGCCATTTAAAAGAAAAAAAAAGGCTCTGATGATCGCGCGGCTCAACTGGGCATGGGGGGCAGGGGCAGGGATTTTTGCTACCGGTTCCCTGAACTGCCCACCGCCATCACTACCTACTCGCCCGAGCCAGTCCAAACCAGAAACATTTCACCCCTGTTTTTTCCCCTCTCAGCCATCTCAGGAGGCAGCAATAGATTGGGGGTGGGGCCAAATAAAAGGTAAGAATGCGGGGGGCGGGGGCGGGGGGGAGAACTGGTTCGGTGATGTCATATCGTCACCGCTACAGGCTCAGCGGAACCAGGCCGAACTGGGAGGAACCCACCACTGTCTCAAACCCCAATGCAAAATTAAAATTTCACATAGCACCTATGTAAGTTTCTATGATATCACATTTTTGGGCTTCAAGCCAAAAGGGAGGTTTGAAAGGGAGGTGATGGAAATCCTTAGTATCTCAAAAGTTGAAAGCTGGTGCTGTTTTGACTTCCAGACAGTTTTTTGGGGTAGTCTTTCCAGCACGCCAAATCCTTAGGAGTTTGGGGCAGAGATTTGGCCAGTGACCAGAGAGAGGACATATAAATAGCTAGGCTGGATGAGAAAAAGGCTCATGTAATAATTATTCTTTCACCATGGCTAACATTGGGACTATCATGCTTTTAAACAGTAGATCTGCTATCCTGCTTATAGTATGTCTTTCAACAACTGGGGTTTAGCGGTAGCCTGGAAGGAGCGGTTCTCCTGGGAAGGAGAAGACCACGGGTGAAATGCTCCCGGTTTGGACCGATCAGGCGATCTGGTAGTGATTGTGGCAGGTGGTTCGGAGAACTGGTAGCGATGGCAGCGTGAGGCTCCGCCCACCCATCCAGGTGTTGTTACTTCCTGCTTTTAAAAGGTAAGAAAAAGGCTCTGGCTGTTGCACGCCACAGCTGTGATCGTCAGAGCCTTTTTTTTAACCTTTTAAAAAATGTTGTAAAAAAATGCTTTAAAAAAGTTTTAAAAAAAGTTGGCCATGCCCACCCAGTCACATTAGAACCTGCCCCACCAAGCCACGTCGTAACAAATTTTACATTTCACCACTGGAGAAGGCCAAATAGAAACCCTCAAAGAGAAGCCCTGGTACAGAACAAATTGGGATTGTCTTTTCCATTTAAGAAGGCCACATACTTCTTAGTAATATCTTCCTGAACTAGTGATACGATAGCCATCTTCCAATGGTTGAGGGACTGTCACAAAGAAGACAGAATTGACCTATTCTCCAAAGCACCTGAGGGTATGTCTAGTTTAATGAAAACAAGGACTAGGGGGGACATGATGGTCATCTTCCAATATCTCAGGGGCTGCCCCAAAGAAGAGGGAGTCAAGCTATTCTCCAAAGCACTTGAGAGTAGGACAAGAAGCAATGGGTGGAAACTACTGATATAGGGCCGTGATGGCGAACGTATGGCACGAGCCCCGACGCCCCAGTTAGATTCCGTGGCGTTTTCTTTTGTGAGTTTCTGTTTCCCTGCAAAGATCTTACCCTTTGCCCTGCTGCCGGTGTTGGGATGCCTCAACTGGCCAGCTGGTCTTCGGGTCTGTGCTGTGTGTGCGCATGCATGTCTGCATATGCACATGCATGCACGCATCTGCATTCGGATGCTTGTGCACATGCGCACCTTTCCTTTTGGGTGTGCATGAGTGCAGTTTGGACACTCGGTGTCTAAAAAGTTTGCCATCACTGGTATAGGGCAGAGGTGGGTTTCAGCAGGTTCTGACCAGTTCTGGAGAACCGGTATCAGAAATTTTGAGTAGTTTCGGAGAACTGGTAAATACCACCTCTGACTGGACCCACCCACATCTATTCTCTGCCTCCCGAGTCCCAGCTGATCGGGAGGAAATGGGGATTTTGCAGTATCCTTCCCCTGCCATGCCCACCGAGCCATGCCCACCAAGCCACACCACATCACGCCCACCAAGCCACACCCACAGAACCAGTAGTAAAAAAATTTGAAACCCACCACTGGTATGGGGTCTCCTGTTTGAGCAGGGGGTTGGACTAGAAGACCTCCAAGGCCCCTTCCGACTCTTGTTATTCTATCATGCTGGTTTAGCCTACGTCGTAACTGTTTAAAACCACTTTATTCCTGAATGACAAAAACAAACAGGATGAGTCTTCAGAAGGCTACAATCCAATATTCACTTTAGAGAGGGCACCATGTTGAACTCTGTAGTAGGACATACAGAGCAAAGATCGCTAAGATTGCATGTCAGTCTCCATACATCAAAGCCAATACCTTAAAATAAAATGTGCTTCCAAGAAATTGGTAAGCTTCTTGTGCTGCCTTGCTAAACAGTTTCCAAGCCAATGTTCCCATGAGTCAGGAACGGTAGGTAGAATGGAACAGAACTCTTCTGAATGGCACCGTTGTCTTTTCCCATTATTTTGAAAGAGCGAGAGATGTAGCCCAGCCTAGGCACAAATGTGTGACCTTGTCCCTTGGCTAGTCATGCACTTAACTTCCAAATTCTTGCACCAAATGCTAGCTAAGGGTTAACATGTATATCTGTGCCAGAAACCAAATTCCATTTCAGTGGAATAGAAAAAGAGTGCTTAAGACGTCACCATTAGCTATGTTCATGAAAAGCGGCTTCAGCAGATAGCAGGATATGGCTGATCTTTTCTGGGTTTAGAACAGTGGTGGTATTCAATTTTTTTTACTACCAGCTCTGTGGGCATGGCTTGGTGGGTGTGACGCCCCAGTTCAGATTGGATCGCCCGATCTGGTAGCAATGGCAGCGGGTGGTTCGGAGAACTGGTAGCAAAAAGCCCTGCCCACCCCCCATACCCAGCTGAGCCGCACAATCATCAGAGGCTTTTTTTTTCTTTTAAAGCATTTATTCTACAATCTCTTCGGCCAAAAAAATGCTTTTAAAATTAAAAAAAAAGCCTCTGATGATCGCGTAGCTCAGCTGGGATAGTCAGAGCTTTTTAAAATGATACACAGGTAGGTGTTACTTTTATAAAAAAAAATGTCTTTTTCCCCTTCCTTTGGTTTTCAGCTATATGATTCTTGGCAATTGTTCTCTCTTATTTCCTGCACAGCATTTATTCCAGTGGTGAAATCCAAATCTTTTTACTACTGGTTCTGTGGGCGTGGCTTGGTGGGCTGGCAGAGGAAGGATACTGCAAAATCCCCATTCCCTCCCCACTCCTGGCGGAAGGATATTGCAAAATCCCCATTCCCTCCCCACTCCTGGGGGAAGGATATTGCAAAATCTCCATTCCCACCCCACTCTGGGGCCAGCCAGAGGTGGCATTTGCCGGTTCTTCGAACTACTTAAAATTTCGTTACCGGTTCTCTGAACTGCTCAAAATTTCCGCTACCGGTTCTCCAGAACCTGTCAGAACCTGCTAGATTTCACTCCTGATTTATTCCCTTACCTTTTGAATTTGGCTTGTTTTTGTCTTTGATTCGTTTCAGCAGATGCATTCATTACAATGCAAGAATGCTAAATCTGTATGCAGTTTTTAGAAGAAAACAATATGAAAATGTGGGTAAATAGTGTATCGATGTGTTCATAATCACGTTATTAAGGTTTGCAGAACTTTGCAGATCATTTCGCAATCCAGATTAGTGGCTTTAGTCCAGCAGTCACTAACTGGTGGTCCGCAGAAAAATTATTTGCATTTTTTATATTGCACTAAATCAGGGGTCCTCAAACTATAGGCCCTGGGACAGATACGTGCAATGAACGTTTGTGTTGCTGCAGAGAGTCTCCCCTTTCAGGGTCTTCAGGGGGGAAGAAATTCCGACTTGGGGTCTGCTTTGGCCTCCTGGTGTGGGGCTTTGGGTGAAGGCTGGAGGGAAGCGCCGCTGGTGGCAAGGAGCCGGAGGGCCTTGTTGGACTGCCTCATGGCTTGGAACTGGCTGACCATCTCAGCCGGCTGAGCCTCCATGCACCTGTACCTGGCCTTTCACTCCCGCAGGTCTTCCCTCTGTTTGGAAAGCCTATGCTCCTAGTCCTCAGTGAGGTGCTTCTGCTGAGCCTCCTTCTTGGCCAGATCCAATTTGAACTGAGCCAGCTGTTTAGCCAACTCTTACTCGTGGTGGGTGGCTGCTTAGCTCCAACAACTGCTTCCTGTTGTGGCCCTAAGGAGCTTGGGTGGGCAGGCGAGGAGTGGCTGGGAGGAGAGGAGCGAGCCCCTTGATATGAGTGACATCGATTTGGCCATGCCCACCTAGTCACATGATCACCTAGCCACGCCCACCCAGCTGGTCATTAGGCAGATCATATTAGTGGTCCGCGGGATTTAAAATTATGAATTTAGTGGTCCCTGAGGTCTGAAAGGTTGGTGACCCCTGCTTTAGTCTAAAAAAGGCTGTGCTGTTCTAGCAGCTCAGGGAATGGGATATGGCCAATATACAAAATTCTTCTTCGTTGCATTTGTTCGCCAGTTCCCTTGCTTCTCTTGCTGTTTGTTTATTTTGAGAGGAATCATTTGAAGTTCTTGGATGAATAATTTAGCTCACTCCATTTCAAGTTCTATTTTTTTTTTCTAATTACAGCATACACCCCCTTCCTGCTCCCTTCTAACATTGCCCTGGGCAATTTGGAGCCAATCTACTGTGTATACTCAACAGTACCATATCTCTGTATGTATATCACTGATGTGGCATCAAAGTGGAGCCTTGATCCTCGTATCGCAGCCTTAATAAGCATCCCAAACTGTCGTCCGATTGGTTCCCTTACTTAAATTATTATTAAAACAGTCTTTTTTCCAGCACTAAGCCAGGGTGGATCCTATGGGTTAAATGTTAAATTTCTTTGATTCCATTTTCCTCTCTCTCTCTCTCTCTCTCTCTCTCTCTCTTTTTGTATGCTATTTTTTTCTTCTTTCTTGTTGTTGCTGGTGTTGAATGTATGCTTTTAATTCCTTTGGTTTGGTTGTTTTTCTGTTTTTTTTACTTTTTATGATAAAACTAATATTTAAAAAAAGGTGGAGCCTTTACTCTTTGGTATAGCAGACAACTTCACCAGAACATACCAATTTTTTTTTTTAAAAAAATTACTTCTGGCCCCATTCCTGTTTTACGTGCAATTCCACCGTTCATTACAAGACACGATCATTAATCGCTCCGCTCTGTTGTTGTTCTTTTATTTTAATGTTTTCATTTTTATTCTGGTCTGTGACCAAAATAAAAGATTGAATTGACTTTGAATCTTACATGCAACCCATTTTAAAAGGGTTTCCGTCTCACCTTGGCCCCCTTTGTCATTTTTCATGAGCATCTCACCCCCACAAATGTCCTTGTTTGCACTCCCATCAGGAATGCACAGTAATACAAGAAGCAATGGGTGGAAACTAATCAAGGAGAGAAGCAACCTAGAACTAAGGAGAAGTTTCCTGACAGTTAGAACAATCAGTCAGTGGAACCACTTGCCTCCAGAAGTTGTAAATGCTCCAACACTGGAAATTTTTAAGAAGATGTTGGATAACCATTTGTCTGAAGTGGTGCAGGGTTTCCTGCCTGGGCAGGGGGTTGTACTAGAAGACCTCCAAGGTCCCTTCCAACTCTTCTATTCTATTCTATTCTGTTCTGTTCTGTTCTATTCTATTCTATTCTATTCTATTCTATTCTATTCTATTCTATTCTATTCTATTCTATTCTATTCTACTCTACTCTACTCTACTCTACTCTACTCTACTGTATTCTATTCTATTCTATTCTATTCTACTCTACTCTACTCTACTCTACTCTACTCTACTCTACTCTACTCTACTCTACTCTATTCTATTCTATTCTATTCTATTCTATTCTATTCTATTCTATTCATTTCTTGCCCAGCATTTCCAATCACGCAAGAACAGTAATTGTGAATATAACCGAAAGAAACTTTTAAGAGACTGGTACCCTGTGTGAGCTCATTAAAAGCAAAGTAGATTCCCCCTCCCCCCCCCTTTGGTTCAATTAGCCAGCGTTGTATTGATTTCTTCCTCATTTTAAAAAAACCAGGGCTGTTGAGGATGGGTCAACCTATTTCCAGTGGCCTGTGAAAAATAGAGGCATAAGTGCGAGAATCGTAAAACAGGATCGTTGGTTTGGGTGGCTGTTTTCCCATTGATCATAACTGTCTGCCTGCCAGCTTTTGGGAGATTCGATTAATCTCAACTGTCTCAGCCGCTTCTAGCTCTTCTGAATCTATGCTAACTGGTTCTCTAAACCACAGAGTGGCCAGACTTTCATCTATAAAGAAAGAAATGTCAGCTTAATGAAATTTTGCTGCAACGATTAGCTTCGAAAAGAGGGGCGAAGAACCTGTCTTAGAAGGTCCCGGTAGACTTCAGATGCTGGCTGTGTGGTTGATCCTTATTCGTTCCAGCATAAGTTAGATAAAATCCGCATCCATGGGACGCATCTCAAAAGGAGAGCTGTTAAATCGTTTCTCTGCCTTTTATTTCAATGACCTAAACCTTTGAATCGTCAGGGTTGGCTTCAAGAGCAGGGGTGGACAACTCTGCTCAATTTTACTATCTGTGGACCAGTGGTGGGGTTGAAATTTTTTTACTAATGCTTCTGTGGGCGTGGCTTGGTGGGCATAGCATGGCTTGGTGGGCGTGGCAGGGGAAGGATACTGCAAAATCTCCATTCCCTCCCCACTGCTGGGGGAAGGATACTGCAAAATCCCCATTTCTTCCTGACCAGCTGGGACTCAGGAGGCAGAGAATAAATGGGGGCAGGGCCAGTCAGAATTTTTACCAACGGTTCTCCAAACTACTCAAAATTTCTGCTACTGGTTCTTCAGAACTGGACAGAACCTGCTGAAACCCACTTCTGCTGTGGAATTCAAGTCCCAGAATTCCTAAGCCGGCCATGTTGGCTATCAAGAGAATATAGAACATATTTGTAATATAGATTACAAGCCAGAACTATTTTTGTTAGGCACAATACCAGAAAAATAAGATAAAGGAAATGTATATTTGATATTACATGTTTTGATAAGCAGCAAGAATTTTTATTTGCGCAATACTGGAAAAAATGAGGAAACACCTACAGAACAAGATACAATTTAAAAAAAATTAGACTGTGCAGAAATGGACAGATTAATACTGAGGATAAAAGAAAAAGAAGACACAGAGTATTTTCAAACTTAGGAGTTGTTTTATCAATGGTTGGATAACGCAGATAGAAACCAGATGTTAAAAAGTATTACTAGGTAAGCAAATTGACTCAGACAGTACACTATTCACCAAGCACTTATTGTATCTAAAGGGAAAATATATAAATAATTTTTTTAAAAAAAAGAGAGAGAGAGAGAGAGAATATAGAACAGTGATGGCGAACCTTTTCAGCACCAAGTGCCAAAAAGGGAGCACGCTTGAGTGCAGGCACAGCACAAGTGCTGAAAAAGAAGCATTTCGCGTCCGCTCGTCTGGGCCGAGACCAGGAATAAAAGTTGCCCGCGCCGGAGAATGTACTTGCGGTTTCTTCAGATTACCGCCAGCAGGTCTTCAGGTTACTGCCGCGCATGTGCACATGCCGAACAGTTGGTGAGCGCGTGCCAGAAAATGTACTTCCAGTTTCCAATGTGCGCCAGCCAGCAAGTCTTCAGGTTACTGCCGTAACCTGCATATGCAGGTTACAGCATATATGCATACGCACCGATCAGCTGGCCAGTGCCCATGCTCACACCGGAAAATGGAAGACCAGCTCTTCTGATTTCCAGCACTGACACAAGCACAAAGGCCAGCTGATTGTCGTGCCAGAAACCCAGAAGAGGAATGGGTGAATCCGTGCATGTCAGGCGACATGGCTCTGCATGCCACTTCGGGCATGCGTGCAATAGGTTCGCCATCACGGATATAGAACCTAGAATAATGGGGTTGGAAGGGACCTTGGCGGTCTTCTAGTCCACCCCTGTGCTCAAGAAGGAGACCCAATACCATTCCAGTCAAATGGTTGTCCAATCTCTTCTTAAAAACCTCTAGTGAGGGAGCATCCCCAATCTCCAGAGGCAAGCCATTCCACTGATTAAATGTTCTCACTGTCGAAAAACTTCTCCTTGAAATACCTGCTTGTAAATCTAGGATGGCCTTCTCAAGTTGATGTATTCTAAATTTGAGTTTTGTTTTGTTTTTAAATAGGTAGGTTGGTTATGAAAAAAAATGAAAATAGTATTGGTTAATATCTGGACAAATGGCTGTCCAATGTCTTCTTAAAAACCTCCAGTGTTGGAACAGCCACCACAACTTCTAAAGGCAAGCCATTCCACTGATTTATTGTTCTCACTGTCAGGAAATTTCTCCTCAGTTTGTTGTGGCCCATCAGTGGTCTGTGAGGATTGTAGCTGATTCTGACAGTGAGGAGGCTGATGTGGTGTTGCGCCAGCGGCCTGTGCAGCTGGCTCTCGAGTCAGACAATGAGGAGGCTGGAGAAGATGTGGTGCCAGAGGCGGGGATTCAGCCAGGGCCTTCAGAACCTCCAGAAGCTCCTTTAAGTGAAGAGGACAAAGAGGAGGAGCCTCTTCTCGATGCACGAGCGACCAAAAGGCAGGAGTTGCTCCTCAGGAGGAGGTCTCCTTGAGAGTAAGGCTTGGGGCTAATTGGCCACTCCCTTAGCCTATTTAAGGAGGAACGCCGACTGAAGCAAGTTGTAGGGAACAACTTTAGTTCACTCTACTTCGCGTCTGGATTCTCTGAAAATTGCTTCTGGGCTTTCTGCCAATCTAAGTAAGATTGTGATTACTTTATCTTTGGTTTCTTGTAGGCTGTTAAGAAAGTTTTGTTTTGAAAAAGACTGAGTTATTTTAGTAAATTAAGTTTTGTACAAACTTTGTGTATGCTGTGTTCTTTGGGATCCGTAGCTGGGGCAGAACACAGTTCTAGGTTGCTTCTCCATAAATTTCCATCCATTGCTTCTTGTCCTGCCTTCAGGTGTTTTGCAGAATAGGTTGACTCTCCCCTCTCGTTGACAGCCCCTTAAATACTGCAAGACTGCTGTTCTATCACCCCTAGTCTTTCTCTTTGTTAGACTAGACATACCACCTATACTTATAGAAAGACTTTAGAGCCGTGGTGGCGCAGCGGTTAGAATATGCAGTTCTGCGGGCTACTTTTGCTGACTGCCGGCTGCCTGTAATTCGGCAGTTCAAATCTCATCAGGCTCAAAATTGACTCAGCCTTCCGAGTGGGTAAAATGAGGAGCCAGATTGTTGCGGGCAATAGGCTGACTCTAAGTAAACCACTTAGAGAAGGCTGGAAAGCACTGTGAAGCGGTATATAAGTCTAAGAGCTCCCTCCCTCCGTCCCTCTCTCCCTTCTATAGTGGTGCTTTGGTTAGAATGCAGTATTGCAGGCTGACTCTGCCGACTGCCAGGAGTTCGATCCTGACCTGCTCAAGGTTGACTCAGCCTTCCATCCTTCCGAGGTTGGTAAAATG
This sequence comes from Ptyas mucosa, assembly GCA_012654045.1. Classification (NCBI taxonomy): domain Eukaryota; kingdom Metazoa; phylum Chordata; class Lepidosauria; order Squamata; family Colubridae; genus Ptyas; species Ptyas mucosa. Next base: position 7,075,708 of record WNWU01000024.1, read on the forward strand.
AGGAACCAGATTGTTGGGGGCAAGAGGCTGACTCTGTAAACCGCTTAGAGAGGGCTGTAAAAGCACTGTGAAGCGGTATATAAGTCTAAGTACTATTGCTATTGCTATAGGCTTTGGATAACCTTTGCCTAAGCAGCTGAAACTGCTAATTGGCTTAGTGAAGGACCTATCTTAGATTTCTGACTGTCAATCAAAATTCAGATGCTTGGCAAATGACTTATAGTTATGACGGTTTCAGTGTCCCAGGGTTATGTTTGTGACCTTCTGGCAAGCAAAGTTAACGGGGAAGCCCGATTAGTTTACCGACTGTGTTGCTAACTTAACAAGTGGAGCGATTCACTTAACAACAGTGGCAAGCAAAGTCATAAAATGGGGGGGACGGACTCACTTAACTGTCTCACTTGGCAACAGAAAATTGGGGATCAATTGTGGCCATAAGTCAAGGACTACTGTACTGTTTGTCAAATGCCTTGTTCATTTTTGCAGGAAATGGGGGAAAGAAATCAAATTATGGATTTGGTAATTGTTAAATTTTTAAAATTTAATTTTTTTGAAAATTTCTTTTTTGGGGGGGGAAATGGACACTATATTATAGTGTTAAATTAAGAGTTGAATATCAGTATTTCTCACATCCTTGGAAGAAGAAATCAGAAGTCATGGTTTGTATATATTTATGTTTTCCTTTTTCAAAAATATTTTTCTCCCCATCTCTATTTTCTTCTTCTTTATCTTTCTTTCTGATTATTAGTTCATGCTAGTTTTCATTTGTATGTTTTGTAAAAGTTCCTTGTTTTTCCTGTCATTGCAAGAACTGCGAGTTGCATTCCTGTCAATACCCACAAATGGACGAAACATTTTTTTTTCATTTGGCTTTCTTTAATATAGATATAATAATAATATAATATATTAATAATAACCAAAATGCCAGAAGGTTTGTATGTGCTTACCATATAAAAACATTAATTTTTCAGAAGGATACAATACAGAAAAATCATTGAAAATTAAAAAAAAAAGTTTTTTTTAGGCTTTCTAAACCTATCAATACAATAGTTTAAAAGACAAAGATTTATAGTTAAAATATGTGCAGGTTATGGATGGAGGAATATGAGTTCTTCAGTAATAACCAGTTTTTATTTTAGCTGTGTTATCAATGAAAACAATTCATGTGGGCATTTTATATTACATGCTTGAAGTCGACATAATCTCCCTCCCTCCAATGGAAACCAGTTGTATGTTCGAACTTTAAGCTGGACTGAGATGTGTAATCTTTGTTGGACTGAATGCCAGGCTAAACCCAGATCAACATGGCCTACTTGAAGAATAGGTTTCAACAGTCGTGGGTTTCTACTGGTTTTACCCAGTTTGGGTGAATCGGTAACGGTGGTGGTGGGAGGCTCCGCCCATTCGCCCAGACGTCATCACGGACGCTCTACCAGTAGCAAAGGTAAGTGAATTCCACTACTGGTTTCAAGCCACAATAGAGATGGAGTTAGTTTAACCATCTGTTTCCTAATATAAAGAGGTGCAGATAAAGAGGATGGAAGGTTGCCTTGTCTAATAAAAATAAAAATGGCGTAAGAGAAGGAGGAGTTGATCTTGAGGAGAGCATCTTCTAAAAGTGGTGGAATTATCTAACAAAGATAATCTCTAAACTCTACCTTCATTTCTCAGAATAAAGTTTCATCTCATTAGACTCTTCCGCCCTCCCTCTCCCAACAATGGATAATCAGATGATTTGGGTAACTTACATACAGGCATGAATAGTCACCCTCTCCAAACTGGTTTGCGCTGGCATTTGGTCCACCTCAAAGTAGGATGAGATATGGAGGGATGGTGGCTGGTCACCGCTAATCTAGATAATCTTCTGAGGATTTCTTGAAATAATAATCATTCAGGGTTTTTTTTTTATATTGGATATACTTTTAGTTGGAGTTCTCTGGGCTCAGAAAGATCAGTATCAAGGTAAAGGTCACATTTTTTTTTTTGCAGATGGTTTGACTTTTAATTTTCAGAGAAATTTCCTCAGCACGACAGTTCAGAAGTTGGAATCACGTTGTAGTATTCATGCTTTGCATGCACTTTGAAATTTGAATTTGCCTTCATTGGTGGAATCTGAAATCTTTGGGATCGGTTGATAATGGGGAAGGGGTTTGGGGGGAAATCTTAGTTGAGTGTTGGCTGAGAAGGGTGCTACCTCTATTTTCATTGGCCAGGCTCATCTAAATCCTGCAAAGTGATCTAAAACTTTGCACTGAAAAAAATCTTATTGGAACACAAAGCATCGGCCAACATCTGCAAAAAACACGATTTTTTTACTTAGTATTGACCTCTCTAAACCCAGAATACCAATTAAAAGATTGTATAATTTCTGAGATTCCTTCTAAAACAGCTTTTTCAGACTTCGTAACCTTCAGATGAGCTGCAGAAATCACTTGCTATGAAGGATCTTCGGTTGAGAGAAAGATTTGGGTTAGACGATACCAGCGCAATTTGGCTATGATAATCTGTCTGATAAACCATAGTTTGCCTCTGCGCCAATGAGAGTAAGGTTGTGCCATAGCCTCTCTTTCATATTCTCTCTCACATGCTTCAAAGCACCCCACTCTGACTTGGTGTCCCCCCAGTTGTGTTGGCCCATTGTAATCCTTACTGGCATGGGTTGAGTTAGAAATTTGGAGAATCGACATACAGGCAAAACTGCCAATGAGGAATAAATTTATACTGAATGCATCTTTTAAGCCTGCTGGATATATACAAACACAGACCTAGAATGTACAGTAGCTCTCCTGGGAAATTTGTCACCCTACAACAGTCTACAAAGTCTTCAAATTTTACTACTTGCCATTGACCGTTTTGTATGCTATGTACTAAAGGTCTTTGGGGGGGAGATACCAGGAGAATTTTCTTTCTACAAATCAGCTAAGAATCGAGGAAAAAAATTGTAGAGACCTACTGAAGAAATCTAGTAATTTTGCTATTGTGGAGAAGTAGCAGAAACTCATGGGTTTTTAAAAAATGTCCAATTAGGATTTTAATAAACGCGACATGAAATAGGCAGTAAGAATTAAGTGCACTTTTCTGTAACCATACGGATGGCTTTTAGTTGGGAATGTTTACCGCTCCAAAATATAGATAAATTTAGCTTAAGGGGACGAGGAAAAATGCACCACCCTCCCCTTCAGTGAGTTGTTCTGTTAACAAATGTTCCGTTTACATCTGAAAAAGAAGCTGTGATTTAAGAACTGACTGCAAAGAGAATTGCAATGCATGACCGTGATCCAAATTTATAAATCAAGTGAATCATTTTTAAATCACTGCCTCCCAGTGTAAATCAAATCCAAGACTGGCTCAAACGAACACTGCCAATGTACTGTTAAGGTATGTGCAAGGCAGATGGATAACATTTTTTGTTTTCGTTTTCATAAGGTTACACCGTCCGGACTGGAAAATCCAGATGACGCTTAATATCTAGAGCCTACCCAGAGTTTGCAACCTAGATGTACATTTTCAGTCTGGTAAATCCTTGCTTTTCAACTCTGCTCATTAACACCTGAATAAATTGTCCTTTAGTCCTGTAACTTAGGGTAGATTTTGGACATTGCCGTAAACACACAGTGATACTCTTCTGTCTCTCTCTTTCTTGTCACACTTTTTGAGCACAGCACTCTTACATAATCCTACCACAATGTCATTCTGCTTTGTGTTTTCCTACCATCTCATCCTCCAATTGTTGCCCTGTTTGCATTGGACATGCATTGGACATGCATTGGACATGCAAAACTGCATTGGACATGCAATGCAGTTTTATTCACAGATTTTTTTTTGAGGGAAGAGAAGAAGAACAGATAAAAGGACTGGATGCTGTTTGATGTTTCTTCTTAGAATAAGGGACTTTGGAGGTCTTCTAGTCTAAGTCCCTGCTCAGGCAGGAAACCCTATACCAGGGGTCAGCAACCTGTGGCTCTGGAGCCGCATGTGGCTCTTTCACCCCTCTGCTGCGGCTCCCTGTCACTCAAAATATGCATCACAACCACCAATGTGCGACATCTGCTGGCATGTGATTTATTGAGCTTTTCAACCCCTGGTAGGCCAACCATGGGTCAATCCAAGAAAAGAAAAGTTTCAGAAGAAAACAGAACATTTAATTCAACTACATGTGGCCGCTCAAGAAATAGTCAGGCACAGGAAGGGTTTTGTGGTTCCCGGTGTTTTCTTTTCTATGGGAAATGGGTCCAAATGGCTCTTTGAATGTTTAAGGTTGCAGACCCCTGCCCATTTCAGACAAATGGTTGTCCAATCTCTTCTTAAAAACCTCCAGTTTTAGAGAATAAAATAGAATGGAATTTCTTTATTGGCCAAGTGTGATTGGACACACAAGGAATTTGTCTTTTTGGAGCGCCCATAACCTGGCTTAATTTAAGGGCTGGCTGTTCTACATGAAAGGAAATTGAGAGGCACACTGACCTTCAAAAGAGGTCTCCATACGTGACATCTTTCCAACTTGTTACTCACTCTTTTAAGTCAACTACTTAAAACTGCCTTTCAAAAATCTCCCAAGGTAAGACCCAGCAGGAGTCCGGTGAAATCAAAAGGCATTGGATTGTTCTCATTTGCCACAATTCCCACGTGTTTAAGCAAGAAGACATTTTGGGCCGATGGCGCTTTGTGGGAAAGGAGCTCAGATTCCTTCAACGTTGTTATGGTATTGTGACAGGCAGCCCCTCAGGTAACACAACTCTTTTGAGAAGATGATGATGAGCGAGGTCAGGACATTTTAGCCTGCTTGACCTTGCAGTGTGAAATAGATTTAGGGATTATTCTAAAAAAAAAAAAGGTTTGAAAAAGAAAGCCAAATACAAGGAACATAGACTTGTTTCATTAAAAAAGAAAAAAACAATTCCTCAATCCTGAATAGAAGAGAGAAATAATTTTTAAAAAAACCCTTCATGGACAGAAATACCAATAAGTTTAAGTACCTTGAAATGAAATGATTCATTTGTTAGTTTTCAAACATCCTGCCTTCCTGGCATTCTGTCCAACTGTCCGTTCTTCAATGTCCACACTGAAGGGACGTCATCGCCACAACCGTTTCAGTTGACACAGAGTTTTGTCTTTGTTGTGCATCAATCAGGGCAAAATACAATTGGGAAAAGAACTGGATCTCCCTGGCATGGATGTTGTAGGGCCATGATGGTAAACCTATGGCACGGGTGCCACAGGTGGGCACGCGAGCGTTGCTATGCATGTGCCAGCCAGCTGATTTTTGGACCTTCTGGTCCCACCGGAAGTTGGGAAATGGGCTGTTTCCGGCCCCTGGAGGGCCTCCGGAGGGGTGGGTGGGGAAGGCCGTTTTTGCCCTCCCCATGTTTCTAGAAAGCATCTGGAGCCTGGGGAGGGTGAAAAACGGGCCTACCAGGCCCACTGTGCCATCACGTATTAAAAGTGAGGGGGCACGGGGGTGGGGCGCATTGAATTATGGGTGTGGGCACGCATGTGGGCGACCTCCCCGCGCTCCCCCCGCTTTTGGCACGCAATAGCAAAAAGGTTAGCCATCACTGTTGTAGGGTAAAGCTTGGCTTTAGGACAGGGAAATAATGGGAAGTAAATTTAGGGGTCCCAGAAAGTTAGTAACTTGACTATGGGTTCCTTTGGGAGACATGCAGTAATGTGAAGGCTATATTGTACAGCCAGTGGTGGGTTACTATCGGTTCGCCCCAAATCAGGCGAACTGGTAGCAGCAGCAGGAGGCTCCGCCCACCCGCCTGGACGCTTTTGTGCATGCCAGCATGCACACACCCACAAGCAAACCCGTTAGCGACGGGTTTTGAAACCTGCCCCTGTGTACAGTCCATCCATTCAGCTACCCAACAATGCAATCCTATACAAGTCTAGGAAATTCAGGAGTACGCCCTAGTGAATTACTTTAGGATTATTTCTACACAAATACCTAAGGATTGCAGCCTGAAGGTCACAGAGGATCTTGTTGAAAACTTGAACAGGTTATAAACATCTAGGGAGATTCTCAGTTGTCCGAGTCATAGTTGTCTCAAAGGTGCTTCTTCAAAAGGCAACTGGCCATCTTTATTCTTTGAGGGAGAAGAAGAAGTTATTTTGCTTCTCATCCAAGAAGCTTCATCAGTTGTGACTGCAAATCAGTCACGACGGATGAAGCTTCTTGGTTGAGAAGCAAAACGTCAACTGATTCTTCCTCAAGGGGAAAAAACACAATCCAGTTGCCTTTCGAAGAAGCACCTCTGTTGTTGTTTTCGTTTAGTAGCCCATGAGGTGAACAAAAGAGAAAGTAAGTTTGTGTCAATCCGTGACTCCCTCAAACCTTTATGTTCTCTTGGAAATCCTGCCTTTTTTTACCATGGGAAAGACAGGATAATTTTCCTTTCTTACCTTTGACATTCTTCACCTCAAAAGGATCGTCGCACACCTTATATACACAAGTCTCACCTGGATCTCTGGACATCTTAATTTTGGGGAATGAGCCTTCACCAGTAGACTCCAATAATAATGAAATAGACAAGGGATGAAGAACAGGGATGACAAAATTGAGTGATACAAACTCTACAGCTTACTTTGATGGGTAGCCTCTTTTCTAGTCATTCAAGCTGGGATACCTGCTCTACCCTTTCATAACCTGTTCATTCCTTAACTTTCTCCAGATGTTTCTCCTGAGGACCACACAAAACCTAGCTGGAAACTTTGCCTCTATGACATTCGATGGCAACATTAACTAGCACTTTGCCTTAATAGAAATTGCTAGCAGGGCTACATATAGAGTATATGTATATTTTTAAGAGACGAGCATGGCTGTGCTTATAGGTTACACACTCCACCATCCTACATGATCTCCAGTAGCTGTCGAGCTTCTCAACTTTGGTCACTTGAAGATGTCTGGATTTCAACAAGAGGAATTCTGGGAGTTGAAGTCCAGACATCTTCAAGTCACTAAGGTTGAGAAACACTGCTGTAGAGTTTTCCCTGGCTTTGAGTCACATATTACATGATGCAGGCAATGGCACACCCTTGCTCTCATTCATTCTGAGTGGCTTTGAGTCGAAAATAATGTCTTTTAATTGCTTGGAATTTTAGTTGAGAAACATCTCATGGGGCTTGTTCAAAAATGCCATTTTCATTGGGAGCTGCAGGGCTGGAGCCGGAATCATTTCCAGCTTCCATGAGAAATAAATAGGGGGGCTTACTGTATACCTGTAAGCATCGATTTAATGAAACCTTCAAATTTCAACATTTTCATTTTCCTGGGTTTCATGGCTTTCTTGTGAGAAAGATCACAAGCAACAATTGGGAGAGGAGGGCCGTGTACCAAACACCAATCTATTCTGTCCTTCGTAACCAATTCCCAGTACAAAATACAGAAACAATAATAATAAAATTACAGCCTTCTTCAGTTGCTCAAAAATCTGCATACCAAGGTGAGATGGGTTTCTTTGCTGTTTACCCCCAGCCTCCCCATGGAATGAGGAAGTCAACCTTACAACCACTTGTAACTAAAAGGTTTACAAAAGGGGCTTTGCCTCCACCAGATACAGATCAAGCCAAGTGCAACTGGGGAAGTATCAGGTCCTTCCTTCATGAATCTTGAAGACCGAAACTCCGCTTCGTACAAATGGGTCTCCTTCAATAAAGAACACTTTGTGTATGAGTTGATTGCTTATACATGGAGCAAAACGTGTTGTGATTCCTCCGCCATGCCCAGCACAATGCAATGGGCTACAGATGATCCATTGTCCTCCAACCAGCAGTTCTTCTGTAGGGCAAAGCCAACCCATTGGACCCCAACTGGACTCATCAGAACAATCGTCTCCATGTATTGGACCAATCAAACATTCAGGTTGAATTGTCCACATTCCAGAGATGAGCGGTTGATTTTTTTATTTTATTTTATTAAAAAAGCATTCCTTGTTCACCATAGTCTCATCAGCTCCAGATAGTGACTGACCAACGAGGAGTCTTTTTCAGAGATATTTTGAAACAGCTTCTTCTGCGTGTCTTTTTCCCATAGTTGGCTACTGCTGGATTTATGCAGGCTAATGCTCCAAAATCAGGTGCCCACACTTCTTTCCAACTTGGCTCTCTTTCGCCTGGCAGAAATTAAAATTGGTCCCCGCGGAGGGTACACTGTGTACATCATACCACAGTTGTCTGAACAGAACGCAGACTTGCCATTCAGGGAACAGATCTGATCCCCAGGGTTATTGTTAGTAATTATTTTGGTCCTCTTTCTTCATCAAACCCCATTCTTCAAAGTAAGAAGTATATTATTCTTCCGTTTGCCTTCTAATAGGATTCAGACTTTATTTTCCCCATAGGATAACAAGGCATCAGAAGGCACGATGTCAGTACACTAAAAAGGCCAAAGGTCTGTATTTTTTCCAAAAGTCTGGCCCACAAGACTATTCAGTGATAACAAACGACATTAGTTATGGCTAATCCAAAAGTAATCAACATCTTGTGGTTTTGTTTTGTTTTTTTTACAACTAGCTAGTTTTGTACAATTAAAAAGGGGAAATACAGAATCCATGACTTATAAACCTCAAAACCGATACCCCCTCCGAATGTAAAAAGAGTTTCAGTTCATCTAAACTTGAGGGTGGGGGAGGAAAAAATATTCTTGTAATTTTAAGATGCACAAATGCAACCAAGTAGAGATTTATAGATGGTGGTAGGGTTTTTTTTCCTGCTTAGCCTTTTAACTGTAACTAACGTAGCACTGTCTGGCAAGATACCGTCTACCATACAGTATATTCAGCTACTCAGAGAATGCGTATAAAAGTCTTGTACACTGTTAAGGAAGCTATCAAAATACTGCATCTTGTTGTTAGTATTAATACCGGTGGCAAAAATTCTACATAGAGGTGGTGGACGACACGCATTGTAATTTATACTTTAAAAAAAGAAGAAGCAGTAAAATACTAGCAAGATAGAAAATAAAACAAGCAGCAATGATCAGGAAATCCAACATGTTAACATTAACTTGGGCCTAAGAGCTAGTAAACCTTGCTTCGCCTATGTAGAAGCCACATTGACCTACATGGATGACTTCATAAATTTTGTCTCCTGTTCTTGGAGTTGCTTTTTTCCTGTTTCTGCGTATCTGGCAGACCTCATTCTAGTTTATTTTGTTCCTGATCTGGGTGACAAGCAAACATCATAGTAGTCTCTCATTTTCTGCAGGCTGGGTAGGGGGTAGGTTTGCTAAGATTCAAGAGGAGAGCCAAATCAAACATGAATAAGAGTCTCAAATCAGGGGATCTGGGACACACACACACAAACACAGAGTCACATATGAATGATGGGATAAGAGTAAGGAAACAACTGATAGGATGGCTGTATTCTTGTATCTCCTTCTTCTTTGAATGACACCAGCAGGCTCATGAACCTACATGTGATTGTCATATATAGTAGCAGCCAAAATTGTGGAAACCTTTTGGGAAAAGTGTATTTTCTAAAACTAGCTAATAGCACCACTTTTTTGGGGGGGGGGAGTAGTACCATAAAATTATATATCAATGGAAAGATAATTTAATCAAGAATGTAATGCAATAACTTTTATGAAGGATTTGCTATTAGAATAGCAGTTACAGTATAAAGAAGAAAAGTGAAACAGGTAGAAAAAAAATGAGATACACATAAATGACCACCATAGAAAAAACGAGATATACAAAAATGAGCACCATGTCAGTTAATACTTAGTTGGGTAACCTTTAGCATGAATTACAGCCTTACAACATCTTCCCATGGAGTGAATCAAGTCTTTTAGTTCTGCAACTGTTCTAATGTGAATCCAAAATGGAATGATGGCTTCTATTAACTGGGTTTTATTGCTGGGTCATTTCTGACTAACAAGTTTCTTTAGTCAGCTCCATAGAGTTTCAATTGGGTTAAGGTCTGGACTATTCCCAGGCCATTCCAGCAGTGGAATAGGATTATCTTGAAACTGCCCCCCAAAAAGTGGTGTTATTAGCCATCAAACCTCAAAAATACACTTTTCTCAAAAGGTTTCCACAATTTTGGCCACTACTGTATGGCAGAAACAATAGGCAAGGAAGGTTTAAAAAGGGGGGGGGGGAGAATATGTTAGGATCACCTCAAGCCTTCCCTTCCCTTCTCTCAAATGTACGGTCTACCTTTTTTTTCAATTGCTACAGAGACTTTTCCTGACACTTCTTATTTTTCCCACAAGCAAGATTTTATGAAGACATCTGTGGAGATGCTTAGTCATCCAAGTCATGGTTATCCCAAAGGTGCTTCTTTTTGTTTTTGTTTTTGTTTTCTTTTCAAGAGGCAACTGGACTTTTTTTGTTTTCCCTTGAAGAGATTTCGCTTCTCATCCGAGGAGCTTCGTCAGTTCAGAACGCAAGGCGCTTCTGGGATGAGAAGCAAAATGTCTTCAAAGGGAAAACAAAGGAAGTCCAGTTGCCTCTTGAAAAAAAAAAAGCAGCGCATTTGGGAGAAGGTTTTATGAAGTTTATTAGGATGGGGCTGCGCCAACTTTAGCAACCTCTTGAAATGGTGGCAAAATCCTAAACTGTTTTAGGAAAACTCTTGGCTGCCATTTTAACAGATTTTTGTAGCCCTCGTTTATGATCCTCATTTATGCAGGCTGGGGTTTTTTTTAAAAAAAAAATTATGTGCTTGGTGGCTTCTTAGTTGAAATCCTTCATCCAACAGAGTGGAAGAGTGCCACCTGCAGAAAACTATGACTTTTGATTCAGGTGATTTTTGAAGCACAGCCTGAGTGAGCTTCTAACCAGTTTTCCTATATTCAATAAATGGAGTGGAGGAATGTCTGAAATGCATTTCCTCATGTGAGTCAGAGTGTCCAGATAAAGAAAGACCTGAGAAAGGTTCTCAGTGTTGGAAGAGTATCCAGCCAGTGTTGGAGAAACTAGAAAACAGGAAACTGGAAACCTGAAAACCAAGTGGCTTTCTCCTTGGAAAAACCAAGGAGAACATCATCCTGGCAGGACAAGCTGCTGAATGGAAACAGGCAGCAGACCGTACATTCACTAACACTGATGATGTTACCTAGTTGGGTAATGAAACATCTGCAAGAAAACAATCCCGCTCAGAGAGCACCAAGGACTCAAAATTTCTAGATGTATAAAATTATAATTTTTGTGAATGGCACTAAGCCCCAACTGGACAGGTTTTATGGGAATGATCATTCCCAGGACAATTGGGGAGATGTCAGTGTTAGCATGCAAGGACAACCTGAGTGCAGCCAATTAGATACAGGTAGTCCTCGACTTACGACCACAACGGAGCCCCATATTTCTGTTTCGCTAAGTGACTCATTTGCGAAGTGAATTTTGTCCCATGCGACGGCTTCCTTGCCATGCTTGTTAAACGAACCAATGCAGGGTTATTGTTGTTGTTGTTGTTGTTGTTTTTTAATTTGATTTATATGCCGCCCTTCTCCGAAGACTCAGGGCGGCTTACAATGCGCTAAGCAATAGCCTTCATACTTTTGTATATTTATACAGAGTCAGCTTATTGCCCCCACAAACTGGGTCCTCAATTTACCTACCTTAGAAAGGATGGAAGGCTGAGTCAACCTTGAGCCTTGGTGAGATTTGAACTTGCAATAATTGCAGGCAGCTGATGTTAATAACAGGGCTTTAGACCACTGTACTATCCAAGGCTCTTTTTAATTAGCAACATGGTTATTAAATGGATCTGGCTTCCCTGTAGACTTTGGTTGTCAGAAGGTTGCAAAAGGGGAATCACATGATCCCGGGACACTGCAACCATCAGAAATAGGACCTAGTTTGCCAATGGGTTGTGTGAAAAATGGTCGTAAGTCACTTTTTTCCGCGCCGTTGTAACTTGGAATGGTCACTAAATGAACTGTGATAAGTCAAGGACTACCTGAGGTTCTTTCCAATGGGAATATTTCACAACCATGTGGTACAAGTTAGTATTGCCCAGTGGAAAACAGACTCACAGGGGAGAGCGATTCCTGTAACATCAGAAATCTGTTGTACTACTACTTTACTACTGTAGGCTACTAATTGCTTAATTAGTAGTCAGGGATTCATGCTCTGTGCTCTGCTTTCTTACTCAAAGCTCTTCAGTTATGTCTTCTCCAGTGGTGGGTTTCAATTTTTTTTTTACTACCGGTTCTGTGGGTGTGGCTTGGTGGGTGTGACATGGCTTGGTGGGCGTGGCAGGGGAAGGATACTGTAAAATCTCCATTCCCACCCCACTCCAGGGGAAGGATACTGTAAAATCACCATTCCCATCCCACTCCAGGGGAAGGTTACTGCAAAATCCCCGTTTCCTCCCGATCAGCTGGGACTTGGGAGGCAGAGAATAGATGGGGGCGGGGCCACTCAAAATTTTTACTACCGGTTCTCCAAGCTACTCAAAATTTGCGCTACCAGAACTGGTCAGAACCTGCTGAAACCCACCTCTGGTCTCCTCCCAAAAGAGATGTCAAATCTTTGACTCAACCCTTTTCCCTTATTCTTGTCTTGCAGTATAGGCAGAACTTGGTGAAGTTCCAACAGGAAAAACCTACCTGCTTTGCTTTGAAGTTTGCCTTGACTTTTGATTCTCCTCATCCGAATCAAAATCATACTCCATTTTACAGCACTCCATTTCACAGCACCTTTCCTCAAGTGGGATCTCCTATTGCTCTGATAATATTGATAAAATACCAGAGGAATCAATTACTGTATCACAGCTGTACCTTAAGAGTGGTGCAGTGGACTAGAGGTTGGAGTTCTCGCCTCACAATCAGGAGGCTGGGAGTTTGATTCTCGCTATAGAGACAGATATTTCTCTCTCTGGGCACTCTGAGAATATATCTGCTGAACAAAACTTTGCATTGGCAACAGGAAGGGCATCCGGCCATTAAAACACTCTGCTAGCTCTATTCAGTTGCCCAGACTCCACCTCACAAGGGATTATGGGGTCATTAAATGAAAAGATGATGATGAACGTCTCAGTTTGATGGTGTTGGCCCTATAACCTCATTCTGCTTCAGGGTTTCTCCACCTTGGTGACTTGAAGATGTCTGGACTTCAACTTCCAGAATTCCCCAGCCAGTAACGCTGGGGAATTCCGGAAGTTGAAGCCCAGACATCCTCAAGTCACCAAGGTGGTGAAACACTGTTCTATTTTATCCAGAGCTCCTTCCTCTTGACCTTACTAGGAGCTGGATAGGAGTCTATGCTATGGATGTAGTAATCCATATCCATCTGCTTTGCAGAATCTAACAGTGTAGTTTACCCTGGAAATATTGCTTTGTACAGAAGGTGGCCATTATTATTATTATTATTATTATTATTATTATTATTATTATTATTATT
>WNWU01000024.1:7093746-7112527 GCA_012654045.1 Ptyas mucosa
GAATCAATTATATAATCAATCATAGAATCATAGAATCAGTCATAGAACCAGTCATAGAATCAGTCATAGAATCATTGAATCACACTCAGAATCACTGAATCACACTCATAGAATCAATTCTATTCTATGAATCATAATCATAGAATAGTCATAGAATTATAGAATCAATCATAGAATCAGTCATAGAATCAGTCATAGAATCATAGAATCAATCAAGAATCAATCATAGAAGCAGTCATAGAATCATAGAATCAATCAAGAATCAATAATAGAAACAGTCATAGAATCTTAGAATCACAGACTCCTAGAATTAGTCATAGAATCAATCATAGAATCAATCATAGAGTCAATCATACACTCATAGAATAAAATCAATCATAGAATCAATAACAGAATCAGTCATAGACTCATAGACTCATAGAGCTGAAAGGGACTTTGAAGGTCTTCTAGTCCAAAGCCGTGCTTCAGGCAGGAGACCTTATTATACCATCCCAATTAAATGGTTGTCCGGTCTATTTTGGAAAATTCCAGTAATGAAGCACCCACAACTCCAGGAAGCAAGCTGTTCTATTGATTAATTGTTCTCACTGTCAGGAAATTTGTCCTCACTTTTAGGTTGGATTTCTCTTTAAAATGTTCTCACTCCTTGTCCCGCTCTCTGGTGCTCTGGAGAATAAATCAACTTCTCTGTGAGAGCCCCTCAAGAGCTGGAAGACAGTTATCATGTCCCCCCACCCCAATCTTCCTCTTTGTTAAACTAAACCCACCTAGCTCCCTTAACCATCGTACCATGTAGTCCCAGGCCCTTGGTTCCTTTTCTCTGCACTTTTTCTAGGATACAGCATCTTTTTTTGTGTGTCACAGCAAATAGCTGCACTCTCAACAGGAACAACTTTTCCAATATTACCATTACAGCAGCTACACTTTCGCCAATGCTCCCTGCTATTTTGGAGGGTCAGGGGCTGAGAAGGGAGCAGGCAACCTCTTTTCTGAGCTGGTGGACACACTGGAATAAAGAAGATGCTACTTGCTGGCCCTTGACAGCAGCTCAGCTTCCCATTTATTTTCCGCTCAATTTAAACAAAACAAAATTGAAAGGAAGACTCTAGGGGCATGTAGAGGTCATATTGCCTGGTTGTAGCACAGATAGCTAACACTTGATTGGCTAGCTGCTCTATCTTCAAGGAAAATAGGGCTGCAAAATAGGCAGCTGTATGAATTGATTTTTTTTAAGAAAAAAATGAAATAAGTAAATATTTCCCTGCTGGTTTACTTGACCCAATGCCCATTGTAACTTGCAAAACTGTTAGTTGACCAATCTCATTCTATGAGAACTTTATTAGGGAGCCCTAATTTGCAGAAAGCAGAGACATCACCCTGCCAACAAAAGTGTGTATAGTCAAGGCGATGGTTTTCCCAGTTGCAATGGATGGCTGTGAAAAGTTGGACCATAAGAAAGCCTGAGCGCCAAAGAATTGAGGACTTTGAACTATGGTGCTGGAGAAGACTCCTGCGAGTCCCTTGAGTTTGAGTTTATTTGATTTATATACCGCCCTACTCCCGAGGGACTCAGGGCGGTGAACAACCATAAATAAAACATATAAATACAACATTTAAAACACACTAAAATCCAATTAAATAATTTGGCCATAGATAATTTTAAAACCCCAATAATTTAAAACAGATTAAAATTTATATTATTATTAAAAGAGGAGAATTAGGCCAGGCCTGCCTGGTGAAATAAAAAGGTCTTAAGAGCGCGGCGGAAGATATGTAGGTCTGGGATCCTCCGAATCTCTGGGGTGGGAGCTCATTCCAGATAGTAGGTGCCCTCACAGAGAAGGCTCTCCCCCTGGGGGCTGCCAGTCAACATTGTTTGGCCGACGGCACCCGGAGGAGCCCCTCTCTATGAGAGTGTACCGGCCGGTGGGAGGCCACTGGTGGCAATAGGCAGTCTCGTAAATAGCCAGGTCCTAAGCCATGGAGCGCTCTAAAGGTGGTAACCAAAATCTTGAAGCGCACCTGGAAGACCACTGGGAGCCAGTGCAGCTCGCACAGGAGAGGTGTCACACGGGAACGTCATGTCACTCCCGTAACCACCTGCGTGGCCACACTCTGCACCAGTTGGAGCCTCTGGGTGCTCCTCAAGGGGAGCCCCATGTAGAGAGCATTACTGTAGTCCAGGTGGGAAGTGACAAGGGCGTGAGTGACCATGTGTAATGAGTCCCGATCCAGAAAGGGACGCAACTGGCGGATCAGGCGAACCTGATAAAAAAATCCCCCTGGTCACGGCCGTCAAGTGCTCTTCTAAAGACAGCCATGAATCCAGGAGGATGCCCAAGTTGCGAGCCCTCTCTGTGGGGGCCAATGATTCACCCCCAATAGTCAGTGATGGCACCAACTGTCTATATCGGGACGTCGGAAACCACAACCACTCGGTCTTGGATGGGTTGAGTCTGAGCCTGTTACTCCCCATCCAGATCTGTATAGCCTCCAGGCACCGGGACATCACTTCAAGGGCATCATTGGGGTGGTCCGGGGTGGAGATGTACAACTGAGTATCATCAGCATACTGATGATACTTTACCCCGAAACCACGGATGATCTCACCCAGCGGCTTTACATAAATGTTGAACAGAAGGGGCGAGAGGACCGGCCCTTGTGGTACCCCACAAATGAGGCGCCTTGGGGGTCGACCGCTGCCCCCCTGCCAACACAGACTGCCACCGGTTGGAGAGAAAGGAGGAGAACCACCGCAGCATGGTGCCTCCCACCCCTAACTCTTCTAACCGGTGCAGCATGATACCATGGTCGATGGTATCAAAAGCCACTGAGAAATCTAATAGGACCAGGACAGAGGAGCAGCCTCTGCCCCGAGCCCTCCAGAGATCATCTACCAATGCGACCAATGCTGTTTCCGTGCTGTATCCAGGCCTGAAACCTGACTGGAACGGATCCAGATATACTGTTTCATCCAGGTACTGGGGGAGCTGCCGTGCAACCACACTCTCAACAACCTTCACCGCAAAGTGAAGGTTGGAGACTGGATGATAATTAGACAACACTGCCGGGTCCAGGGAAGGCTTCTTGAGGAGAGGCCTCACCACTGCCTCTTTCAAGGTGGCAGGGAAGTCACCCTCACTCAATGAAGCATTTATAATCCCCTGGAGCCAGCCTCGCGTCACCTCCCGAGAAGCCAGCACTAACCAGGAGGGACACGGGTCCAACAAACATGTGGTCATGTTCAGTCCACCCAGAATCCTGTCCACATTATCAGGAGCCACAGGATCAAACTCATCCCAGATAATGTTCACAAGACCCGCCCCAGTCATTCCCCCTGAGACCACCTAGTCGGAGTCCAGGTTTCCCCGAATCTGAGTGATTTTGTCATGCAGATACTGTACAAAATCCTCGGCTCTACCCTCCAAGGGGTCCTCCCGCGCTCCCTGGTGGAGCAGAGAGCGGGTCACCCTAAACAGGGTGGCTATCTGATGATGCAATAATAGCAGCAAAATAGTTACATTTTGCTGCTTTTATTGCCACTAGGTAATTCTTAATGTGAGATCTTACCAGTGTCCGGTCGGAGTCAGAAAGGCTGGTCCTCTCTAGGCATCTTTTCCGGTGCTTCATCTCCCTTAACTCCTCGATAAACCAAGGAGTCAGGTGAGATCGGCACCGGGTCAGAGGCCGCAAAGGCACGACCCGATCCAGAGCTCCAGTGGTTGCCCTATCCCAGGCGGCCACTAGGTCTCCAGTCGAGGCGTGAGCCAGCGCCTCAGGAAATGGCCCAAGCTCCATCTGGAACCTCTCGGGTTTCATCAGGTGCCTGGGGCAGAACCATTTTACTGGCTCCGCCTCCCTGCGGCGAGGTGTAGTGGTTTGAAGATCAAGATGGCGGAGAGAGTGATCTGACCTTGGACTGCAAGGCGATCCAACTGGTCAGTCCTAGAGGAGATCAACCCTGACGGCTCTTTAGAAGGCCAGATCCTGAAGATGAAGCTCAAATGCTTTAGCCACCTAATGAGAAGGAAGGACTCACTGGAGAAGAGCCTAATGCTGGGAAAGACTGAGGGCAAAAGAATAAGGGGATGGCAGAGAACAAGGTGGTTAGATGGAGTCACTGAAGCAGTTGGCATGAGCTTAAATGGACTCCAGAGAATGGTAGAGGACAGAAAGGCCTGGAGGAACATTGTCCATGGGGTTCCGATGGGTTGGACACGACTTCGCAACTAAGAACAATTTGCAGTGTGGTGAATACACACACACACACAAACACATATAGGCACAGGCACAGACACAGCTAGACAGACAGACAGACAGACAGACAGACACACACACACACACACACACATATACACACAAAGTCTGATGCCTAGATAACCATTAATTCTAATAAATACGGTCCTGGCATCATTGGGTTATAGCCAACCATATATTTAGTGGTGTCCTTTTTGAGTGTCATTGCTATTTCATTCCTTCCTATAGGCTCGTGTCCTACATAGTTCTAATCCACTTCAAATCCACTTAATCCTAAAGGATCTAATTGAATGTGCTTTGTTTCCACTTTGGTGATTTCAAATTACACTTCTCACCTTGCAAATTCCCATTGCAAGCGTCCTCGTAAAACAAGAAACTTTTCTTTCAATGCAGGCCCCATCAGGGATGGGATTTTCTTGTGGCTTTTGTTCGACCACAACTTTCCTTTCAAAGCTATCTGTGGATGTTTGACACTTTTCTCCCATATTTAGAGGGCAGCCTAATGTTATCACCTGTTTAGAGTTATTACTCTATTCCAGTGTTGGCTAACCTTTTTGCCATCGCGTGCCAAAAGTGAGGGGAATGTGGGGGAGGGTCACGCACGTGCGTGCCCACCCCCATAATTCAATGTGCCCTGCTCTCCCACGCATGTGCGCGCAACCCCCCTGCAGTCCCTCCGCTTTTGGCACATGATGGCCAGTGGGCTCATTTTTTTGCCTCCCCAGGCTCCAGAGCCTTTCTAGGAGCCTGGGAAGGGCGAAAACGGCCTTCCCCGCCCACTAGAGGCCTTCCGGAAGCCGGAAACAGACTGTTTCCAACTTCTGATGGGCCCAGAAGGCCCAAAAATCAGCTGGCTGGCGCACCGGAGATGAGCTAGGGCAATACTCGCGTACTCACCGATATGGCTCTGTGTGCCACCTATGGCACGTGTGCCATAGGTTCGCCATCACGGCTCTATTCTATTCAAGGCTAGAATAGGCAATATGATATTTTTTAACACCATCTTAATATGCCTTGACCCTAAAAATTGCCAATATCTCTACAAGGTATAACACACTTGCCATCCAAATGGGCCCAAAGAGAAGAACAATAATAAAAACTCTCCTCCCCCCCCCAAATTATAGACATTAAAATAAAAGCCTAATGATATAGTTGAACATCATGTAGGTTAAATCACCATCATAGTAAGGTAACCTCAGTTTGACTAAAGAAATTAGAACATGGAACACAGAGTAACAGGTTTGGAGGAGACCTTGGAGATCTTCTAGTCCAAGCCTCTGGTTGAGCAGGAGCCCCCTATACCATTCCTGACAAATGATTGTCCAATCTCTTCTTGAAAATCTCCAGTGATGGAGCACCCACAAATTTTGGATGCAAGTCCTTCCACTGATTAATTGTTCTCACGATCAGGAAATTTCCTCTTAGTTCTAGGTTGGATCCAGGGGTGAAACCCAGCAGGTTCTGACAGGTTCTGGAGAACCGGTAGCAGAAATTTTGAGTAGTTTGGAGAACCGGCAGATATCATCTCTGGCTGGCCCCAGAGTAGGGTAGGAATGGAGATTTTGCAATATCCTTTCCCCAGGAGTGGGGAGGCAATGGGGATTTTGCAGTATCCTTGCCCTGGAGTGGGGTGGGAATGGAGATTTTGCAGTATCCTTCCCCTGCCACGCCCACCAAGCCACACCCACCAAGTCACACACCACACCCATCAAGCCAAGCCCACAGAACCGGTAGTAAAAAAAATTGGATTTCACCACTGGTTGGATCTTTCTTTGATAAGCTTTCGCCTGTTACTCCTTGTCAGGTGCTTATAAGTTGACACCCATCCTCTTTGTGGCAGGGTACCGGAAAACAGTTATCGTGTCACTCCTAAATCTTTAATACCTAAGCTTTTATTGGATTCACTAAATAAGGGCTCAGAATTCTTAGGTTCTGTTTTTGCCAATTCTTCATGTCATCCTGTGATTCATATTCAACTGTTGTTAGTTCTGCATATTGGCTTAATAATGTTTTGAAGTTTTACAAAATGCTTTCATGTGTAGGATTAACCTGACATTACTTTGAAATTTGTATTCACTCTCACACTGTTTGTAAATCTCTTCCTCTCCCCCTCCCCCCCCCTCCCCCTCCCCCTCCCCCTCCCCCTCCTCTTGCCATAAGGTATATTAGAAATGAGCTTGGTTATAAACATTTTTTAAATAAATGCATAACATGGGGAGAAAAAATAAATAAATAAAGCAGATAACACCTGACTACTCAGAAACTGACTCCACTAGAAAGAAAAATACGACCAACTCTCAAACACAGGTAGTCCTCGACATACGACCATAATACAATCTTCCAAATTACAGTTGTAAAATGGGTCAGCAGTATGACTCATCTGATTTTGTGATTTTTTTTACAATGGTTATTAAGCAAAAGTGGCAAAAAAAAGAGAGAAATGAGTGTGTTTATCTGGTGATCAATTTCATGACCGTCACAACTGTACAACCATTATTCTGGAACCAATTACAGTTGTTATTTGAGGACTACCCGTAAGGGAATAAGACAGGATTGCAATAAAGGAGGGCTGAAATCAAAAGAGGTGACTGAAACAGTCACCGTCTGCAATGTGCAGATGACACAACTTGTTAGGTGAAGATAATAATTGAGAAGAAACATTTAAAGAAAGTAAGAGTGGAGAGTGGAAAAACTTGAAATATTAAAAACCAAAGTGAGGTCAACTGGCAGGCATGCTAATGAACTGACAGTTGACAGAGAGGGTGATGGATCATTTTGTTTTCTCAGATTCAAGAATAGAAAAAGACGTACAATGTGCTGGGGAAGAAAAGCTACCCTCTAGGGAGAAAAACTTTGGAAAAGTAGAGACGATGAAGAAGGAGAAGGATATTTCAGGGACAACAGAGATCAGAATAGTTAAAGCAAGGACTCCTTCTCTGCACAGCTAAAGCACAGCTCTTAAAACATGGATATTGCATAAAAGAGAGAGGGGGGGAGAGAGAGAGAGAGAGAAAAGAGAGAGCCCTTTAAATTAAAATTTTGGAGATTGCCTCTAAGAATTCAGGGGCCTGAAAGGAAAAACCAACCCATCAATTCCAAATTGGATCAAGACGGATGGCTCTCCTGAAGTCAGGGGCATCTGCAGGGTATGGGCAAAAAGTCAAATTGGTAGCTGCAATAGTGAGGTTTTGTCAGCCTTGCAAGATAGTCCAGACAAAAAGAACACTCAGAAGGGCTAACTTTAGGTTACATTTGCAGAATCTTACAAGGCTGCAAGTCTAACCTTCCTCATTCACCTTAACAGTTCAAGATACTAGGGAGGTTTCCTTCTGAGATATTGTATACACTCCTGTTCCTTCTGCAGACTCAGTCGCCCCTGAGCTGACTGTTGCCTACAGAGCTGCTCTACCTCCTGTCTCCCAAGGCCATTCCCTCATACCATTCCATGATTGAAGTCTTGTTTATCTTTATCTTTATCTTTATTGCTATGTATATGTGTATCTCTAGCTAAATCTATTTATCTGTATCATCTCTGTCTGTCATCTATCTATCTATCTATCTATCTATCTATCTATCTATCTATCTATCTATCTATCTATCTATCTATTCTGACCTAGGCTTCCCCAGCAGCACGAAGCTGAGCCCTCGCCCTGATAAACCCCTTTTATTTAATTTACAGTGAATTCCTCTCCAGCACAGTCTTTCCTCTCCCACAGTCTTTCAAGATAGTTCACAATTACCGACTTTTATCAGGCTTGGAGACGCCACAATACTTGGCAAGAATGCAGTAATGAACTAATTGTCTCCTGCAAACTCCACTCCCCCTTCACTCCTCTTTTATTCCCTCTAGGAAGGGCCATTCATCGTCCACCTGTGGTCTTACTTCCAAGTCGGCCCTTGTTCTTTAGCTGTTCCCTGCGTCTGGCAACTCTGTGCATGCGCACACTGGGAACAGGTTCCAGCTGTTTGTCTGCCTCACTGGTGTCTGACTCCAAAGGCAGCTGATAATTGACATACGGCTCTGGCTTCCTCTCTATCTCTGACACAGACCCCTCATCAGAGCCTTCCCCAAACTCCAGGACTGGCCCATGTTCCTCCCCAACCTCCTCACTGTCCAAATCTGCTGCCAGATCTGCTGGCCGCTGGCAGGCCACAACACTATCTATCTATCTATCTATCTATCTATCTATCTATCTATCTATCTATCTATCTATGCAATTTCTTTCTAGCCAGGTTCTACCTACGTAAGTTAAGATGTTCCTCAGCCTTAGTTCTGTGAAATCTCATTCACAACTTCTGGGCTTTTTGCTTTCTAGCAGACTGCAACTCTGTGCTGGCCTGTGGGAGACTCAGATAGATCCATTTCTGTCTTATTAGATTTCGTCAGTGAGCCACACCCTATTTCAAGTATCCTCCCTGTAAAAGGTACAATGTTTCTTTTTCCTTTTTCGTAGGCTTTATATCTATCTATCTATCTATCTATCTATCTATCTATCTATCTATCTATCTACCTACCTACCTATCTGTCTATCTATCTCTAGTTGTTGTTCAGCTATGTTTGAGTCTTCAGAACCCCATGAACCACAGCACTCCAAGATGTGCCTCCACCGTCTGCCAAATTCACGTTTATTGCATCAATGACACCATCTAACTGTCTCATCCTCTGCCATCCCTTTCTTCTTTTGCCTTCCATCTTTCCCAATATAAGGGTCTTCTCTCTCTCCCTCTCTCCCTCTCTCCCTCTTCTTTAAATAGCAAGAGAAGGACAGAAAAAATAGTGCAATTTTCTTGGGAAAGTTATGGCCTTTACTGGAAGCAAGCAGAGCTGGTGGGCATTTCTCTATGTGGTCATCAAGCATCAGACCTAACTTGATGGCATCTGCCTCAAGTGGGCTATATATGTAGTGCTATCAGTTGGGTAAGTGCATTATAGTTTTCAAGGGCTGAGATGATTTTCAGCCTGGTGAAGATGTAGAGTTGATGATAAGATTATTCCTGAAGGAATATGCTTGACATGAGAATTGTTGTTAGCCAAATGATCAATTAGGCTATACTCTGAAAAATGAGACAGTTTCCCCATCTCTTAGAAGCAAACTTCCTCTAGAACGTTTGAAAGTCTGCAGCTTTTTTTCTAGAAAGTTAGAAACACATGAAAATAATTGCTGCCATTTATTCCCATTACTCAACCCTTATCAGGCTTTTAAATGTAAAATCTCCTCTTAACACTTTCTGACGTTTATCTCTAGAGGCCTAATATATTAATGCCTGCTTGCCATTTCTGGTTAATTTAAGTTTTGTGGAATCAATAATTTGCAATGGTTCATAGATGGGTATTTTTAATTGCCCAGTAGGAAGTTTATTTTGATACCAAGATGGTTCAGGCTAAACTGTTGTCTAATTAATTGTCTGCAGTAGTAGTCTTGGCAGACCACTCTTTGGTTGGCTCAGAGGGGGGCATGAAAGAATGAAATTTTCATTGCTTGAGTCAATTAATAAATTTGGTTTTGATGGAATTGACCTCTCCGGAAAGACCAGCCAATTATAGACACTTCATAATGGGGAAATGAAATAAAAAGCTGAGAAATAGAGCACATTGTATGAATTTGTCCTACAGGATATCTTACATCAGAAGACGTTTTCTAAACCCCAACTTTCTAAGCACTATTACATGTTGCAATCATTTCTCTATCATCTCTCTTTCTCTTTCTGCCCTCAGTTTATACATGTAGGAGAAGGACAGGCAGAACCTAGGGCAGAGTTAAGACAGGAATCAGGAGGGGGAGGAAAGGAAAAATGTTACTGTATAAATGTACATTTATGATGATATGTGTGAAATCAGTAAAATAGAAAAGAACTTGAAAAGAAAGTGTATATAAATAAAAAAATCGGGATTGCTCGGATACCACTTTGGAAAATATTGAATTGAAAATGAATACAACAATGGAGAGAGAATGGAAAGAGGATAGAGGGATAGCTAGGAGGGGAGAAGAGAGGAAGGAGAGAGAGGAACAGAAGAAAGGAAAAAGGAGAGGAAGAAAGGGAGGGGAAATAAGAGTAGGAGAGAAGGTTAGAAAGAGAGGAAGAAGAGAAGGGGAAGGAGGGGAGGAAAGAAGAAAGTAGAAGAGGATAGAATAAGGGAGGGAAGGGAAAGAGAGGAGAAGGAGAAGAAGGATTGTTGTAAAATAAGGGAGATGGAATGGTAGAAGAGCAACCCCGAGTATATTCACATTTTTTAGGATGAAGAATGAACTAATATGAAAGTTAAAAGAGAATATGTATGATTAATAATGGATAAGAGACTGTACATTTAAGACATGTTTATGAGAAATAATTTTTTTTTAAAAAAATCAAAAAAAGAAGACGACAGGAATCAGCCTGGAATCCTTACGTTCCTATAAACTGTTTAAGTCCTCTTGAATTCCGCTGACTCTTATTTAGCACCAATTTTGTGCTGACCATTGGTTGACTAGATTCTTGCGTGTAGGCATAAGCAGTACGTTATCTGGATTGTGATGCTGATTGTGGTGCTGATTGTCCATGCCTGACAATACATGAATTGGACTCTGGTGCTCATTCGCTACTCTGTGCTGCTTAACTGTTATCTTGTTGCTCTCTAGATGTGTAGATCTTTATCAGGAATTCTCAGCAAGCCCCCACCCCCATTTGAGGACTTGGGAGAATTGGAGTCCATATTTTGAGGACCTCTAAATATTCATAGTAGGGAAGTATCATAACAATTGACAAATAGGTAGCTCACCATCTATAATGAAAAAAATTTAAGGCTCCAATCAAATGACCTTTCATTTTATGAGATAATTGTAGGAAATGGATACCTAGTTTAATGGAGTCTTGTGTCTTCAGTGGCAAATTAGCCACTGATCAGTTTCACCTCTAATTTCTTTGTTGATTTTTGTATTGTTGGACACAAAGGATAAAACAGCTCCTCCTTCCATTGTCCTATGGGAAGCTGACAAGTAAATTTCATGTGTTCCATCGGCCATCATGCTTAAGAGCCGAAGCCAGGGGTGAAACCTATCAGGTTCTGACATGTTCTGGAGAACTGGCAACGGAATTTTTGAGCAGTTCGGAGAAATGGCAGCAGAAATTTTGAGTAGTTTGGAAAACTGGCAAATAACACCTCTGGCTGGCCCCAAAGTGGGGTGGGAATGGAGATTTTGCAATATCCTTCCCTCATGAATGGGGATTTTGCAGTATCCATCCCCTGGAGTGCGGTGGGAATGGAGATTTTGCAGTATCCTTCCCCTGCCCCGCCCACCAAGCCACGCCCACAGAACCAGTAGTAAAAAAATTTGGATTTCACCACTGGCCCAAGCTCACATTGGCCAATTCACCCAACATCCTAATCAGATCTGATCCTTCTACTTTTAATTCCCTTTTAAATTTTCATCCTTTATTCTCAATTTGTTTCCTTTTAAGGATTGAATACGCACACTTTGGAAGCACTGGTTTTGGGGCTGTGTTAATAAAATAATAGAGATGGAAGGGACAGGTGGACAATTGTGTTTTTCAAAGAATAGAATCATAGACAAATAGGGCTGGGGGAAACCTTGGAGTTCTTCTAATCCAGAGGTCAGCAATGGGGTGAAATCTACTTACCTTCCCTACCGGTTTGGAAGTACACACATGTCACATGCATGCACAGACCCTCTGTGCATGCGCAAACCCTTCTGCGCATGTGGAGGGGATAAAAAACAGGTTATTTCCTGGTTAAAACCAGGAAGTAATGATGACCGGGTGGGTGGGCAGACCTTTGCGCTGCCATCGCTACCGATTTTCTGAACCACCCACCACCATCGCTATCAGTTCAGCTAAACTGGTCTGAACTGGTAGCATTTCACCCATGGTCTTGTGCCTGTGCCTTTAGAGTTGCATGTGGCTCTTTCACCCCTCTGCTGTAGCTCCCTGTCACTCAAAATATGTGTCACAACCAGCAATGTGCGACACCCTCCGGCACACGATTTATTGAGCTTTTCAACCCCCGGTAGGCCAACCATGGATAAATCCAAGAAAAGAAAAGTTTAAGAAGAAAATAGAACGTTTAATTCAACTACAGATGCTAGTTTTGTGGCCGCTCAAAAAATAGTCAGGCACGGGAAGGGTTTTGTGGCTCCCGGTGTTTTCTTTTCTGTGGGAAATGGGTCCAAATGGTTCTTTGAGAGTTTAAGGTTGCAGACCCCTGTTCTAGTCCATCCTCCTGCCCAAGAGAGAAGTGCTTATATTATTCTGGACAAATGGTTGTCCAATTATTTTTTTTTTGAAAACCTCCAGAATGGAGCACCCACAACTCCAAGAGGCATGCTATTGCACTGATGAATTGTTCTCACTTCAGAAAATGTTGCAGAAATTTACATGCAATAGAAGGGTATTGAATTAAAGCAACCAACAGTTAAAGCATTTTAGCTTTATTCAATATCTTTGAAAAATAACCATCTTTCACCCCTTGCCGTAATCATGGGAGGTCCATGGTGAGCAGGGGGAAGGATGAGATCTCATATCTCATAAGTTCCTTGTGAACAAAGAAATATTGGAGTAGGATTCATAACCTTAATACAGAAAATTCTTAAAGTGAATATAAACAGAAAACCAGAGACTTTTCTTTTGGGTTTGATGGAAAAAGACTTGGGGGAAAAAATATTGGAATTTTGTGTTAGTTCCATGATCTTGGCGGCACCCAGACTACTCTACACACAGAAATGGAAGGTCACCTCGATCTCCACAATGAATGAATGGCTACAAAAATGGATGGAGCTAGCAGAGAAGGCTAAATTGACTGTTTTGACCCAAGAAAAAAACAAAAACAAATATTTTTATTCCTACTTGGAAACCGCTTCTGGACTTTGTGCTCGAGGTGGGGGAGGGGGAATGAAACTTCGATATTGGGTGTTACCAATTAGATAGATTTGTTGTAATAGAAACGGCTAGTTTAAACTATTATGTAAAAGTAAAAAGTTGAGGTTTGATGTTAATGACTTATTCTGCTGCACCGAAGGGAGTCGGAAGTGAATGCCTTTTCTTTCTTTTTCCCCCTTTCTCCCCCCAATGCCTTTTCTTTTCCCTTTTTCCTTCCCTATTTTGTCCTATTATTTACTTTCATATTTTCTTTGCATGCTACACTATAAACTAATAAAATTCTTATAAAAAGATAAGTTCATTGTGCAAATGATGCAATAAGGTAACATGTGATGACTTCATAACACATGTGCTGCCATCTTGGTCAGTGGTGGGTTTCACTTACAGTTGCTACTGGTTTGCTCACGCGCACGCCACTTCTACGCATGCGCAGAGAGTATTTGATGATGTCCGGGCCAGAGGTTACAGCAGGTTCTGACCAGTTCTGGAGAACCAGTAGCAGAAATCTTGAGTAGTTCGGAGAACCGGTAGTAAAAATTCTGACTGGCCCTGCCCCCATCTATTCTCTGCCTCCCAAATCCCAGCTGATAGGGAGGGAATGGGGATTTTGCAGTAACCTTCCCCTGGAGTGGGGAGGGAATGAAGATTTTACAGGATCCTTCCCCTGCCACGCCCACCAAGCCACACCCACAGAACCGATAGTAAAAATGTTTGAAACCCACCACTAGTCTGGGCAGGTGGGCGGAGCCTCCCACCGCCACTGCTACCTATTTGCCCGAACTGGGGTGAACCGGTAGCAACCCACCACTGATCCTGGTGTCATCACATGGCTTTTGGCAGACTCTTATGAACCTAAAAATCATCAAAGACTTGCTTAATAATTAAAGCAATGATAGAGGCACATCTTCCAGAAGCAATGATGTTTATTAATCCTTTTTTCTAAAGAAGAAAATCTAGATTATCCCTAGTGATGTCTTTTTAAAACTGCGGCCTCTTTAACTTTATTAATAGGTTTTCTGAGGTTAGCGTTGGAGAGCTAACAGAAGTCTAATTTACTGCGCTGTTTCCAGATGTACCCGTGCCAGTATTAACTGGGTGATAAATTAGGTTTTCATGCCTTTGCCAAATTTTATTATTGAACAATTTCCGTATGGGTCTGTTTTAAGCCTAATCTAGTTGGCCCATGACATTAGCCATTTCAGAGATGTAATTATTTCTCTCTCTGTGTGTGCGTTTTAATGATGATATAATGTCAGGGTTGCAATATGTCAGTTACTAAAGCTTTTCAAAATAAGGCTGAACTAAGATTTTGAGTGACTAAGGGCAACATCTACACACCCACTCTTTCGTGCTCCTTCAGGACCAGTTGTGCACTGAATTTTGTGCGTGCAATTATATCTTTTCCAGAGTTGGGTTATTTCTGATTCCACTCTGGTTTATTTCAAAGTATTAGAAGATGGATGCAAAAATGCTCCAGCTCAGTAGACATAGTGGAAGTCCTGTTTTCTCATTAGTGGAAATTTTGGACTCCGCCTTCCCACCCTGGATCTGGTCTCAAGCCAGCTGTTAATGCTTCCACCAATCCCAAGAGAGACTCAACATCCTATTTCCAGTATCCATTGGTTAAAAAGGGGGCATGATGGTTCAGCGGTTAAAGACACTGAGTTTGTCAGCTGGAAAACTGGCAGTCCAGGTTCGAGACCCAAGCGCCACATGAATTCATCAAATTTCCAGATGACACCAAGCTAGCAAGAATAGCCAACACTCCAGAAGATAGGCTTAAGATACAGCAGAATCTTGACAGACTTGAACATTGGGAGCTATCTAACAAAATGAAATTCAGTGGTGAAAAAAATAAGGTTCTACATTTAGGCAAGAAAAACAAAATGCACAGGTACAGTATATGTGGTACCTTGCTCAATAGTAATGACTGTGAGAGGGATCTTCATTTAGATATGAGCCAGACAAAAAAGTCAACACAATTCTAGGCTGCATAAACAGAGGGATAGAATCAAGATCACATGAAGTGTTAATACCACTTTATAATGCCTTGGTAAGGCCACACTTGGAATACTGCATTCAGTTTTGGTCACCACGATGTAAAAAACACGTGGAGACTCTAGAAAGAGTGCAGAGAAGAGCAACAAAGATGATTAGGGGACTGGAGGCTAAAACATACGAAGAACGGTTGCAGGTACTGGGTATGTCTAGTCTGATGAAAAGAAGGACTAGGGGACATGATAGCCGTGTTCCAATATCTCAGGGGCTGCTACAAAGAAGAGGGAGTCAAGCTATTCTCCAAAGCATTTGAGGGCAGGACCAGAAGCAATGGATGGAAACTAATCAAAGAGAGAAGCAACCTAGAACTAAGGACAAATTTTCTGACAGTTAGAATAGTTAATGAGTGGAACAACTTGCCTCCCGAAGTTGTGAATGCTCCAACACTGGAAATTTTTAAGAAGATGTTGGATAACCATTTGTCTGAAGTGGTGTAGGGTTTCCTGTCTAACCAGGGGGTTGGACTAGAAGACCTCCAAGGTCCTTTCCAACTCTGTTATTCTATTCTATTGTATGATGGGGTGAGCTCCTATTCTTGCTCCAGCTCCTGACCACTTAGCAGTTCGAAAGTCAAATGCGAGTAGATAAATAGGTACCATTCCAGTGAGAAGGTAACAGCATTCCGTCACCTCAGCATATAGTCATCCTGGCCACACAACCACGGACAGCGCTAGCTCCCTCGCTGCTTGGGGAAGAACACCAACCCCTAGAGTTGGCCATGACTAGACTGGAGAAACCTTTTGTTGTGGCCGGTATGTGGCCTGTGCAGCAAGGAGGCTGGTGTGGTGCTGCACCAGCAGCCTGTGCAGCTGGCAGTCGAGTTGAACAATGAGGCTGGAGAAGATGTGGTGCCAGAGGCGGAGATTTAGCCAGGGCCTTCAGAACCTCCAGAAGCTCCCATAAGTGAAGAGGAAGAAGAAGAGGATGCACGGGCGCGCAGAGCTGCCAAAAGGCAGGAGTGGCTCCTCAGGAGGAGGTCTTCACGAGAGTAAGTCTTGGGGCTAATTGGCCACTCCCTTAGCCTATTTAAGGAGGAACGCCGACTGAAGCAATTTGCAGGGAACAACTTCGTTCACTCTCCTTTGTGCCTTGATCTTAGTTCTCTGAAAATTGCTTCTGGGCTTTCTGCCAACCATAGTAAGATTAAGATTATTTATTCTTTGGATTCTTGCAGGCTGTTAAGAAAGTTCATTAAGAGCCTTTGTTTGAAAAAAAAACCTGATTTTATTTTAGTAAACTAAGGTTTGTACAGACTTTGTGTGTGCTGCGTTCTTTGGGATCCGTAGCTGGGGCAGAACACCTTTACTTTTTGGTTAAAACCCGACTCCAGTTTCTTCTACTCTAACTGCAAAAAGCAATTATTTGAAAAGCACCCAGCTGCAAAACGGTGATGTTGTGATCATTTTGCCATATAAACTCACCATAGGTCATCCAACAAAGGAATGGATATTGGCTGGGCCGTTTGGGAGATCTTCTAGTACTTTTCTTTCTTTCTTTCTTTTTCTTTTCTTTTATTATTCATATTTCTATGCCGCCCACTCTCCGAGGACTCTGCGCGGCTTACACCAAAGACAGTATACTAAATAGCATATTGCCCCCAACAATCTGGGTCCTCATTTTACCAACCTTGGAAGGATGGAAGGCTGAGTCAACCTTGAGCTGGTGAGATTTGATCTGCTGATTTGCTGAACTAGCAGTCAGCTGAAGTGGCTGCAGTACTGCACTCTAACCACTGTGCCACCTCGGCTTCTTGCTGGTTGTTATGTGTGTGCGTGTATGCTATTGTGTTTTTACAACAATCTTTTTTCTGCATAGCTTTCCTTCACATCAATCTCTGGGTTTTGAATTTTAAATACTTTTGCAAAACCCCAGCGAATGGATGTGTAAATATAATGACCAACGAATGCAGAAGGAGAAGCTTCAATTCCTTTTCCCCCCCTCTCTTTTTCAATTTGGGGGGTGGGTGTTGGCTAATGTGGAATAAGTAGAGTGTGGAATGCTGGATCATGTGCTTTTCATTTGCCAGATTTTTGTGGTCAGTAGGAACAAAGATGATTAAAGGTTGCTTTAGAAAATGGGTGGATGAGTGGGGGGGTGGGGTGGAAAAAGCCAATTTGTTGGAAAACTGCCAGCTTTCAGGAGGTCAAATGTGGGTTTAGCTTAGAGTCCTTGCGCAGTTGCAAAAGGTATAAGCTTAAATTCCCCTGAGATTCCCAAAACCTTATGTGGTCATTCCCAGGGGAAGGCAAGCAGCCTGGGAGATATTTGTAACATAGGTGATAAACAATAATGTTACTGTATTTTTCAGAGTATAAGACGCACCGGACTATAAGATACACCTACCTTTTTTGGTGAGGAAAACAAGAAAAAGAAAACTGCCTCTGCCTCTGAGCAATTTTGCCTCGTTGCGGCAAACAGCAAACAGCCTGCTTTACTTTCATTTTCGTTTTCAGCATAGCTTGATTAGCACAAGAAAAAAAAAAATCTGTTCCAGCAATTTACCTCCTTGCAGCAAGCAGCAGAGGCCCCGGCAAAACAGCTGAGAGCAAAACAGCTGAGAGTCGGGAGGCCCATCCAATCAACTTATTGGATCTGGATGGGGAGGAACAGACTCAGGCTCAACCCATCCAAGACCGAGTGGCTGTGGTTTCCGACATCCCGATATAGTCAGTTGGTGCCAACGCTGACTATTGGGGGCGAGTCATTAGCCCCCATGGAGAGGGCTCGAAACTTAGGCGTCCTTCTGGACTCACAGCTATCTTTAGAAGAACACCTGACGGCTGTGGCCAGAAGGGCTTTTTATCAGCTTCGCCTGATACGCCAGTTGCGCCCCTTTCTAAATCGGGACTCATTAAACACGGTCACTCATGCCCTCGTCACTTCCCGCCTGGACTACTGCAATGCTCTCTACATGGGGCTCCCCTTGAAGAGCACCCGGAGGCTCCAGTTGGTCCAGAATGCAGCCGTGCGGGTAGTTATGGGAGCGATGTGGCGCTCCCATGTGACACCCCTCCTGCGCGAGCTGCACTGGCTTCCTGTGTTCTTCCGGGTGCACTTCAAGGTTTTGGTTACCACCTTTAGAACGCTCCATGGCTTAGGACCGGGCTATCTTCGAGACCGCCTTCTGCCACCAGTACCCTCTCACCGACCAGTACACTCCCATAGAGAGGGGCTTCTCAGGGTGCCGTCGGTCAAACAGTGTCGACTGACGGCCCCCAGGGGGAGAGCCTTCTCTGTGGGGGCACCCACCATGTGGAACAAGCTCCCCCCGGAGATACGGACAATCCCAGATCTCCGCGCTTTCCGCCGTGCCCTCAAGACGTTTCTATTCCAGCAGGCTGGCCTGGACTAACCTCTTCTAAAATTGCTCTTATATTTTTAAATCTTAATCTCATAAATTTAGAGTTTTAATTTTAGGTTTAAGACCAAATTATTTAATTGTATTTTAATCAATTCTTTAAAATATTTGTATTATATGTATTTTATCATTTGTCTGTACACCGCCCTGAGTCCCCCGGGAGTAGAGCGGTATATAAATATAATATTATAATAATAATAATAATAATAATAATAATAATAATAATAATAATAATAA
>WNWU01000024.1:7112537-7130969 GCA_012654045.1 Ptyas mucosa
AATAATAATAATAATAATAATAATAATAATAATAATAATAATAATAACTTGTGCTAATTAGGCTGTGCTGAAGCTGAAAGGAGCTGTTTTTTCTTGCTGTTTGCTTGCAAGGAGGTAAACTGCTGGGAGGCAAGGCCAAAGGGTGGGGGCCAGTGGGTGGGCGCGGCTACATTCAGTGTATAAGACACACCTAAATTTTCACCCCCTTTTAGGGGGAAAAAGGTGCGTCTTATACTCCGAAAAATACGGTAATTACTTCAGCTATTTACAATTGGTATTGGTTGCTTGCCCCTGACAAATTGGGGATACATGGACAGCTATTACAAAGTCTGGATCTTTTTTTACTCAACTCTACAATAGGGTTTTACTCAACCGTACAACCCTACATCCTTCACCTTTTATCCTTTGTTTGACTTATATTTTAAGACTTTTGAGTAAGAAGCACATATTGAGGATTTATTGCTTAAATCTCCATTTTTTTGTCATGTGAGACTTAAGTCCCACCATTCAAAGCAAATACATAACATTCAAAAAATAAGTCAATAAAAGTATCTGTGAGACACAAGTAAAAATATCAACAAGGGAAGTGTTTTAAGTTAGAGTAGCCGATTTATACTGGTGATAGAAATAAGATGGAAAGCAAAATAATACATACTTCTGTAAGTTATCTGGAGTGCACACTTCTTCGTCGTATAGTCCTTTCGGATCTAACAAAGTTCCTGAGAGAAAAAGGAATATATACTGTAATCTGCTGTTATTCCAAAACAA
Source organism: Ptyas mucosa (assembly GCA_012654045.1). NCBI lineage: Eukaryota > Metazoa > Chordata > Lepidosauria > Squamata > Colubridae > Ptyas > Ptyas mucosa. The sequence goes on from WNWU01000024.1 coordinate 7,113,306, forward strand.
AGGGATCATAAAAGTTTGAATTAGATTTTTGTCTGTATTTTAAAGTGAACTATTTGGAATTCTTGAGCTTTTCCAATCCTGTGTCCCCAGATAAATCCCACAATTGCTGGCTCAAACCTCTGGTAAATTGTAGTCCAAGAGAACACCCTGTTGAGGAATAATGCTCCATTCTGGATGGATGGATGGATCAATATCATCCTGGGCAATAATTCTCCATTCTGAATGGATAGATGGACGGACGGATGGATGGATGGATATCATCTTGGGCAATAATGCTCCTTTCCAGATGGATGGATGGATATAACATTGGGGCATAACACTCCATTCCACATGGATGGATGGATGGATGGATGGATGGATGGATGGATGTCATCTTGGGCAATAATACTCCATTCCAGATGGATGGATGGATGGATGGGTGTCATCTTGGGCAATAATACCCCATTCCAGATGGAGGGATGGATGGATGGATGGATGGACATAACATTGGGGCATAATACTCCATTCCAGATGGATGTATGATGGATGGATGGACAGAATAATTTACTGTGGGAATTGTCATTGACTTAATATGTTGTGTGATGCACACTATCGTGCAAAATCATCTTATGGTTTATTGAGGGGAGCACACTGTACCTTGCAATTATGATTTGTTAATCCAGCTTTCAGGCTAAACATGTGCAAATCCTAGCCAAAGAATTGACCTTATCTTTAATTTGGTATCTGTTGGGAAGGCAGGCTGCAATATCTTTAAAGGCAGAGCTTGGTTTTCATGCCACTTTCTACCACAGGCTTTATGGTGCCCGTAACTGGTAACTTTTTAACTTCCCCTTCAGATCGCCTGATGACCAGGATGTGGCTGGTATCAGATATTTATAGTTGGCAACTTACTTACTTTGGCTAAAACCAAAGCACAAGCTAACAAAAATGGGAGATCTAGGCTCTTTAAGCAGGTTCCTCCTCCTAGCTAAGGGACATCTGTCCCACTTCTGGACCACAGCTTTCCATCTTACCAATTGCCCATGATTTGTCCTCCCCTGGACCTTGGCGGCATGGGTCCTTATAGCGGGTGAACAAGCAGTGCTGCTGCTCCAGCTTGTCATCTGCAACCAGAAGAAAGGCGATGAAAGGAATCCATAGCATGTCAGAGAAAGTCATGGGAGAGAGGTAGCAGAGCCAGAATTTCAGAAAAATATGGACTTTTAAGCAGTGGTGGGCTGCAATTGGTTTAACAACCGCTTCTGTGAGTGCGCACTTTGCTTGCGCGCAACGTTCAAAATACAGCAATGTGAAGCGCAGCTGCTTACCTTCTAAGGCAGCCCCAGTAAGTAGAACAGCAGAGGTGTGGAAATCAGCTGTGCCACATGAATCAGCTGAGCCAGAAAGAAGGATAGGATAGGATAGGACGGGTGGCGGGTGGGCGGGACCAGCTGATTGTCAGAACTACCGATTTGCCCAAACTGGTCTGAACCGGCAGCAGCCTACCACTGCCTTTAAGGCAGTGCTTCTCAAATAGTGGGGCGCGCCCCCCGGGGGGGCGTGCGAGGCTCCATAAAAGGGGGCGCGTTTGACCTCGGCATCTGATTGGCTGTCCAAAACCCTTGTGACACGAGCCTGTCGGAGCCATCTTTAGTGTGGGACGTCCGTCCACACTTACTTTGTTGCCTGACGGATGTGCGCCCAATTGATGCTCAAATGACTGACAATGACCTTCTCCTGTGAAACATAACGCTGCCCCAATTAATCAAACTTGCTAAAGAAATCGGGCTACTGCTGCTGACATTTGCATCGATAGTGAGCATTAAGCCAGTACATGTGACTGCGCATGCTCCTCCCTTTCAAGGAGAACAGACCTTTTTCTAATAATGATACTATTTACAGTCGCACGGGGGGCGCGAATAATGTTTTCTTCTTCCTAGGGGGGCATGACAGAAAATAATTGAGAAGCACTGCTTTAAGGGTATATGGTGGGTATTCCTGCAAAATCCAGAAGGGCCTCAAAACATTAAGCTGGGGGATCCTATGGAAATGTGGAGCCCATGAAATAGAAACAAAGAAACACAGAAAACTGACAGCAGAAAAAGACCTAGACCTTCATCTTTGATCATCATCATCAACAACTCAAACACCTTTGAGTTTACTATAGTCTTTCTTTTTAATTAATTATTTTTAATCATTATTTTTATACTTTATATATTTTAATGTTGTTTTTTTTAGAGTTTTTGTTGGGTGATGGATGTGTGTTTATCCCAAGCATGTTTGAATGAATATCGTCCCCTTTAAACTTTCATAACTTCCTTTGTCAAAATCTTAAGATTTTTGCTGTTGTTTTAGTCTTTTTAAAATATTATTTTCCTCTTTAGTTTCCTCTCTGTAATTGATAAGGCAGGCTAACTCGCCAAGAAGTTTTCTTTGTCCTACTGTTTTTGAACGCCACTTTTCAGCTATAAAATTTATTATATTCCGAAGTGATTTAGAAAGTGAGGATTGGTAAATTTCACAATATTCACAAAATTGGAGTGGAAAAAGCCAATGTGTTGGGAAAATGCCAGTTTTATGGGAGGGGGAGGTCAAATGTGGATTTAGCTTAGAGTCCTTGCGGTGTTGCAAAAGGTATAATAAGCTTGATATTCCCCCAAGATTCCCAAAACTTTTTTTTTTACTTTTAAAAGCATTTTTTCTACAACCTCTTCGGCTGAAGAGGTTGTAGAAAAAATGCTTTTAAAAGCCTCTAATGATCCCAGCTGAGCTGCGCGATCATCAGAGGGTTGGTTTTTTTACTCTTAAAAGCATTTTTTCGGCTGAAGAGGTTGTAGAAAAAATGCTTTTAAAAGTTTAAAAAAAAGCCTCTGATGATCGTGTGGCTCAGCTGGGCATGGGGGTGGGGTGGGGGGCGCAGGGATTTTTGCTACCGGTTCTCTGAACCACCTGCCGCCATCGCTACCGGATCAGGCGATATGGTCCAAACCGAGAGCATTTCACCCCTGACTTGAACTTTTCTTTGGGTGGGGAAACCCTGGAAGCTTTCAGATCCGGGTTTCCCCAGATGTGCCAATATCTCTAATAAATTGGAACTTTGAGGAAACTCAAGCCTTGGAGGTTTCTTTCGTTGGGGGTGTTACTTGGTGTTACCCTGACAATTTCTTTCTTGGATTGCTATGAGCCATCCAGAGTTGTTAAGAGTTTGGGCAGCCTACAAGTTTAATAAATTATTACAATTATTATTAGTCCCCAGGACTGAGTGTGTCTAATTATCTTGGCAAGACAGAATTTATCACAGAAGAGTGGGGGGAGAAAGCCCTTTGAACAATCGGTCAATATTTTAATGTATTGTTTTGCAAGATATAGAAGGGGATTGATTCCTATTTAACTTTGCCGAGCATTGTTTAGTACCATAAAACATTTAAGTCTCATCTATCTAACCCCCATTTATAACCCCGTGCAAATGCAAGTATCTAATAGCACCTGTTGATAATTTTTCTTTTGCGCAGACTGAAGAAAAAGTTTGCTGTGTTTCCCTGGCTTCTCTCAAGGGAAGCACACAACTGGTTCTTCCAGAAGCACTAATGATGTCATTTATCATTGTCTACTGTCAAGGCAACACAATTCATAAATGGGAGGCTTTAGCAAAGGAGGAGGGGAAAGAGAGCTTCGTCTGAAACTAAAAATATACCTGTGCATTGAAGGTAATGCCAACTGGATTGTCTATTTTGGACATATTCTTTGATCGGGTGGAAATCTAATTGTTTGCAGGTTATCAATGAATAGGGCAGGAAAATGCAACCTCACAAAATGACATGTCTCCTGTGTTATAAATGACAGAGTTAGTGGTCTTGATCATAGGAAAGAGGGACATCCCATTTATCCTGGGATGAGGGTAAAACAAGAGTACCTTGAGGACAGGAGAAGTAATGGAGGACTTATTAGAAGGACTTCACAAGAAATGAACTACATACCAGAAGAACATTGGATTCAATGGAGTTCAATTGTTACATCCTACGGCATCTAGTTCTTCAAAGAACTAGATTTAGTTCTTAAACAGGGCAGGCTGGAGTTATAGGTGGAAGATTATCAAGGAGAGATCCAAACTAGAACTAAGGAGGAATTTTATGATGGTGAGAACTGCTAACCAGTGGAAAGACTCACCTCTGGAAGTTGTGGGTGCTCCATCACTGGAGGGTTTTAAGAAGAGACTGAATAGTCATTTGTCCAGAGTAGCACAAGGTCTCCTGCCTTGGGCAGGGAATTGGATTAGAAGATCTGGAAGGTCCCTTTCAGCCCTATTAATCTATGTTCTAAGAATGCCCCACGGTTGACAAGTAGGAAATCATCTTTGGCTTTTTGAGTTTCCTGGAATGGACCATTTTAGTTTTCATTTAACCAGGGGTGAAATCTAGCAGGTTCTGACAGGTTCTGGTGAATCAGTAGTGGAAATTTTGAGTAGTTTAGAGAACCGGAAAATACCACCTCTGACTGGCCCTAGAGTGGGATGGGAATGGGGATTTTGCAGTATCCTTCTCCTGGAGTGGGGGGGGGGGAATGGGGATTTTGCAATGTCCTTCCCCCAGGAGTGAGGAGGGAATGGAGATTTTGCAGTATCCTTCCCCTGTCATTTATTTATTTAATTAATTAATTTATTTACTTATTTTATTCTTATTTATATGCTGCCCTTCTCCGGAGACTCAGGGCGGCTTACAATGCGTTAAGCAATAGCCTTCATACTTTTGTATATTTTATACAAAGTCAGCTTATTGCCCCCACAAACCGGGTCCTCATTTTACCCACCTTAGAAAGGATGGAAGGCTGAGTCAACCTTGAGCCTGGTGAGATTCGAACTTACAGTAATTGCAATAAGGCTAATGCCTCCTACAAGGCAGCTGGGTGTTAAATGCTGCCTTGTAGGAGGCATTAGCCTCCTACGCCACTCAGGCTCCATGCCCACCAAGCCACACCATGCCCACCAAGCCATGCCCACAGAACCGGTAGTAAAAAAAATTGGATTTCACCACTGATTTAACCCACCAAACGGGATTCTGAGGAAAATGCCAACATGCCTTTAAAACATTTCCCCATCTGGTATATTAAAAAGCACAACTTGATGGAAACTTCTGAAGGGGGTTACATCCGATGCTCCCTGGGGTTTGGGTGCGTCCGCTGTTTTTGAGTCTCTAGATATAAAAGCCTCACCTGACGAGCAATTGTCAAAGTTCAGGTCACCACAGACCACATCAAATGCCACTAGCTCCTCTGGATTGGCTGTACTGGAAGAGGAGGTAGATTTTCTGAAATCAGCCAGCCAATCCTGAAGCAGATCCAGTTGTTCACATCGAACAGTGGTGTCCTCTGTAGAAAAGGACAAAGCAGGCCATTCAAATTTAAAATCATTCTTTTTTAAGATTATCTATTTATTAAATGTCTAGGCCACCCATCCTGTACAAAATGGTGGCCCATCAGCCGGATGCATCACACATGCAGGCCACACCCTCCCCAGCTTCACAAATGCAAAAAAACATCGTGATATGTCCAGGGGTGGGCTTCACATACTGTAGCAACCGGTTTGGTCAGCACCGGAAATGTGAGAGTGCGTGTGCACACGCTCACTTTGATCGTGCAAGCGTGCTGTCCGTGCATGGATGCGACATCACAAAACATGACAATTCGCTCGTGCATGCCATCCATGCATGCATGCAGCATCAAAAACACAGCAATATAACCCCACAAGATTAGTATGAATAAATAAGGGGAAATCCTCGGTATGCTGGAAGTGTGGAGAGACCGTTGGGAATTACTACCACATGTGGTGGGAATGCCCAAATGTGCAAAAATTTTAGAATTTACTAAAGAACTGGCTGGAAGAAATTTTGCTAACAGATATAGAGGTCAAATCAGAATTTTTCTTATTGGGAATTATAGAAAGAAAATATAAGAAAGATACAAATTATTTATTACTGCATATAGTCACAGCGGCACGAATAGCCTTCGCTCAAAAATGGAAAGAGAAAGATATTCCAACTGAAGAAGAAATATTACTGAAAATCTTTAACTGCAGAGAAATGGACAGACTCACTTTGGAACTCAAGGATAAAAGCGAAACTAAGTACTACAAACTCTGGGAACAATTTTATGGTTGGCTAGATAACAAGAGGGTAGCCAAGACAAATGTATAGTGTTAGAACAAAAATATAGATGTTATTATAGATAAATGTATGTTTAAGAGATAAATAAATATACAGAAATAAGGGAAAAAGTATTAATATCATATATTATGCTTAAATAGTGAACAAAGCTTAAGAACTATATGTTTATATGAGTACTAATATTATTGTAAAGTGATGGAAGATGTATGGAACCAATGATGTCATATCTATGTCCAATGTTTTTCAAATTTTGTATTATTAATAAAAAACTTTTTATAAAAAAAATAACACAGCAATCTAAATGGGACCACCAGTTCGCCGAACCAAACCAAACTGGCTGAATACCACCTCTGGATACGTCACATGATGCGATCGAGTTTGACACCCATACTCTACAAAATGCATTTGGTTACCATTTCAGCAGCAGGCCACGACGGTTAAATGTTAAATGGTTAACCAAATTCCAGAATCTAAACACAGGGAGTCTTCGACTTACAACCAGTTCATTCAGTGACCGTTCGAAGTTACACATCGCTGAAAAAAAGTGACTTACAACCATTTCTCACACTTATGACCGTCTCAGCCTCCCCAGGGTCACACGATCAAAATTCCAATACTTGGCAACTGACTCGTATTTATGACGGCTGCAATGTCCTGGGTGTGTGTGTATGTCACGTGATCCACTTTTGCGACCTTCTGACAAAGAAAGTCTCAATGGGGAAGCCAGATTCACTTAACAATCCTGTTACTGTAGTGATTCACAATTGCAGCCATTCACTTAACAACTGTGGCAAGAAAGGTTGTAAAATGGGGAAGAATTCACTTAACAAATGTTTCACTTAACAACAAAAATTTTGGGCTCAGTTGTGGTCATAAATCGAGGATTGCCTGTATTGCATATGACAAGGCTTTAATAATATATAGATGATCAGCTTCCTGTAGATACCTGATCCAAACTAATGGATGATCTCAAACATCACAGGTTTTCCCTCCCTATGCACAACTTCATGACCAATTGGTTAAGAATTATATAAATCATCTTCTTTTAATGACCCCATAATCCCTTGCAGGGTGGAGTCTGGGCCACTGAATGGAGTTAAGTGTTTACTGGCCGGATGCCCTTCCTGTTGCTAATCCAGAGTTATATTCAGCAGATATATTCTCATTGTGCCCAGAGAGAGAAATATCTGCCTCTACCTAGGATTGAACTCACAGCCTCCTGATCGTGAGGTGAGAGTTCCACTTCTAGACCACCGCACCACTCATTAAGAATTACATAAATGATCCTCTTAAAAAGCATGTTTCTTTTTTTCAGACAAAATATTAATACATACCATATATACTTGAATATAAGCCGAGTTTTTCAGCACGTTTTTCAGGCTGAAAAAAGCCCCTTGGCTTATATTCGAGTCATGAAAAAAATGCCCTTTTCCCTGCAACCGTTTTGGCTCCCGGGGTTGCAGAGAGGCTTGCTAAAGCCAAAATGGGGTGTGTGTGTGTGGGGGGGGGGTGCGGTGCCCCTCCCCCATGCCCCTTTTTGGTTTTAGGGGTTGCAGGGAGGCAGGGGTGAAATGCTCCCGCTTTGGACCGGCTCGGGCGAGTAGGTAGAGGAGATTGAGGCGAGTTCGCCGTACTGGTAGCAATTGGTGGCTGGCCACACCCCCGAACTAGGCCACGTGGAAGGCAGGCAAGTTTCGCAGGGCTGCGGGGAAGGGAGCTTCCCAGCGTGCCCTCCTCCTCTCCCAGGTGACAGCCAGGGCTTCGCTGCCTCCTCTTTTCCTCAGAGGGGAAGTGTCTGCCTCCAAGTTCTTGCAGAGGGAGGGACATACATAAACACACACACCCCTGTTGCCCCCCCCACTACTTTTGCTGTCGGCTTAAAGTCAATCTTGAAGAGCTGGAAGACATTTTCTTACATCTCCACCAAACTCATTGTTGGGAGCGTCAGTGATCTAAGGAAATGTCTTCTTACACCTTCTCTTCTCCATTCCCATTCCCCCTACCCCATTTTTCCATTTCTGTGCCTGGATTCTGCTAATTACACCCTCTCCTCCCCATTCTCATTCCCCCCCCCCCCGTTTTTCCATTTGTGTGCCTGGATTCTGCTAATTACACCCTCTCCTCCCCATTCCTATTCCTCTCCTCCCCCCCCATTTTTCCATTTCTGTGCCTGGATTCTGCTAATTACCCCTTCTCCTTCCCATTCCCCCCCCCTCGTTATTCCATTTCTCTGCTGGATTCTGTTTCTGCAAGAGAAGGCTCCGATGTTTGCTTGGGTGGTGGAGGGAAACTCAAAGCATTGGGGGCTTCAGAAGGGCAGAATGAGCTTCAAAATGTGCGGCTCCTGGCTCTAACAGTGAATGACATCAAGTTGGCTGGGGAATAGGGGCACTGGAGTTGGGCGGGTGAATCTACAGAGGGCGTCATTCTTTAGGCAGGCTGAGCATTATGGGGCTTGAAATCAGGGGTGGCGAGGGCTGAGACACAGAAAGAGACAAAGAATGAAAGAGAGAATGAGAGAGAGAGAGTGGGAGAGAGACAGAGAAAGAAGGGGAGAGAGAATGAGAGAGAGTGGGGGAGAGAGAGAGAAAGAGGGGGAGAGAGAAAGAATGAGAAAGAGAGGGGGAGAGAGAAATGGTGACAAGATAGGGCAAAAACGTAAAATGTGAGGACAGTCGTAAGTTCAAGGACTGGTCACAAGTGCGAGGACCAGTCAAAAATTACTTTTCCAGCCCTCTGAGTAGTCCATATCCACAAAAGGACTACCCAGAGGGCTGAAAAAAGTGATTTCTGACAGGTCCTCGCACTTTTAACCAGTCTTTTTTTATTTTGAAATTTACCAGCCCCGGCTTAATATTCGAGTCAATGAGTTTTCCCAGTTTTTGTGGTAAAATTGGGGGCCTCGGCTTATATTCAGGTCGGCTTATACTCGAGTATATATGGTATAATTCACAACCATATTTGAATAATGGCTGTTTTAAAAGCAGGGCAAGGATAATGGATGACATTTTTACAATTCCGAAACAACCAACCGCAGTTCTATACCGAAACATCTTTCCAATTCCAATTCCACCATTTAAACCAAGACACCGGAGAATATTCCCACCCACCTACCCACCGCCACCCCCTATCACAACTTAAATGGCTCGGATCGCAGCAGATATTAATTAGCTCTAGGTTCTGATTTTCCACTGCAGATAAGCGGTTGCCATTCAGTGCGACGAAACAAAGAGTCGCAAATGCGGCACTCGTTGTATGGGAGAAAATTCTTGCTGGAAATGTGAAAAGCTGGTTTTCCTTGGCTATGGGTATTTCAAGTGAATTCAGAGGCAGAAGCAGTAATAAAAAAAGTACCTCTTCCCCCCCCAAAATAAATAAAAATAAACTGGCTTCTACCAAAGAGAGAGAGAGAGAGAGAGAGAGAGAGAGAGAGAGAGAGAGAGGGAGAGACTATCCCTAGCTGACCTTTGATCAGAAAGCAAATGAGTATAAATTTTAGATGGGCACCTGGAGAAATCTAAGTATGAATAAGTGAGACTGGAACAAGAACCAGAGAGCCAATTACAGAGAAAAATCAAAGACTAAAGTTGATTAAATATTCATCGGAGAGCCGTGCATTGCTTCAAAAGGAAAATTTGCATATAAGAGGCCCAGCTGCAATTGCTAGTATCTCCAGGAAAAAAGGTCTTCTAAAAAGCTCGTATCTGAAATAATGCTCAGCAGGGATTTCGCGGCACTTTGAGAGGCGGGGGGGGGGGGGGGGGGGGGGGGGGGGGAAGGAGCAACCAATTTTAAGCAGAGAGACTGGGTGATAAGGAGATGCTGTGCTAATTCCCTTCCCCTCCTCTCCCAAATTCAGGAATGGGAAGTTACTACTCTAGGATAAGAGTAGCCTTGGTGGTGCAGCAGACTAAAGTGCTGTTAAGTAGCACCAGCTGCCTGCAATTACTGCAAGTTCAAATCTCACCAGGCTCAAGGTTGACTCAGCCTTCCATCCTTCCGAGGTAGGTAAAATGAGGACCCGGATTGTGGGGGCAATAAGTTGACTTTGTACAAAAAAAGAATACCGCTGGAGGGGGGGGGGCAAAGCCCTACTAAGTAGGTATATACAAAAGTATGAAGGCTATTGCTTAACGCATTGTAAGCCGCCCTGAGTTTCCGGAGAAGGGCGGCATATATATCGGACCTATAAATAAACAATAGATAAATAAATAAGACCCAGTAGTGAAATCCAATTTTTTACCTACCAGTTCTGTGGGCGTGGCTTGGTGGGCATGGTGTGGCTTCATGGGCATGGCTTGATGGGTGTGGCAGGGGAAGGATATTGCAAAATCTCCATTCCCTCCCCACTCTGGGGCCAACTAGAGGTGGTATTTGCCGGTTCTCTGAACTACTCAAAATTTCTGCATCTGGTTCTCTGAAACTGGTCAAAATTTCTGCTACCGGTTCTCCAGAACCTGTCAGAACCTGCTGGATTTCACCCCTGATAAGACCTTATGCAATTGGGACTGTTAGTCTTGATATTATAGAACTATGACAGGGGTGTCAAACTCAAGTACCTGTGGTACTTAGATCTGGCCCACAGGGCAGCCCTGGAAACAGTGAAGGACCAGCCCACGGTGCCTCTGCCAGCCAAAATACACCCCCCTAGCTCTATTTTCTATTTTCGCTGGCATACGGTTGTAGGAAGCCATCCCAGCCAAAAATGGAGCTCGCAAGGATTGTGCACGGCCTCCTGAGCTCCATTTTCACTGGCAGAGGGTTGCAGGAGGCTGTCCCAGCCAAAAATGGAGCTTGGGAGCCCGTTTTTGCTGGCAGAGAGCTCAGGACACCATAGGAGCCCCCCACCCAACACGAGTGATGTCAAGCTGGCCACGCACACCCTGGCCATTCCCATTCTGTCCCCCCGAGGTCAGACACAACCCTGATGCAGCCCTCAATTAAATCGAGTTTGACACTCCTGGGTCTTCAACCTTTCTGACTTTATGGACTGGCAGGTTGATGGAAGAAAGGACAGTTCCATACAAGCAGCAGGCACGCACACTTGCACAGGCAGATCTATTTATGCGTGCACCTGCCACTGGCACAAATGAAGCTTCCCACGCAAACATGAGTGCCTGCCACTCATGCAAATGGAGCTTCCCACGCTCACCCATGCCTTGCACAGCCCTGTTCCGAAAGGGCCATGGCAGAGGTGGGTTTCAGCAGGTTCTAACCAGTTCTGGAGAACCGGTAGTGGAAATTTTGAGTAGTTCGGAGAACCGGTAGTAAAAATTCTGACTGGCCCCGCCCTCATCTATTCTCTGCCTCTTGAGTGCCAGCTGATCGGGAGGAAATGGGAATTTTGCAGTATCCTTCCCCCGGAGTGGGGAGGGAATGGAGATTTTAACAGTATCCTTCCCCTGCCATGCCCACCAAGCCATGCCATGCCCACCAAGCCACACCCACAGAACTGGTAGTAAAAAAATTTGAAAGACACCACTGGGCCACGGCCTGGTACTGGGCCGTATCCCTGGAACTCGGGATCCCTGTTTTATGGAGTCAACCTTCTCAGAACCAAGAGCAAAATCTCTGACAATATAGATTTTTCCACTAGTCCAGGGGTGTTAAATTCAAGGCCCGGATTTGGCCCATGGGGTACTTAGATTTGGCCCACAGGGCCACCCTGGAAACAGCGAAGGACTGGCCTGCAGTGCCTCTGCCAGTGAAAACGGAGCTCATGAGGGCCGTAGGCAGCCTTCCTGAATTCCGTTTTTGGTAGCAGAGGGTTGCAGGAGGCCGTCATAGCTGAAAACAGAGCTCGGGGGGCTGTTTTCGCTGGCAGAGCTCTCAGTCCACCACAGGTGCCCTGACAGGAGTGACTTTGAGTTGGCGGTCAAACACACCCTTATGCGGCCCTCAGTGAAATCAAGTTTGACACCTCTGCTCTAGTGTATTCTCCAGATAGAACTTTTATGCTGTTTTTATAATATGGTTGTAAGATATTGAATAAACAATAGCTGCTGGCTTGAAGGAACACTTGATTCAATCCAAATCAAAATAACCTGGAAGCAAATTGGATTTGCCTCTCCTGTACTCTACTCTTAATGTTGGCTCTGGCACTTTTTAATACTATTGCCAAGAGCACATGGCTGATCTCCAGAAATCTCTTGTGCCTCTGTCTACACACGGTAACAAGTGGCCAGAAAAATATCCAAGAAGTGAGGCATATTGTAGTTTGGCTCAAAGCTGCTCCAATCCTCATCTTCAAAATTTCCCAGGTGCTCTTCCCCTCAGACTAGGTAGAAGCTCCACAGAAATGTTGGGTGCTTATTTTACCCCATTCAGACATCACCCGGAGTAGGGCAAGCTGTTCCACTGGTTAATCATTCTCACTGTTAGGAAATTTCTCCTTAATTCCACGTTGCTTTTCTCTTTGATTAGTTTCTACCCATTGCATCTTGTCCTGCCTTCAGGTGCTTTGGAAAATAGGTTGACCTCCCTCTTCTTTGTGACAGCCCCTCAAATACTGGAATACTGCTATCATGTCACCCCTAGTCCCCCTTTTCTCCAATGGGAGGGGGAAAGTCAACAGTGGGAAGCCAGATTGCCTTAAGGACCATATGAATCAGTTAACTGCAGTGAATTACTTAATAACTGTGGCCAAAAAGGTCGAAACCTGAGGTAAAATTTGCTTAACAATTGCTTACTTTGCAATAGAAATGTTGGGCTCAACATTTCTCGTATTAGAATCAATTCTATTATGTCTGCAAAAGGGATGATGAAGGAAAGGACTGGTGAACTGCTTCAGGCAAAAGGCTCTTCTGTGCAATCTAACCAGGTGGTAGAGAAGAAGGGGGGGAAAAACCACCCTTTTGGTGCTGCAAACTGAACATGGGCTCTTGACACCTGTGGCTTTCTAGATGACAGATGCAATGCAACTGTGTATTTGTCTAGTCAGGCAAAGTATGACCGACCATTCAAGGTCTCCACGCACAAGCAGGTTTGCATCATTATGGCGCTCGTCCTTACTTTGTAGAGTTTGATTTATTGCCGGCCAACCAGTCAGAAGCACTTGCTGCAAATGTCCTTGCCTGACTCCTTTGACTCATCCATCATTCCAAGATAATGCGCTGTGGGTTGGAAGGCTTCCTTTGAAATTGCCAATAACAGCATACAAGCGCGCTACATGCGGGGTGTATTTTCATTAGCTGATTGCTGAACTTTCTCTTGTGGAGTGCTGTTCAAAATCCATCAAATGTTTTGAGACGAGGAAAATTGAGATTGGGATGTCCAACCTTGACCACTTGAAGACCTGTGGATTTCAACGCTTGAGCAAGGGGGTTGGACTAGAAGGCCAGCAAGGTCCCTTCCAACTCTGTTATTATTCTGTTACTGCGGGAGTCTAGTATTTGCATGTTTTATCAATAAGCTATGACACAACACTGAATAGGAACCCGCTGATTAAATTTTCACATTCATAACTTGAAGAGAAGAGAATGGCCAGCAGCAAGGTGAGGGGACCAAATGATAAGTCCATCTTTGGAATTGCTGAAGGAATTGATGTCCAGAATGGTATAGGCTTGAGCAGGGGGTTGGACTAGAAGACCTCCAAGGCAGAGGTGGTATTCAGCAGGTTCTGACCAGTTCTGGAGAACCGGTAGCAGAAATTTTGAGTAGTTTGGAGAACCGGTAGTAAAAATTCTGAGTGGCCCCGCCCTCATCTATTCTCTGCCTCCCAAGTCCCAGTTGATTGGGAGGAAACAGGGATTTTGCAGTACCCTTCCCCTGGAAGGGGGTGGGAATGGAGATTTTATAGTATACTTCTCCTGCCACACCCACCCGCCACGCACACAGAACCAGTAGTAAAAAAAATTGAATCCCACCAAGGTCCCTTCCAAGTCTGTTATTTTGTTATTCTGAAGGACCAGGCTGGGGGCAAATCATCCATGGGAATATACATATGGTTGCTAAGAGTTGAAAATAATTTGATGGTACATAATCAATTAAATCCATCACTTAGTCAATCAATCCAATGATTTTCCAATAAGTTTTATAGGTCAAATGGGATAGCCCTAATTTTCTTTATCAATATTTTATGCTAACTTTTCTTTCCTTCTTTAAAAGCACTTTTTTCGTTGTTATCTCCAGTACTACATGTAGCAATTTATTCAGAACAGGACATACTCTTAAACCTTTGGCAACTGTTTATGTTAAATGTTGAAAAGCCAAGCATCTGGATGTATCTACTAAAAAGGCACTTGTTCTATCAAGTGACTTTTCCCTCACATATCATTAATTTGGATGTTTTCATTTTTAAAAGAAATGTTGAATGTAGAACTTAATCCCAAAGCATTACCAGATGACACACTGTTTATTTTTGAGATAAGATTCATATAATATTTAGATTATCTTGCATTACTGTGGGTAAAAAAAGACAGCTATTTATTGAAATAGGACTGGTTAAGCACAAAAGACATCCAAAGCTCTTTCTGAGTAATTTTATGCATCCAAGAAATAATTATTTTTCACCCGACGAGACCCACAAGTTGGTTTTCAACAGGTATCGTTTTCTGAAGAGTCATGTGATAGTTAGAAAATATTTATATATACCAGAAAGAGAAGCTGATAATGGTTTATTACCTGATGTTTAGGAAATACAGCATGACTGAAAGATGGAACTTGCTTTAGATAAAGTTCCATATGTTAGGATCAGCCATGCTAGACATGGAAGAGTAATTTGCAAAAGCCACTGAAGAAATCCAAAGCAATATTATACATTTGTGAGGCTCCCTGGATTTCTTTATTCACATCTCATTCCATTTGTGCATATGTCCCATCCATCGGTTATCTTCTCAAAAATACCAAAAGGCAAAATGAGAAACAATTGATGGAAACTAACCAAGAAGAGAGGCAACCTAGAACCAAAGAGAAATTTCCTAACAGTGAGAACAATAAAACAGTGGAATAGCTTGCCTTCAAAAGTTATGGGTGCTCCATCACTGGAGGCTTTCAAGAAGAGACTGGACAGCCATTTGTCTGAAATGGTATAAGGCCGTGATGGCAAATCTATGGCACGCATGCATGTAGAACCATATCTGTGGGCACGCGAGTGTTGCCCTAGCTCAGCTCCAGCGCGCATAAGTACGCCGGCCAGCTGAATTTCGGGCCTTCCGGGCCTACCGGAAGTCAGGAAACAGGCCGTTTCCGGTCTCCGGAGGGCCTCCGGGGGGTTGGGAAAGGCAGTTTTCGCCTCCCCAGGCTCCAAGAAAGCCTCTGGAGCCTGGGAAAGGTGAAATACAGGCCTACTGGGCCCACCGTGCCATCGCGTGCCAAAAGCGGGGGTCGCATGGGGGGGTTGCGTATGATTATGGGTGTGGGCACCCACGCCCGCGACCCCCCTGCGCTCCCCCCGCTTTTGGCATGCGACGGCAAAATGGTTAGCTATCACTGGTATAGGGTCTTCTGCTTGAGTAGGGGGCTGGACTAGAAAACTTCCTCTTTTTTTTGAAAAAAGTTTTTCATTTTTATTTCTTATACACATAATATAAATGTACATTCTCTTATATATAATTGGTCATACATATACATATGTTTCTTAAAGAAAGTATAATATTAAGGCATTTTAATTAATTAATTTATTTTATTTATTTAAATTTTTAATTACATTCGGGGTTGCTCTTCTACCCTTTCTTTTGCCTTGTTTCACAACAAACCTTCTCCTTCTTCTTTCCCTCCTCTCCTCTCCTACTTTCGCCCTCCTCCTCCTCTCCTTCCTCTTCCTACATCCCCTTCCTTTCCCCCATTCCTCCCCCTTTCCCTCCTTTCTCACCTTCTCTCCTACTCCTGTCCCCTGCTTTTTTCCCCTCTCCTTTCCCCTTTCTTCCATTCCTCCCTCTCCCTCTCCTCTTCTTACCCTCTATTCCTCTTTCCTTTCTTTCTCCTTTGTTGTGGAATATTTTCCTTGTTTGGTATCCAAGCAATTCCAGCATTCTAATAATATACACTTTCTTTTCTAGAAAACTAGAAAACTTCCAACATCCCTTCCAATTCTGATATTCTATGTTCTATATTCTTCCATCTCATTTTTATATCGCTCTACATTGTTAAAGCACACTGAATATATATTAATGGCATGCAGAAAAATTATCCTGCAATACTTCTATCTATCCTCCTCAGTTTCATGAAACAGAATCTGATTTTGAAAAGCGAGAGAGACTAGGCAAGGTTGACTGGCTGCTACTGCCTAGCTTGGTGTCTTTGTTCCACAGATTATTGAACCTTGGTCTAATCCTGCATGCAACATTGTTATTTTCAAAATGTGTGGCATTGCTAGGAGATCATCCAAGAAGGAATGATCCAACCAGTTTTCCACAAATGAAGTCAAAATCATAGAACGTTTCCCATACAACATAAGGATGATTGAAAGAACAGATCCATACTCACCTGCCAGAGCTTGCAAGTGGGTGCAGGAAATGTATCCCACAATTCTTTGGTCCTGAGGTGTACTTCCCACTTGCACCTGGAAGTGGGGGTGGGGGTGGGGAGGGAGAGAGAGAGAGGGAGGGAGGGAGGGAGGGAGGGAGGGAGGGAGGGAGAGAATAGTTAGTGGGACATTTGATCTCCATGTAACCTCAAAACCCAATGATAAAATACAAGAGATGTTTTCTTTGGAAAGGTTTTATACGAGCCGATTCATTCTCTCTCTCTTTTTAATTTTAACTTAAACATTCCATCTTCCATTAAACAGTGTGTCATCTGGGTACAAATATCTCTGTACAATAACAATCAAAATTTACAACAGTATTCATTACATTGATATTGATTCTCTAATCTTACAATAATAACAATAATGAGCATAACACATCTATTCATTTCTCCCTCTTAACATATCTTCTAATAAGAATATAATAATAATATTAAATATAATAATATTAATAGTCATATTAGTACGAATCATCATATTGTTTGCTTCTCTATCGTAACTTGTTTTCTATATTTCACTGATCTCCAACTTCTATTTTTATTTTCCAACCATTCATAAAATAACTCCCATGTCATATAATATTCAGTTTATTCTTTCTCCTTTATAGCAAGATTTAATCTATTCATTTCTGCACATTCTAATATTTTCCTAATCACATTCTCATCAGTAGGGAACTCTCTGCTTTCCCAGTTTTGTGCAAATACAATTCTAGCTGCGGTTAATACGTGTATAATTAAATACGCATTCCCTTTATTATAAGTTTTATGTAAAATCCCCAACAAAAATATTTCTGGTTTTAAGTCAATGTGCTGCTTTATCATCTTTTCCAGCCATATTTGTATTTTTGCTTCTACACATGTCCATCACATATGATAATATGACCCAGTATCTGATGGCATTTCCAACATTTAGCTGACTTATCTTTAAACATCTTTGCCAACCGAGCAGATCCATTCTCAAGGTACAACCACACAGAGAAATAACATTATTTTGGATTGCTTTACATCACCAAATCTCTCTATCTCTATCTCTATCTCTATCTCTATCTCTATCTCTATCTCT
>WNWU01000024.1:7130979-7172501 GCA_012654045.1 Ptyas mucosa
ATCCCTATCCCTATCCCTATCCCTATCCCTATCCCTATCCCTATCCCCATCCATCCATCCATCCATCTATCTATCTATCTATCTATCTATAGAGAGAGGCTGGGTTATCTAAATGAGAAAAACATGAGTGACGGTATAGATGTGCCTGAAATTAATGGTATTAAAATACGTGTGAACATTTGCCTACTTTAAAAACTCGCATCTTCTTTTCTCAATATTTTTGTACAACTTCACTTTGTGTGCAAAAAGGACTCGGTTCTGCTTTTAAAAGAAGGACTATGTTTACAAGTTAAGTAGAGAGTTAGCCACTTACAAACAACTGCCAATTTTTCCAGAAAAGTATCACAAAGCAGAGCTTCAACATTGGATCACTTTCAGCAGGGTGCCAAGAAGAAATAATCAGAAAAAGATTATGGTGAAAAGTGATCCTGTCAGAAGGCATATCTTGTTTCTAGATATGCACATGAGAGACATTTGGTCTTTGCTTCAGTTTAATTTTACTTTGGGGAGGATTGAGGTCATAAGTAATAAATGGTCTTGACATCAGATATGCTTTTTTACAACTAGTTTCTGCATTTATGCCCTCTGGCGTCTGCAAAGACTTTAGTAAGGCCCTCTGGCTCTTGTTCTGAATTTTCCAGAACAGATTTTTTTTTTAGAATTTCAAACTCAATCCCTGCCATGGTATCGCTTCCCAGAATGCTCTGGATTTTTCTCCACCAGGAGATTGTGGAAGATTTAAAATGGCAACTTGTAGCTGCCTACTTTGGTTACCATGATATAAAGAAGATGTGGAGTCTCTAGAAAGAGGGCAGAGAACAGCAACAAAGACAACAAATTAGTGACCTGGAAGCTAAAACATACAAAGAACGGTTGTAGGAATTGGGTGTTTTAATGAAAAGAATAACTAGGGAAGACATGATAGCAGTGTTCCAATATCTAAGAGGCTGCCACAAAGAAGACGGGTCAACCTATTCTCCAAAGCACCTGAAGGCAAGACAAGAAGCAATTAACTAAGGAGAAAACCAATTTAGAACTAAGGAGAAATTTCCTGACAGTGAGAACAATCTATCAGTGGAATGGCTCACCTCCACTAGAGGCTTTTAAGAAGAGATTGGACAATCATTTGACTGAAATGGTATAGCATTTCCTGCTTGAGCAGAGGGTTGGATTTGAAGACTTCCAAAATCTCTTCCAGTTCTGTTATTCTGATTAATCTCCCCTTTCAGCTCAAAGCTACACCAGGAAGGCGTGACAAAGGGCTGTTGAAGCTGGAATTACTCTTGTCTTGTCTTCATATAGCAGCAAATGTGTTGGGACTGCAATTCCCTTCTACTGTCAGATGCAAAGAATCAGGACTATTCATGTTGATTGAAGCATAAGTGATTTATTGAAGACTTGTGAATAACAAGAATCTGGGGACTAATGCTCAGCATTGAATTGGTGCTAGATGAGGGACAACAGAATTCAAGGGGTGGTGGTGGACTTGGAGCAATGCAAGGACTCTAAACTGATGATGCCTTTAACTCCAACTCCCAGCTGTGCCTGCTCTTCTTCTACATCTACTCTCTTGGGTGAGAATTATAGGATATGTCAGTGATGGTGAACCTATGGCATGCAGCACCCTCTCTGATGACACGTGAGCCATCGCCCCAGTTCAGCTCTGCGCAGTTCCTGCAGGCCAGCTGGTCTTTGGGTATCTGCCGCACATGTGCAGGAGGCCAGGGCATGTGCTGGGGTGCGTGCATGCACCAGGGGGGCAGGGTGCATGCAGGGGGTGCATGTGCATGGAGGGCAGGGTGCATGCATGCAGGGGGCAGGGCACATGTGTGCAGGGAGCATGCAGGGGGACTGCACACATGCAGGGTGCATGGGGCGCATGCATGGGGGTACACACACATTGCATTTTGGGGGTTCACACGCGCTTTAGGCACTCAGTCCAGAAAGTTTAGCCATCACATCACTGGGATAGTCTTGTATGTGGTCCAGGGGGCCAGTGATGGGGGAAATCTGACAGCATAGAAGCCAAGAATTGCCCATACTGAATTTTACCCCCAGGTACCCTGTTTCCCGAAAAAGAAAACATCCCCTGATAATAAGCCCAATCGGGCTTTTGAGCGCATGCACTCCCCCCAAAAATAAGCCCTCCCTGAAAATATTTAAACGCAGAGCTGGAAATCAGGTAAGATGGCCAGAGGAGCCCCATCTTGCTCCACGTGCCCCAAAATCATAGGACCGCCCCAAAAATAGGGCCAAGTGCTTATTTTGGGGTTCAAAACAATATGACAGGGTCTTATTTTTGGGGAAACACAATAGCACTTTAGCCTCAGAAAAACCAATTTAATGAGTTCAATCCAATAATATTTCTCCACTTGAGTTTTTTTCTGTATGTAAATTTTCCCTGCATAGTCTGGATTTAATTCTGCAATCAGTTTCTCTAAGAATTGGCCACTATTGTTGTACAGCTTTCATCTGGTTTCCCTCCCTATCCCCACTTAAAAATCAAACAACCACAACACGACACAATAATAGATTGACTTTGGAACAGTAATATGAGATGACAATTTTCTTTTTAGGCATAAGGGAAAATGCTCTGGCATAAGAGAAAAATTGTGTTATGGACTGTTCTGAATTTTTTTCACAATATTTGAAAAGTCTTTTGGCCTTTGTCAATAGGGACAACCTTGCACTGGGAAATTCATGGCAAGTTTGAGGGGTCAATTCCTGATGAGATTTTTAGATTAATGCAATGTTTTGTATGATTCTTAGAGATCAGAATCATCTGAGTCATGGTATTTCCTGTGACACTCTATGGAGGTGAAAGTTGGACTTCAAATTAGCAGAACAGGAAGTGAATTAAAGCTGTTGAACTTTGGTATTGGAGGAGATTCCTGAGAATACTGTGGATCCCAAGAAAACAAACTGATAGATCATTGAATAAATAAATCCAGAGTTTTCACTCAAGGTATCAATGACCAAGCTCAACTTATCCTACTTCAGAGACATTACATGAATATCGAGTTCTCTGGAGAAGGCCCTGAAGCTTGGAAAGGTGGTAGGAAAGAGAAAAAGAGGACAACCAGCAGCAAGGGAGATGAACTGAATTAGGGAGATGATCAATACACTATTGGAAGACCTGAAGGACCAGGTGAGGAGATATTGTCATGGAGGAAATTTGTCTAGAGGCCACTAGAGTCAAAAATGACTTGATGGTACATAACCATCATCTTAGCCCTTCTTCAACCTTTTCTTCTAAAAAGAGGTTTCTTCAAGTGTCACTCAAATTATGAATACATTTAAAACAATGTAGGGGCAGAGTTTTATGGAAAACTGGATTGGGACTTGATTGACTCATCCCTATGGTGGTTCAGTGAAATTCTCTCATCTCCAACCAATATTGCCTCCCTCTGTGCTTGTTTAACAGAATAACAGAGTTGGAAGGGATGTTGGTCATCTAGTTCAACCCCCCTGCCCAAGCAAGAGACCCTACACCCATGATGGCGAACCTATGGCACGGGTGCCACAGGTGGCACGCGGAGCCATATTGGTGGGCACGCGAGTGTTGCCCTAGCTCAGCTCCAGGGCGCATGCGCGCACCAGCCAACTGATTTTCAGGCCTTCCAGTCCTACTGGAAGTTGGGAAATTGGCTGTTTCCAGCCTCTGGAAGGCCTCCGGGGGGAGATGGGGAAGGCTGTTTTTGCCCTCCCCAGGCTCCTAGAAAGCCTCTGGAGCCTGGGAAGGGGGAAAAACGGGCCTACCGGGCTCACTGTGCCATCACGTGCCAAAAGCAGGGGGAAGTGAGGGGTCACATGTGGGAGGGCAGGGTGCATTGAATTATGGATGTGGGCACCTGCACCCGCGACCCCCCACGCTCCCCCCACTTTTGGCACGCGACAGCAAAAAGGTTAGCCATCACTGCCCTACACCATTTCTGCCAGATGGCAGTCCAGTCTCTTCTTGAAAGCTTCCAGTGATGAAGCTCCCACAACTTCTGAAGGCAACTTCTGTTCCATGGGTTGATTGCTTTCACTGTCGGAAAATTTCTCCTTATTTCCAGGTTGAATCTTTCTTTGATCAGTTTCCATCCATTATTCCTTGTCTGGCCTTCAGGTGCTTTGGAAAATAAGTTGACTCCCCTCCTCTCTGTGGCAGCCCCTCAAATATTGGAAGACTGCTATCCTATCTCCTCTAGTCCACTAAACTAGCCATGCCCAATTCCTGCAACTGTTCTTCATATGTTTTAGCCTCCAGCCCCCTAATCATCTTGGTTGCTCTTCTCTGCACTCTTTCTAGAGTCTCTTATTTATCCACTGCTAATGTACTGTAATTGGCCTCAGGAAGAGGTTATAAACTCCTCCATAAATCTTTGCTACTCCTTAAACCTTTAAGTTAGTTACAAACCTTCCTCCATCAGCTCCCTAAGACTTAAGAGATCCCTGAAATGGCTATCAAATTACACCCTGAAATGCAAAATAGCATATTTTGCTGTTTCATTAGATCAGGGGTGGGTTTCAAAGCCCATCGCTACCAGTTCGCTCGGGCGCGCACATGCAATACTTCTGCGCATACACAGAAGCACCCGGGCAGGTGGGCGGAGCCTCCTGCCTCCACTGCTACCAGTTCGCCCGATCTGGGGCGAACCGGTAGCAACTCACCACTGCATCAGATAGATGCTTTGATGGCAGCTGCAGGAGAGACCCCATTTTCCATGACAATCAAACAAAACAGGGGTTTTTTTTCCCCTACCTTACAATTAGAGCCAAGAATAATCTTGGCATCAATGAGATCTTTATCATCATTATCGAAGATGCTAAAAGATGATAAATAATTCAGAGATGATAAAGGGCCCAGAGCCTAAATCGTATGATGAATGGTGGAGGAAACTAGGGTATGTCTAGCTATCAAAGAGACGGATTAGTGGGGAAAATGATAATTGTCTTCCAGTACTTGAGAGGCTGTCACGGAGAAGAGGGGATTGACTTATTCTCCAAAGCATTTGAGGACAGGACAGGAAGTAAGGGGTGGGAGCTTGTTAAACAGAGATCCAACCTAGAAGTAAGGAGAAATTTTCTGACAATGAGAACAATTAATCAATGAAACAGCGTGCCTCCCAGAGTTGTGGTGCTCCATTGCTGAAGGTTTTCAGAAATAGACTCGATAACCGTTTGAGCTAAATGGCATAAGGTCTCCTACCTCGAGCAGGGAGTTGGACTAGAAGACCTCCCAAGGTGTTTTCCAGCCCTATGATTCTATTGTCAGACCTGGAAGCCATCTTTCTACCTTTGAGCCTTCAGTCTTCAGGCCTGCCACAAATCCTACTGTGGGAAATTGGGAGTGGGGAATTGCATAGAGGGAAGAAGATATGTAGTCACAATAAAATTCTTTATAGAAAGTCAAGGCCGTTGTGCCCTGCAGGTGTGCTGAGAGGAATGAGGGGGTATCTTCTGTTCCGGATGGTACGTGATTGGATGTGTGGGAGAGGGGCAAGGTCTTGAACTTTCTATTGGGTGTGGAAAACCCAGAAGCTCTCAAATTCGGGTTTTTTCAGATGTGCCAATATGACATCTCTAATAAAAGTTAGCTTTGAGGAACTTCAAGTCTTGTAGTTTGATTTTGTTGGGGGGTGTTACTTGGATCCCTGACAGCTATGTTTAAACAGGATGCAACAGCATATAGGGTGCTTTGCATCACCTTTAATTTAGAATAGAATAGAATAACAGAGTTGGAAGGGACCTTGAAGGTATTCTAGTCCAACCCCCTGCTCAGGCAGGAAACCCTACACCACTTCAGACAAATGGTTATCCAACATCTTCTTAAAAAATTCCAGTGTTGGAGCAGTCACAACTTCTGCAGGCAAGTTGTTCCACTTATTAATTGTTCTGTCAGGAAATTTCTCCTTAGTTCTAAGTTGCTTCTCTCCTTGATTAGTTTTCACCCATTGCTTCTTGTTCTACCCTCAGGTGCTTTGGAGAATAGCTTGATTCCCTCTTCTTTGTGGCAGCCCCTCAAATATTGGAACACTGTTATCCTGTCTCCCCTAGTCCTTCTTTTCATTAAACTAGACATACCCAGTTCCTGCAACCGTTCTTCATATGTTTTAGCCTCCAGTCCCCTAATCATCTTTGTTGCTCTTCTCTGCACTCTTTCTAGAGTCTCCACATCTTTTTTATATTGTGGCGACCAAAACTGAATGCAATATTCCAAGTGTGGCCTTACCAAGGCCTTATAAAATGGTATTAACACTTCACATGATCTTGATTCTATCTCTCTGTTTATGCAGCCCAGAACTGTGTTGGCTTTTTTGGCAGCTGCTGCACACTGCTGGCTCATATCTAAATGATTGTCCACTAAGACTCCAAGATCCCTCCCACAGTTACTATTATTGAGCAAGGTAATTTAATGTATAGAAGCTTGGTTTTTGCGGACATTTTCTTCCTCGTACATACATGTTCTTGTATTCCAAGGATTGTAACTTTAAAAAAGAGAACAGTTTCCAGGATGCATATTTCTTGAGCAAAGCTGCACAGTGGGAGCTGAGTATAGCCTTTCGGGAGAGTTGTGTGGCAAAGCCATTATGGCACCGACTAAAATACAAAAATCCTTTTCCAACCTAAAGCTTTTGAAAGGTTTTCTTTTGCCTTCGCTGCTTCTACGCTGAGTGCCCACCACATTATTGGCTTCAAACTGGGTCTAAACAAGATTTGCAGAAATCCTTTTTTTTTTATGAGTTTGGCACACTTGCTTGCAGAGACCTCTGGTACTTTATAAAGCCGCTGTGTTAGTTATGCTAAGTTGATCTATTATTTAAACATGTTAAAACAGAATGAAATGTAAGTATGAAATGTTAATGGGAAGAGCTGAAATCGTTGGCCAGTTGCTTTCTTTCCCATCCGGTTGGAATACCTGGTAAACAACCCCCCTTTGGTGGAATTTGGGGTCACGAGATGGGTGGAAAATGATTCTCTGTGGCGGGGTGTCTAAAGAAACATAAGATGAAACGCAGCAAAGAGAAGGAAGAAGAAAAATGGAAGCTCTTCAAAACACTGAAGCATGCAGCTTAGCTGTCAAATATAAGAAGTTCAGAAGAGGATACTCAACAAAGGTTCTGAAGATGAGATTTTCAACAGATTTGGCACGACCAAATCTGATGCCCTACGTGTGGATGGACTGTCGTTTCCAAAATTCCCTGGCCAGCATGAACAGGGGCAAGAATTTCCACCCCAAGAAATGTCCAGGATCTTTTCTTTACAAGAAGGATAAGTAAAACAATTGCCTCTCTCCTACAGTTTCTGCTCCTCTTCGTAAGGTTGCTGCATGGTTGGCCTAGGCTTACTGAGTCATTACAAGACACAATTAGTCCCAAACAAACCTATTTTATTGTAACAGCTGAGAATAATGTTCATTCCCAGCTGAGTCCCAATTAGTTGCAAAACAAGTCCTTCGGAAGAAGTCCTTCGGGATAATCACCAA
Organism: Ptyas mucosa; assembly: GCA_012654045.1. Lineage (NCBI taxonomy): Eukaryota > Metazoa > Chordata > Lepidosauria > Squamata > Colubridae > Ptyas > Ptyas mucosa. Next base: position 7,138,451 of record WNWU01000024.1, read on the forward strand.
CCTTTATCTTCTTTGATACCCTGCCAAAGGCCTTACTTGGCAAAGCCCCATAAAGTTCAGAGATGCCGACTGGAAACAGAGTTAGCAATGTTGCTTTCCTGCAAAAAGGCCCAAGTGCTTCTGTTTCTCTTTTAAGCCTTATGGGAGGGGCCAATAATCTCCTGGCCTTACTCCTGAGTCGCCCCTTTTGCTTTAGCTGCTTTTGCCTTCTGGCAGCTCTGCACATGTGTGCACTAGGAACAGGATCCTCCTGTTCCTCTGCCTCTCTGCTGTCTGAATCTGGGGGCTCCAGAGTCTGCGCATCACTCCCAGATGGCCCTGGCCCTCTCTCTGCCTCCAACGCAGAGCCCTCGTCCGAGCCTTCCCCAGACTCCAGGACTGGCCCATGTTCCTCCCCAGCCTCCTGACTGTCCGACTCCGCTGACAGGTCCACAGGCTGCTGGCGGACCACAACAACCATCTAGCATAGTGTTTCTTAACTTTGGCAACTTTAAGACATATGGGTTTCAACTTTCAGAATTCTCCATAAAGCCATGCTGGCTAGGGGATTCTGGGAGTTGAAGTTCACACATTGTAAAGTTACCAAGGTTGAGAAATACTGAAAAGGACCCAAGAAGTGTGTCTTCTCTGTCGTAATGGCATGATATCCCCGCTGCAGAGATCTGTGTGTCTCCCACTTGGATTAGGTTCTTAAGTATTTACAAAGTATGGCTGTTCTCCCAGGCTATCAGCTTAGGATGCTTAAGGACCCCCATGATAATTGTATTTTGGGGTAAATGCATTCCTAAAATGCATTTCAAGGGCAAACCTGCAAGAACAGAAATCTGGATCCAGAATCTAACCTTCTGCTCAGCAGGCCTGTCTCCCCAAGTGTGTTTATTAATTTTCTCCCTGCCACAATCAAAAGACTTTCAGAAGTTATAATCTCATCATATTATTCTAAATATCCCCAGTGCAAAACCATCACCATATACAATAACAGAACATAAAATAATAGGTGTGGAAGCAGTGGTGAAATCCACTTTTTTAAAACTACCGGTTCTATGGGTGTGGCTTGTTGGGTGTGATGTGGCTTGTTGGGTGTGGCTTGTTGTGCATGGCAGGGGAAGGATACTGCAAAATCTCCATCCCCACCCCACTCCAGGGGAAAGGTACTGCAAAATCTCTATTCCCTCCCCACTCCAGCAGAAGGATACTGCAAAATCTCCATTCCCACCCCACTCCAGGGGAAGAAAATTGCAAAATCCCCATTCCCACCCCACTCTGGGGCCAGTCAGAGGTGGTATTTGCCAGTTCTCTGAACTGCTCAAAATTTCCGCTACCAGTTATCCAGAACCTGTCAGAACCTGCTGGATTTCAGCCCTGTGTGGAAGGGAGTTGGCAGGTTTTACAGTCCAACTCCCCTGCTGAGGTAGGAGACCTTATACCATTCCAGACAAATGGCTGTCCAATCTCTTCTTAAAAATCTCCAGTGAGTTTTTTGTGGAATTGTGAAACACCCACAACTTCTTGATATCAGGAAACGTCTCCTTAGTTCTGGACTGGATCTCTCTTTAATGATCTTCCACCCATTACTTCTTGTCCTGCCCTCAGATGTTTTGGAGCATAGGTTGATCCCCTCTTCTCTGTGACAGCCCCTCAAATACTGAAAGACCGCTGTTGTGTCTCATCTAGTTCTTTTCTTCATTAGACTAGACATATCAAGTTCCCTCCATCCTTCATCATATGGTTCAGCCCCCAGATCATCTTCGTTGCTCTTCTCTGCACTCCCTCTAGGTCTCAACATTATTTTCGCATTGTGGTGACCAGAATAATTAAAACTACCTGTACAAACAGGGCACAAATAGGTAGTAATAAGGTGTCCTCAGTTGCTCTGTTTTCAATTATTTCTAAAAGGCTAATAAGTTGGATGCTGATGAGATATTCCCGAGGAGACCTGCTGTTGCAGAGAAATAGTCACCGAAAGCTTCTATCTCCCTTGCCACCCTAAGTGAGGAAGTATTAGAAGGTTTTCCTGTGACTTCCAGTTGGATAGCTTAATAATGGGTGGAAGAGACAATGTTAGAATTCCATTTTATTGCCACCAAGCCATAAGGCGTTTGTAATTGTGGCTGGCGAGTCTGTAGAATTGATTCTGAACAGGGTCTTCAGAATATTAGTGTCAGACCTGGAAGCCATCTTTTGAATTGGGCCTTCAGACCTGTCACATTTACTACTGTGGGAAACTGGGAGGGGGGATTGTATGGAGCGTGGGTGATATGTAGTCATAATAACATTCCTTTCTCAGAGAGTCAAGGTCACCTTGCCCTGCACCTAGACGGTTGGAACTGGGAGGCATCTCCAGTTGGGACGGTGCTTTGATTGGACTATGTGATGGACATGTGGGTGCTGGGCAGGGACTTGAACTTTCCTTTGGGTGGGGAAAACGTGGAGACTTTTAGATTCAGGTTTTCCTAGATGTGCCAATATGGCATCTCTAATAAAATGGAACTTTGAGGAAACTCAAGTCTCGGAGTTTTCTTTCGTTGGAATCCTGACATTAACCCGAATCTGAAAGCCTCCAGGTTTTCCCCACCCAAAAAATGTTCAGGTCCCTGCCCATGTTGTCAGTATTGGGGAAACTCTATGCCCAGTTCCTCTTGTCCAGACTGGAGTGCTGGGTTGAGGAGGCTGGTCTGCTCGGTCATGAGCAGGCAGGATTCAGAGCAGACCATTCTACTATTGACCAAGCTCTGATCCTATACCATCTAGCCTTAAAATACTCTACCCCGTCTCTGTGTTGCCTTAAAGGCTGCTTTTGACAGTATTCCCAGATATAAACTGTGGGGCAAACTCTCCTGGGGCATCGATAAAAGACTTCTCTGGCTCATCTCTCAACTGCATGAGGGAACGGAGGCAAAAGTGTGCCTTACCCCCCAAGGGGACCTTTCCAACGCCATCCCTGTTAATAAGAGGGTCAGACAGGGATGTATATTGGCACCCCTTCTTTTTAATTTATATATCAGCAATTGGAGAAGCGCGTTAATGGCCCAATCAGATTACATCCATGCCCCAGATTAGCCGACTACAGGTGCCTGCTCTTGCTCTACACAGACAATGCTGCGATTCTTTCATTTTCTCGGGTGGGTCTGCTTAGAGCCCTTAAAATTCTTTCCAATTATTGTTGTGCTAACCAACTGTTTATCAACCATTCCAAGTCTAAGATTATCTTTTCTCAAGAAGTAGGAAAATCTATCAATGGAAGCTCGATGGCATACCAGTGGAACAGATACACAGATTCCAATATTTAGGCATTCTTTTTCATCTAATGCCATGTTCAAAGCCAGTTCCTACGCTGGCTAATGGGAGTCCCCCCTTGTGTAAGTAATGCTGCAATCCACTTGGAATGGGCATACCATCTCTCGCTACTGTTCTGTGGAAGTGTGCTATTGGCTACTGGCTGACCCTGGGGGTCAGACTCCCAGACTACCATTTAGGCCAATGCCTAGGCGGGACGACTTCCACAGTCCTTGGGCACACAATATCCACACCAAACTTATGAAGATAGGTATTCCCTCTATTGAAGCCTTTATGCTTGGCCCAGATGCAGCCAAATCGCTGATATTCCAGCGATTGGATGATATTGGAAGACAACAGAACCTGGCACTTGGTGCGGGAGTATGTTCTCCGTTTTCTCTCAGTATTACTCCCCGAACACACACCCCTAAATATCTCTCTGCGCTATCCTTTATTAAATACGCACGGAACGCTGTTACCTTCCCACCAAAGGTGGTCCCTATTTTTCTACTTGCATTTTTACCTGCTTTCGAACTGCTAGGTTGGCAGAAGCTGGGACAAGTAACGGGAGCTCACTCCATTACATGGTGCTAGGGATTCGAGCCACTTGAACTGCCGATCTTCTGATTGACAAGCTCACCATCTTAGCCACTGAGCCACCGCCTCCCTTTAATAACAGTAGGAGGGCTGTAACATTTTCTTCCATCCTAAATGAAAAATACCTTCTCATTTTACAATTACTGGAATTACTGGAGAACATGACTACATGTGCAGAACACACCAGAATGGCTCAAAATGAAGAGTTTGCAGTTGCTGGAATTCCAACCGTTAATTTGAGTGTGATGCAATCTATCTCTCCAAGGCATTTTATGGATTATTTCTTTGAGCACTGAATGGTCTCTAATTGCAAGAATCATTCTTCCTAAGCCCAAACCTAAGATTTAGTATGTTTTATCAGTCCAGCCCAGGAATGAGAAAATGTGACGTTGGTTATTGAGAAGAACAGAGAAAAAGGAAAAGCAATGAAAAAGATGATGATTATTAAATGTAGAAATAAGTTGGAAGGGACCTTGGAGAGCTTCTAGTCAAGGGGTGTCATACTCGATTTCATTGAGGGACGCATCAGGGCTTTGTTTGACCATGGGGAGCTGGGGTGGGCATCGCCATCGTGGGCATGACCAGCTCGACATCACTCGTGTCGGGGGCACCTGTGGTGGCCCAAGCACTCTGCCAGTGAAAACAAGCTCATGAGCTCCATTTTGGCTGCGCTGGCCTCTTGCAACCCTCTGCCAGCAAAAACGGAGCTTGGGTGTGCCGTCCACAGCCCTCACAAGCTCTGTTTTCCTGTGCAACAGCCTCCAGCAACCCTCTGCCAGTGAAAATGAAGCTCGGGAGGACCACACACACTGCGGGCTGGTCCTTCGCTGTTTCCAGGGTGGCCCTGAGGGCCGAATCTGACCCCCGGGCCTTGAGTTTGACACCCCTGTTCTAATCCAACCCCCTGCTTGAGTAGGTGACCCTATACCATTTCAGACAAATGGCTGTCCAATCTCTTTTTAAAAACCTCTAGTGATGAAGCACCCACAACTTCTGGAGGCGAGTTGTTCTACTGATTAATTGTTCTCACTGTTAGGAAATTTCTCCTTAGTTCTAGGTTGCTTCTCTCCTTGATGAGTTTCCACCCATTGCTGCTTGTCCTGCCTTCAGGAGCTTTGGAGAATAGCTTGATTCCCTCTTCTTTGTGGCAGCCCCTCAAAAATTGGAACACTGCTATCATGCCCACCCTAGTCCTTCTTTTCATCAGACTAGACATACCCAATTTACCCAACAAAGAGCATTATTATTAAAGCAATTTGTCTTGCTCTGCTTTGCTTAATAACAGAAAGCCAGAAATGCTGCTTCCTAATTTTCCCTTTCCCTCCTAGTTGGAGATGATTGGAGATGTAGACAATTTGAAACCTGCTGAGTTGAAGAACATCTTTGAATGCAGCCATGAAGGGTGGATTCCAGCCAAGGCTTGCATTAGCAGAGGCAGCAAGTGTATTATAAAATATTTAGATTACTGCCTAGGCCTAATGTAGAATGCTTGTTTTTAAAAGCTGACAGGTCCACCAAAGATGGGCCCAAGGTAGCTGCAAAGTTCTGAAACGTTGGAGGGTCAATTTGTCTCTGTTTTTGTATAAGCAAGCCAACAGTTTGATCCCTGAATGAGATCTATCCCATCACGAGTGGAGTTTTGGACTGTTTTCCTCTTTGAAAAGCTTGCCCTGTTACACATGACTTGTCAGAGTATATTCATCAACTGGAACAGGACATAGTAACAAAGTCAGCCAATTGGGAGCTGAGACAGACTGGAGCCAGGGCATGTCTTAGTCTGCAGCTTTTGAATCTGTGCGGAGAAAAAGTGAAACTCGTCTCTCCACTGTACTCTGTGTGTGTGAATATGCATGCTGATCTGAGCTGAAGAATCAAGTATGGGTATTGTAAATACTTTATGTGTTATTATGAATATAAAGAAGTTAATGAATCCATCTGATTCAGTTATCTGTGTGTGCTTCTGGATTTGATTTTTGTAAGAAACTCTGACACGACAGCTTGCTTTGATGTTACTTTTGATATTCACATTGCATTTTCTCAATTGAAACTCCAAGCTAGAGTCTCAGATTGGAGGAAAACATTTAGATCTTGATCAATAATACTACAGTAATGGCCTACATCAAGTCTCTACACTTGTAAAGTTTTAGAAATACAGGGGCTCCAACTCCTGGAATTCCTCAAGTCAGTGGGAGTTTGAGCCATGAAACATCTGGAAAGAGCTCGGTTGGAGAAATTGCACTTACAAAGTTCCACCTTCTTTTTCTTCTTTTTCAGGGTTATGAGCAGTGGCGGGATTCAGCCAGTTCAGGCCGGTTCAGGAAAACTGGTAGTTAAATTGCTGGGTGACTCCACCCTTCCCCTCCCCGCCCCTTCCAGGAGTTTCCACGCACCCCATTTTGGCTCCCAGGTAAGTGCAGGAGGCCTCTTAGGCCCAAAATGGGGCACGGAGGGGGGCAGTTCCCCCTCCGTGGCCCATTTTTGCTCCTCCTAGGCCCAAAATGAGACATACTAGGCCCAAAATGGGGTGCGGGGAGAGGTGGCGCATGCCCCCCATGGCCCATTTTGCTCCTGGGAGGGTGTAGGAGGCCGAGTGCTGCCTGTCACACACCCTGGCCACGGCCACCATGGCCACGCCCAACAAGCCAGTCATTAGGGCACAGAACTGGTTGTTAAATTATTTGAATCCCACCACTGGTTATGAGCCAAATAAATATGAGTAATAATAACTACCAAGAATCTGGTTAATATTTGGGAAGATATTTCTTGGAAGCATGGCATTAGAATTCTAGTAACCCAGCTGGTTACATTCTCTAAACTGAGGTGGCTTCTGTTTTTGTTTCTGCCAAGGATTTAGAAACAATTCAGATTCTAGGATATGATGAGGATAAGGAGGAGGAGGAAGAGGAGGAGGGGGGAGGAGGAAGAAGAGGAAGAGGAGGAGGAGGAAGAAGAGGATGTCATCTCACCAAAACAGAACAAAAAGAAATGTATTAGCACACTGTTCTTACTTATAGGTAAATAGATATGATGCTAAAACTACAGTATAGGTCCCTGATCACGAATCTATACCATGCCTGCCAGACGTGGCACGCAGCGCCCTCTCTGTGGGCACGTGAGTCATCGCCCCAGTTCAGCTCCGCCACGTATGCACGCACACCTCCTGTTGGCCAGCTGGTGTTAGGGTCTCTGTCGTGCATGCGTGGAAGGGTGGGCACATGTAGGGGGCTGCACACACATGCATGGGGGGGGTGGGGCACATGCGGGGGGGTGCATGTGCATGCATGGGGCGGGGCACATGTAGGGGTGCGTGCATACTCAGGAGCAGGGCGCATGCTCGGGGGGCACACGTGCATTGGATTTTGGGGGTTCGGGTGCACTTTGGCCACTCAGTCCAGAAAAGGTTAGCCATCACTGACGTAGGTAGAAGATTTAGTCTAGTCTTTTTTTCAAATTTGGCAACGTTAAGATATGTGGACTTCAACTCCCAGAATATCCTTGCAGGAATTTCCAGCATTGAAGTCCAAACACCTTTAAAGTTGCCAAGTTTGAAAAACACTGGTTTAGAATCTGGAGATAGCCTTGAATAAAATACTTAAGTGCTATATGGCATTGTCTACATGCACCTATTGAAAGCGGGCCAGAGATCTGAGCACCAACCACAGTCTGGAGATGGCAGACCAGATTAAAATAAAAGCTTTCTACCAGCTTCTCTTGAAGCCTGATAAAGCCCTGTTTTAGTTATTAGTTAGACCAACGATGAATTCTCCTTACTGCCCACCTTCCCAACTGATTCTATCATTGATATTTTTTGTTACTATCTGAAATTCTTTCTACTGGGATTAGGATGAAATCTATCCAATTGATGAGTTCCTATCTTTTTTTTTAAATCATCCACTTGAATTAAAAATAAAACAACATCTTTACATTCTTGCTTAGGGAGTGAGATGGTCTTGTTTAAGGGGGTAAAAATTGTACCTTCTGTTCAGGGGTGAAATCCAGCAGGTTCTGACAGATTCTGGAGAACCGGTAGCGGAAATTTTGAGCAGTTTGGAGAACCGGTAGCAGAAATTTTGAGTAGTTCAGAGAACTGGCAAATACCACCTCTGGTTGTTCCAGAGTGGGGTGGGAATGGAGATTTTGCAGTATCCTTCCCCTGCCATGCCCACCACGCCACACCCACAGAACTGGTAGTAAAAAAAATTGGATTTCACCACTGCTTCAATTAATGTCTGTCTTTTTGAAACTTTTCTCAGCTTCTTCCATTTGGACAGTTTCACTGGCTGAGTCATAACTTCACAAGGGACCAAGCCCCAATCATTCAGTAAACTGAAGCAGATGCTTCAAACAGCAGCTCTGAGATTGTCAGGCAAGTATGACAGAATTAATTCACTTTATTTTTTACAGCCAAGGACAGAAGGTTTTAATATTACATATCTGCCCCCAGATAAACCTGTTGGCTAATTCCTCAAGTTATTTACCTGAGGAATTGACCAACAGGTGAATATCTCAAATAAATTTCCTCAGGGAGCCTGTGGGAACTCATCTAGTAAAATAACTTGCAATAACTCACCCCTTGGTATCTCACAATCAACCAGTTGAAGTGGAATATATCTAATAATCCTTAAAATAATCAGTAGGATGCTGTGTCTCTAAATTCTACTTACTCATGAGTTGGGGTATCTGCTGGTGTTTCTATGGTCCTCATTGTCTCCTCAATGTTGGCTGTCCTTTCAGTTCTTTGCTTTGATCTCCACTTCCCCAAAGAGTTTGCATATGGACATAAAAAGATAAAGGTTCCCTTCGCACATGTGTGCTAGTCATTCCCAACTCTAGGGGGCGGTGCTCATCTCTGTTTCAAAGCTGAAGAGCCAGCACTGTCCGAAGACATCTCCATGGTCAGGTGGCCAGCATCACTAAATGCCAAAGGTACACGGAACACTGTTACCTTCCCACCAAAGGTGGTCCCTATTTTTCTTCTTGAATTTTTTACGTTGTTTCGAATTGCTAGGTTGGCGGAAGCTGGGAAAAGTAACAGGAGCTCACCCCGTTGCGCAGCACTAGGGATTCGAACTGCTGAACTGCCGACCTTTCGATCAAAAAGCTCAGTGTCTTAGCCACTGAGCCATCGCATACCCTGCATATGGACATAGAGAACTTCAAACCTATAAAATCTCAGAAGTTTCCAAGGAGCAGATCTTATTTGAAAACTAACTGCTGATGTTTACTTCACAAAGGATGGGCACTCAAAAAGAGAGTCTTCACTGCACTAACCACAATCTCATCCATTGACTTCCTTTGTAGTTTATGATGGTGGCAGCCACTTCCCACTTTTAGGGATAGGGACAACTTCTTGTTGTTGACTTTGAAAACCAGAAGTTGTGGGTGCTCCATCACTGGAGGTTTTTAAGAAGAGATCAGGTAGACATTGGTCCAGAATGGTATAGGATCTCCTGCCATGGGCAGGGAGTTGGACTGGAAGACCTCAAAGGTTCCTTCTAACTCTGTTATTTTAGTTATTCAATTTCTATAGCTGCCCACCTCAAGCAGGCCAGTAATCATAAATTATATGTTAACCAAGGTGAGAAATTTGTGGATGTTTCCAGTGGTGGGATTCAGATAATTTAACAATCGGTTTTCTGCCCTAATGACCGGCTGGGTAGGCGTGGCTGGGTGGTCATGTGACTGGGTGAGCATGGCCAACTCGACATCACTCACGTCAAGGGGCACGTCACCTCGCCCAGCCTCTCCTCTCCACCCCCGCCTCCACCCCGCCATGTCCCTCTCCTCCCAGCCACACCTTGTCATGCCCAGCTACTCGCCCCACCGCCCAGCTGGACGAGCGGCCAGATTGCCAGGTGAGCAGGTGGGTGGCGAAGTGAGGAGTGGTTGGGAGGGGTGGGACAAGGCGGGGGTCAGGCAGGCTGAGGCATATTATTCAGCCAGCTCGCCGAACTGCACAAAAAGTTAGCTACCGGTTCTACCAAACTTGTGTGAACTGGCTGAATCCCACCACTGGTCATGTTTCGTATGTTTTTGGCCTACACCCACAACAGCTCTTGGCAATACGGGCAATGTCGCAGCTTGTTAAATGATGTGATGTCATCCAAAAGATCTGGGGAGTTTCAGGTTCCTCCTGCTATTCTAAGACATGTCCACAGAATCCCATCATCACCTTTTCTCTGTCCTTCCTTCTTAATACTCCCACAGTTTAGTTGATTATTTCCCACACTCTCTGTTCAACGTTTTAGTGGTTATCTTCTTCCCTCCCTCCCTCCCCTGTTTCCTTTGTTGCTCTAAACTGTGAGCCAGCAATTCATGCTAAGGCTGCATCCCTCCTATCTTCCTGAAATATATCACTCCAGCAGACTGATGCATTTAAAAAGAAATTAATTATCCTCCTTGTTTGCTTTCTGCCCAGGATGTCTCCTCCTTCTCCTCCTCCCCAACATTTCAATTGCTAGCTTGGTTCCTTGCTGAGTGTTTATTTTTCTCAAATATCATCTGCCACTCACAGGTTTTTTTTCTCTCTCAAAGCATACTTGCAAAAGTTTGGTGGTGAAGAACTAAAAGAGAGTGTCAACCTATTCTCCAAAGCACCTGAAGGCAAGGTAAGAAACAACGGATGGACATTAACTCAAGGAAAGATCCAACCTAGAACTAATTTCCTGACAGTGACAGCTGATGGAATGGCTTGCCTTCAGACGTTGTGGGTGCTCCATCACTGGAGGTATCAACTCACAAAGCATTTCTAGTCTGCTCTCGAGTTGCCATGGACAGAAAGGGGGGAGACATGATGGAGCAGTTCGAGAGCCACGTGCAAAAGCACATTCCATGCATACCTTTCTCCAAGGTTGGATCTCAGATTACCAGAGCCGGCTTGTGAGGCATGTTTTCTACAGCCCGTGAAAGTGCCTCATTGGAGAATGTGATTTATGACACAGCCCGAGAGGAGAGGGGGGAAACAGGGCCAGAGTTGAGCCGTAAATTACGTGTGACAGAGTTGACTACGCTCGGGAAGTTGCTGACATGTTGCTGCTAATAAATAACTGGATTTCTTTTGAAACTTGGCTCGAGGCTCATAGGCATCTGACAGGAGGCTTTTAAAGAAGAGACTGGACAGCCATTTGTGTGAAATGTTATAGGGTTTCGTGCTTGAGCAAGGGGTTGGACTAGAAGACCTCCAAGATCCCTTCTAACTCTGATATGCTATGATCTAAACAGAACCAATGCCTTCTTTAAAGTACCTATCTTCATTCTATTTTAAGGCTTTCTTAAAAGAGAAATTCGATGTTCTGCTTCTTGGCTGAAATATTCTGACATATCAGATCCTCTTTGATGTAGCCTTGAAATGAAAGCAAGACGGAAAATTTTCATTTTTCTTACTTTCTTTGAACCAGAAGGTGAAAAAAAAATTGTTTTGCCAAGAATTCTTCTTGTTGCCCCTTCCTAACTGATTCTATCATGCTCTCTTCGAGGTTTTTCCCATGTCAGGAAGAATCAGAGAAGGGAAAAGAGCGATCTGGAATATTCTCCCTTCAGAGTTCAGAATAGCGATGTTGAGGAAAGAGTACAGAGAATAGCAACAAGGGTGATTACGGGGTGGAAGCTAAAACATGAAGAACAGTTGCAGGAATTGCAGGGGTGGGCTGCTGGGGGTTCGCAGGGGTTTGGGAGAACCTCTAGCTAAGATTCTGTGCAGTTCAGAGAACCCCCAAATCTCATTCCTGGCTGGCCCCACCCACCCCTCCCCTCCCCTTCCAGGAGTCCCCAATTGGCCCATTTTAGATGCAGGTAAGTGCAGGGTATACACGGAGGCTTGGGGAGGGCAAAAAATGGGCCTACCAGAAGTCCGGGCCTGTTTCCGGCCTCCAGAGGGTCTTTGGAGCCTGGGGAGGCCGCTTTCACCCTCCCAGAGGCTGGAGGAAAGCCTCCAGGGCCCGGGGAGGGTAAAAAGCCGCCCCAACATGGTGCAGGAGACCAACTAGGCCATGCCCACCATGGCCACACCCACCCAGCAACCGGGCAGAGAACCCCTTGTTAAAACTTTTGAAGCCACCCCTGAGAAATTGGTTATACCTAGCCTAGTGAAAAGAAGGACTAGGGGTGATGTGATTGCATGTTCCAATGAGGCAGTGCTTCTCAAATAGTGGGGCGCGCCCCCCAGGGGGGGGCACGAGGCTCCTTAAAGGGGGCGCGTTTGACCTCGGCATCTGATTGGCTGTCCAAAACCCTTGTGACACGAGCCTGTCGGAGCCATCTTTAGTGTGGGACGTCCGTCCACACTTACTTTGTTGCCCGATGGATGTGCGCCCAATTGATGCTCAAATGACTGACAATGACCTTCTCCTGTGAAACATAACGCTGCCCCAATTAATCAAACTTGCTAAAGAAATCGGGCTACCGCTGCTGACATTTGCATCGATAGTGAGCATTAAGCCAGTACATGTGACTGCGCATGCTCCTCCCTTTCAAGGAGAACAGACCTTTTTCTAATAATGATACTATTTACAGTCGCGCGGGGGGCGCGAAAAATGTTTTCTTCTTCCTAGGGGGGCATGACAGAAAATAATTGAGAAGCACTGCAATGAGGGGATGCCACAAAGAAAGAGTCAACCTATTTTCCAAAGCACCAGAAGGCAGGACAAGAAGCAACGGATGGAAACTAATTGGCCTTGTAAGCCACCCTGAGTCTCCGGGCGGCAAATAAATCAAATTTTTTTTTTAAAAAAAAGGAGAGAAGCAACCTGAAATTAAGGAGAAATTTCCTAACAGTGAGAACAATCAGCCAGTGGAATGGCTTGGTTCAGAAGTTGTGAATGCTCCATCATTGGAGGCTTTTAAAAAGTGAATGGGCGGCCATTTATCTGAAATGGTACAGGGTCTCCTGCTCAAGCGAGGGGTTGGACTAGATGACCTTCAAGGTCCCTTCCTACTCTGTTATTCTATTAAATTGCTGTTAGCTTTTCTAAAGCTGTAAAATCATTTCTAAAGATCTAAGTGCCAGAGCCCACTGTAACAACATTGCCAAAAAGGCATTAAGAGTTGTTAACCTAATCTTGCTTGGCTTCTTCTCTGGTAATGTTGTACTACTAACTAGAGCATACAAAACATTTGCTAGACCAATTCTTGAATACAGCTCATCTGTCTGGAACCCGCACTGCATATCAGATCTAAATACAATCGAGAGAGTCCAGAGATATTTTACGAGAAGAGTCCTCTATTCCTCTAACCGCAATAAAATACCTTATGCCACCAGACTCCAAATTTTGGGCTTAGACAACTTAGAACTACGCTGACTTCAGTCTGACCTAAGCATAGTACATAAACTTATCTGCCACAATGTCTTTCCTGTCAATGACTACTTCAGCTTCAACCACAACAATACATGAGCAAATAATAGATACAAACTCAAGGTAAAATCGCTCCAAACTCGATTTCAGAAAATACGACTTCAGCAACAGAGTGGTCAGTGCCTGGAATGCACTACCTGACTCTGTAGTTTCTTCCCCAAACCCCAAACTTTAACCTTAAACTGTCTACTGTTGACCTCACCCCATTCCTAAGAGGTCTGTAAGGGGCGTGCATAAGAGCACTAGCGTGCCTACTGTCCCTGTCCTAATATTCCTTTTTACTTACTCTTTTCATGTATTCAAATTATGTTTATACTTTTACCTGTTATCTTATATATGTTTGACAAATAAACTTATGATTATGATTATGAAAAACATTCGATGGCCCCAGGGCACGGAATGTGTGAAAGGCCCCATAACTTGGCTTCACTATTAACAGATTCATCATCACGGTTGCTGTTTATATGTATTTATTTTGTGGATGTTTTTATTTTTTTAATGTCTTTTTAATTGTTTAAAATTTTTTTAATTTTAAAACTTGTAACTTAACTTAAAACTTAAAACTTACAAATTTTAAAAACTTGTAAACTGCCCATAGTCACTTGGTTGATTTTGGGCATTTATAGAAAATGAATAAATAACTAAATCTAAACATCCCCATATCTCTGTAGGATTATACTCTAAATGAATCAGCTTGTGGCAATTAAAACAAAGAGACATATAGGCATGCTCAAACCCACACAGAGCACAGGGCCTGGGATCAATTCTTAATCATCAGAAACTGTTTTTGGATGACAATTCCCTATTTCAATGTCCCATTTTCCATTTGTAGCATAGGGGAAACCATTAGCGAAGGGAAACTGAATGAGCCTGGATCCATCCTGTAAACTTAAATGACCAACTGCACAACTAAGCAGAAGCAGAAAGTCAAACTAAAACCGTTATTGTAGGTCATTAATTTGGTCACACATTGAAGAAGTTAAGATTAACTGTCCAAGTGGGTATGAGCTCTGGGAGGACAAAGAACGATAAGCCTGTTGGAGAGCACCATGAAAGAAGCTAAATATTGCATTAACTCTTCATATAAGACAGGGGTCTGCAACCTTAAACACTCAAAGAGTCATTAGGCCCATTTCCCACAGAAAAGAAAACACCGGGAGCCACAAAACCCTTTCTGTGCCTATTTCCTGAGCAGCCACAAAACTAGCATATGTAGTTGACTTAAACATTGTGTTTTCTTCTGAAACTTTTCTTTTCTTGGATTTATCCATGGTTGGCCTACCAGGGGTTGAAAAGCTCAATAGATCGCATGCCGGCAGGTGTCGCACATTGGCGGTTGTGAGACATATTTTGAGTGACAGGGAACTGCATCAGAGGGGTGAAAGAGCCACGTGCGGCTCCAGAGCCGCAGGTCGCTGACCCCTGATATAAGAGCTTTTGTACATGGAGTGGTGCAGTGGCCTAGAGGTGGAGCTCTCGCCTCATAATCAGGAGGCTGTGAGTTCAGTCCTAAGTAGAGCCAGATATTTCTCTCTCTGGGCACAATGAGAATATATCTGCTGAACAAATCTCCACATTGGCGACAGAAAGGGCATCCGGCCAGTAAACACTCTGCTAGCTCCATTCAGTTGCCCAGACTCCGCCCCGCAAGGGATTATGGGGTCTTTAAACGATGATAATGATGATAAGAGCTTTTGTCCATCTTGGGTTTATGCTCTGTGCTTAAGAAGGCTAAGGAGATAATTGATTCCTAGCTATATCCAGGATTCCTATTGTGTTCCTGAAAATTAGAAACTCACGCATAGCTGAGAAACCACAGAAATTATGGAAGAATCTAAATATGAGTTCTGAAGTAAAAGGAGAGATATATCAAAAAGATAGAAAAGCAGGGTAATCTGTCAGATTCTGTTGGATTCACACAACATGCTGTTAATCCTAAAACTGGATTAACATGTAGGAAGTTAGCACCCACCCCTTTCCTAGAGGAATGAAATATTTTGGGAAATATTAAAAAGGCAGAATATTATGTTTCCCTGGATGAGAAATGGAGAAGCATGTTTTTAAAGACGAAGCAGCTCCCATCTTCCTGCCCCCACCCTTTGTCAATGGGCCAGAGGCAGAAATTCAATCTTTGTCAATGGACCATCATCTGCAACACAATAGGACCCATCCAGCAACAGAAACTCACCACATGGCACCTGGGAAGATTTCATCAGCCAGCAAGGCTAGCTAAGACCCCCACCGCCTGGGAGACTGACAACCAATCCGGATACTCTTTCTGGGCCCCAGGAAGTTCAAAGCCACAGAGGGCACAAAACCCGGGGACTCGCTGCGTCTCGCCTCTTTTCTGTTCAGGAAGTCAAACCATGTGAACCTGTCCACCATTAAACCATCTTTCCAAGCAGTCTCCATGTTTCCAGTTCTTTTTCCCCACTTGGAGCTGAACCCAGAAGGATATTTCTTTCTACAAACATAACACAGTCCCTGTGATCATATAACATGTCATGTCCACCCAATAAATCATACTGTGCCTTAATTTGAGGACCTGGATCATATAACATGCTAAGACAAATAGTTGGATTTCCACAACATGCTGTTCTTCAATAAGCAACATCTGCATTTTAACCTCCTCTAACATGTTACATGAATCCAGTCTCTCAAGGTTCTGAATTCCAGAGAGCTTTCATGCGTGAGGGCAAGCAGGGCTGAAATCCAGCAGGTTCTGACAGGTTCTAGAAAACCGGTAGCGGAAATTTTGAGTAGTTTGGAGAACCGGCAAATACCACCTCTGTCTGGCCCCAGGAGTGGGGAGGGAATGGGAATTTTGCAGTATCCTTCCCCCTGGAGTGATGTGGGAATGGGGATTTTGCAGTATCTTTCCCTTGGAGTGGGGTGGGAATGGAGATTTTACAGTATCCTTCCCCTAGAGGGAGGAGGGAATTGGGATTTTGCAATATCCTTCCCCTGCCATGCCCACCAAGCCACACCCACAGAACTGGCAGTAAAAAAAAATTGAATTTCACCACTGAGGGCAAGATATTCCCTTCCAAGTGTCCACCCTGAAAATTCTGCATTTGCAAACTCTGTTCATCCCTTGCTGACATACACAGGGTAGTATTCTGTACAAGGAGGCTCTTACCTTGAGAAACAGGGCACCCTTTGAAGACAAGGCATCTGTTCCTTTCCCGTTGGGGTAACAGTGATAGGCAGCATCCATAACTGGGTAGCGACTGGCAAAAAGCAGGCCACTGTTCACAAATTTGAAGGTACAGCAGCCATGGCAGCTGTAGACTCCAACGTCATACAGAATGTACTCAAAATAGCGGTGCAGCTGATTTTTCAACTTCTCCGCCGCCCTTTTGTCAAACACTTCCTGCAAGCATAGGAAGTCCAAGTTGGCAGGAAAGAAAGCAGAGATCTCGTGGTCGAAGGGCTCATCCATATTCTTTTTTTTCTTCACCGAAGTCTTCTTCATAAGCGAGGCCTTGTAGAGGAGTTTACTGTTCACAGTGCTTTGGTCAACTGGACCATCTCCAGAGCGCATCTTTACCAGGGATTCCCGTGAGGCAGTACAGCTATCCAAGCTTCCAGAATCCCCTTCCTTTTGCTTGTGGTTGGGTGTTTGACCTTTCGGGATCTCAGCTTCTGATTCAGGTGAACAGTTGACTGCTCCCTTGCTGTTATTCATGTGGCTTCCCATCCCGTCGGCTTCTAGGTCTGAAATGTGGCCATTATCCTCACAGCCTATGCACACGATGCAAGTGTTGCCATCTTCTCCATCACCAGCATCTCCTCCACCTTTGGGATCTCTGCCATCTTCATGGTTAGAACCGGCGTTGTCCCCTTTATACTCCATGGACGTGGTCCTCTTAATGCCTGTGTTGACTGCCCGGTTATTGCCATCTCCACCTTGGGGCGAAACGAGGCTGCTGAAGCTTGCAGCGCTGATCGATGTGTTGGTGGGAGAATCTATGTAGATTTTGATTTGGGGCCTGCTGGCTCCATTCCGGATCCTTCGCCCAATTTCCTTTGCTCGGGCCTGTGTGTTGAAAACATTGTTTAATCTCGCCAAGGAGTCTGGCAGCAAGCAGACGTTGGCACTGCTAAAACAAAAGCTTTTCCCATTGCTGGCTGCCTTCCACTCCGTGAGTAAGGTGGATCCGTTGATCTGGCTTTTGTCCTGTAGTCTGGAATAAATGTATGGACGTCTCACGGACTGGAGAGGGGACCATAATAGGAAGCCAATCAGGGCAAAAGGAAGGGAGACTACCAGCAACGCTAAGTAGATGGGAGTGGTGATGATGATGCAGAGAGCATGGAAGTAGCAAGGGTCATCTCCCCTTTGCCGTTTCTCGTAAGTGGTAGGCACAAAAGAGGCCAGGAGCCGGTCCCCGAGCCAATAGCATGGGAAGATTAAGCCCCAGGAGAAGGAATGCAGTGCATAAAGAAAGCCGTTAGGAAATGGGGAAGTGTATAAAACCATTGCAACTCAGTTAGGACACCCCTTCAGCGCCTTCTACATGGTGTCACCACCGTCCGCCATCCATCAGAATCTGGGTTTGCAGGCCAAGAGGGAGAACGGTCATGCTCCTGGCAGTTGACGTCCTCTGGATTGCAATGAGCATTTATCCTTTGAAGGACACCCACTCAACTTCATTTAGGAGGAGCAGAAGGTGGGCCAAGGATTCCCGTGAGCTTCAAAGATCTAGAGACCTCAGGTTGTATCATTTCTCACTGCGGGCAGCATGTAGGTTACTGGGACATGAGAAATGGAAGTGCCTGAAAAGATACAAGAGAAAGGGAGAGAGAGAAAAAGAAGGCAGTTGAGAATAGCTGTCCATTATCAGATACGTGCTGGCGGACAAGGAAATTACAATCACAAGTGGTCTTCACACATTACACAAAGCTTATAATGTGCTTAACCATGCTTGGAATAAACCAATAGAAGAGTTCACCAATATTCTAAGCCATAGTTTGTGAGTTGGGTTCACTTAACCAGAGGAAAAACTCAGTGGGTTAGCAGCTGTTTATTCTGGATCGCAGAGGTTTACTACTAAAAGAGCATCCTATCAAGTTATCCAACTGGATTGTCCAACCTCAAGAAGACCATTGCTATAATTAAGCCATCTTGGCCTGGTGATTCTCCCTACAAAATTATTCCAGGCATTCTGCTCGATCTGTTTCCATGAGAAAAAATAAATAAGTTGAATTCCGGCACTTTGACCTGTAGAGTTTAAAAAAGATGCTGGAAACATTTTATACAACAGCCCACTAAGAACCCAATTGTTGCCTCTTTGTGTTTGGAACAACGAAGGGAGAAGGAATGAGGATAATTGACAGAGTTAAAATGCGGGTTTTTAAATTGGATAAAATGAAGAAGTGGCTAAATGAAGGAGCTGTCAAATCAACTCTGCCAGCCCCTCCTGGTTGCTATTTTAGAAGTGGCTCCCATGTAGTTTACTCCTATTTATTTCCAGAGAAACGTGTATAGGAGTGTGGAGCATAAATCACCGAAAACGTATCTGGCATGTTATTTATGTTGAGCGCATTTGGCAGTCCTGTCTCTATCCCCTTAGGGAGGCCTTCCTCGCCTTTTCCATCATGGCTTTCTCCCTACCATGCGGACAGGGGTGGGCTTCAAAAATTTTAGCAAGGGGGTTCTCTGCCTGGTTTCTGACTGGGCATGACCATGGTGGGCATGGCGTAGTCAGCCTCCTGAACCATGGTGGGGGCGGGGTCTTGGTCTTCTGTGGCTCCGGAGGCCTTCTGGAGTTCGGCCCTTCCTGAACTTCCAGTAGGCCCATTTTTCGCCCTCCCTAAGCCTCCACGCCAGTGGTGGGTTGCTCCTGGTTCGGCCCGGTTCGGCCGAGCCAGTAGCAGTGACAATGTGAACCGGTTCTCTGTGACTGGGAGCTGGGCCCTCCCGCCTGCCCCCGCTTTATTCCTATCTTTATTTCTTGGTTTTTAGCCCAGCTGATAGGTGCGGCAGAGTGGATTGCCGCACCTCAGCTGGCCAGAAACCTAACACGCTTGCGAGGAGTGCAAGTTTGGCGCCCGTGTGAGTGAAGCGATCATGTGTGCAGCGATCGCGTGCAAAGCGCGTGCGCGAAGAGAACCGGTAGGAACACCAGTTGGAACCCACCACTGCTCCACGCATGCCCTGCACTTACCTGCATCCAAAACGGGCCACGTGGGGATTCCTGGGAGGACGGGGTGGGGTGGGGTGGGGTGGGCCAGCCAAGAGTGGGATTTGGGGGTTCTCCAAATTGCACAGAATCTTAACTAGAGGTTTTCCCGAACTCCCAGCAGCCCATCCCTGTATGCAGACCATCACACTTATACAACCTTACACAACCCAGTCTGTATTATCTCCTAGGCAAAACAGTGGCAATTTGGCAATGAGGGGATTGAGCACTTAGATTTCAGTTGGCCTGATGGGTGCCAAGGTCAGGATTTAACTTTTTGGGGGTGTGGAGGAGAGAGAAACATATGAAGAACGGTTGCAGGAATTGGGTAAGTCTGGTCTAATGAAAAGAAGGACTAGGGGTGACATGATAGCAGGATTCCCATATTTGAGGGGCTGCCACAAAGAAGAGGGAGGGAGTCAAGCTATTCTCTAAAGCAGAAGAAGGCAGGACTAGAAGCAATGGGTGGAAACTAATCAAGGAGAGAACCAACCTAGAACTAAGGAGAAACTTCCTAACAGTGAAAACAATTAACCAGTAGAACAACTTGCCTTCAGAAGTTGTGAGTGCTCCATCAGTGGAGGCTTTTTAGAAGAGACTGGACAACCATTTAACTGAAATGGTACAGGGTCTCCTGCTCAAGCAGGGGATTGGACTAGATGACCTCCAAGGTCCCTACAGACTCTGTTATTCTGAGCCTCAGTCAAGATGACTTTAAGAGGTTCTTTTCTCCTTTCTTACCATCACTGTTGTGATGACCTATTTGTCTGATTTTGCTTTGATCCCAATCCACCCAATCAACATTTGTAGAGGAGAAGGTAACATGTCTGTAGTGATGCCATTAAGGCAGAAGTCCAAGACTCCAGGGATAAGAGAGACAGTTTAATCGAGTGGTTAAGGAGCCATGCTAGAAAGTGAGAGACCATGAATTCAAGTCCTTCTTTAGTCATGAAAGCCATCTGAGTGACCTTGGACCCATCCCTTTCTCTCTCAAATCAAACTCACTTCACAGGGTGGTTGTTGAGGGGAAAAATGAAGGAGGAACGTGTGTTGGATATGTTCATCTCCTTGAGTTATTTGTAGAAATAATAAATACAGGATACAAATAAATAAATAATAAAAAGTTTCCAAACACAGCTATCTTAGGTCCCCAGGAGACAGTGGATGGGGAGCTGAAAAGTAATAAAAGGGAAATTGTATTCACAAATCAAAAAAAGATGCTGACACACTAGAAAGAGTGCAGAAAAGATCAACTAAGATGATGTGTGTCCAATCACACTTGGCCAATAAAGAATTCTATTATGCATCACAACCACCAACGTGTGACACCTGCTGGCACACGATTTATTGACATTTTTGACTCCCTGTCGGCCAATCATGGATAAATCCAAGATAAGAAAAGTTTTAGAAGAAAACAGAATATTTAATTCAACTACATATGCTAGTTTTGTGGCCGCTCAGGAAATAGTCAGACACGGGAAGGGTTTTGTGGCTCCTGGTGTTTTCTTTTCTTTGGGAAACAGGTCCAAATGGCTCTTTGAGTGTTTAAGGTTGCCAACCCCTGATTTAGCCTAACAAAGAAAAGGATTTGGGAAGATATTGCAGCCATTTTCCAACACTTGAAGGGCTGTTAAAGGAAAGAAGGTGTTGATTCTTCTTAGCACCTGCAGATAGGACAAGAAGCACTGGGTGGGAAGCTAATTAAAGAGAGACCTGACTTGGAAATAAGGAGGAATTTCCTGACAGTGAGAACAGTTAATCAGTGGGACAACTTGTCTCACTGAGTTTTAGGTCTTCCATCGCTGGAGGTTTTCAAGGAAAGATTGGACAGCCATTTGCCTGGGTTGGTATAAGACCCTTGCCTTGGGCAAGGGGTTGGACCAGAAGACCCCCAAGGTATCTTCCAGACCTATGATTCTAGGAAGTCCTCTAGGCAAACAATGGGAGAAGTACAGGTTGATACCACAAGTCTGATCCAACCCTTTAATCCTATCAAGACCAATCTCTTATCATACATAGCAATAACAAGAGATTTACAGCCCTTGTTGTTTTGGAGACGTTTCTCAACCTATGTCCCAAGA
The DNA here is from genome assembly GCA_012654045.1 of Ptyas mucosa. Lineage (NCBI taxonomy): Eukaryota > Metazoa > Chordata > Lepidosauria > Squamata > Colubridae > Ptyas > Ptyas mucosa. The sequence continues at coordinate 7,159,940 of WNWU01000024.1, forward strand.
GGCAACTGGACTTCCTTTGTTTGTCCTTGAAGACATTTCATCCAAGAAGCTTCTTCAGTTCAGTTCATGAACTTCTTGGGTGAGGAGCAGAATGTCTCAGAAAGAAAGCACAGCCTTATAGCAGTTTCAAATCTTGCTGGGAAGACATTTTTGCTGGTTGAGTGAGAACGGTGTTTTTATCATCTCTGTCTCTGTCTCTGTCTCTGTCTCTGTCTCTGTCTCTGTCTCTGTCTCTGTCTCTGTCTCTCTGTCTCTCTGTCTCTCTGTCTCTCTGTCTCTCTGTCTCTCTCTCTCTCTGAAATGCCATTGTCACATTGCCTCTTAGCAAATTATGCCAAGTGTAGGCCTATAGTTCTTAGATTGTATTATATTTGTGTTTTATCAATCTTAGGCTAATCAGCCTTGAAATGTCCAGGGGAATCAATAGCTGAAAAACAATAACAACAAAAGCCTACTGTGAAATGGAATTCCAGATATTATACTCCAGGAGCATTTTTTCAAGGTCTAAAGCAGTGTTTCTCAATTTGGAGATGGGTGGACTTCAACTTCCAGAATTCCCCAGCCAGCACTGGGGAGTTCTGGGAGTTGAAGTCCATCCATCTTCAAATCGCCAAGGTTGAGAAACACTGGTCTAAAGCAGGAGTCGGCAACCTGCGGCTCTGGAGCCGCCTGTGGCTCTCTCATCCCTCTGCTGTGGCTCCCTGTCACTGGTCGGCTTCACAATTGATAGGGTTTTCAGTTAGGACAGGTAGAGGAAAAAGGACGCCATGCTTGGAGGAGACTCTATAGTGAGGGAACTGGACTCCTGGTCAGCTGCAGAATTGCACGGGGAGCTTCCGGTTAGGACCTTTGTGGCTCTTTGTGTTTAAGGTTGCTGACCCCTGGTCTAAAGGAAGGGGGAAACAATGAGTTTGCATGAAAAAGGAGTGGCTGAATAAACCAGGAAGAACGTCTCAGGATAATTCTGGTTGTAGCTGTACTGTAGAGCATGATAGAGAGTCTCCAATGTTATAATTATGAACTTTTAAAAGAGGACCAGGTGTCATATTTTTAATCATCCAAGCTACATTTTTTTGCAGCCAAGAAAGAAATTTGTTTAGCTTAGTTTGCATTTTAATGTATCCTTATCTTTTTTTGCATGTTCAACATGAGATGTAGATCTGTTCTCTAGAAGTCATCATTTTCTACATTTTGCATTGTATCTCACCAATTAAAATATAAAATGATCCCCGGGACCAATATGATACATTTTTGAAAGCACTGTAGAAACGCTGTTCCGTCAGGGGTGCTAATTTGCCTGCCAAAACCACCAACGTGGGTACACATCGGTAGAACTGCAAATAGAAAAGTGTACATTTGGAAAAGCAAGCATGCATGCACACACACACACACACACACACAAAGGCATATACATTTTAAGGCAGATCTAAAAGAAGATTCTTGTGCAAAAAGCCACAAAAACGAAAAACGGAGATTAAACAAAACGAACACATACACAAATTGTATTATTATTCTACACAAGTGTTTCTCGCTGGCTGGGGAATTCTGGGAATTGAAATCCACACATCTTAAAGTTGCCAAGGTTGAAAAACACTGGTCTAATGCACCAGGTTTTCATAGAATCATAGGGCTGGAAGGGACCTTGGAGGTCTTCTAGTCCTACCCATGCCCAAGGCAGAAGTCCTCTTACTAGCCTGCACAAATGTCTGCCCAGTCTTTTCTTGAAACCCTCTAGTGAAGACCCACAACTCCTGGAGGCAAGCCGTTCCACTGCTTCATTGTCAGGTGGAACGGCTTCCCTGCTAGGAAATTCCTCCTTAATTCCAGGTTGCAGCTTCCACCCATTACTTCTTGTCCTGCCCTCAGATGCTATGGAGAAGAAATTGACCCACCCCTTCTTTCTCTGTGACAGTCCTTCAAGAATTGGAGAACTACCATCATCATGTCTCTCCTCAGTCTTCTGTTTGCTTGGTAAACATGCAGGTTTTCAAAGTGGAAGCGGTAATCTTAAAAGGTTAAATCATGGCAACTTAAAAGGTTAAATCATGGCAACAGATGCAAAGTTTATTAAAACTGAGATGTTTCGTTTCTCATCCAAGAAACATCTTCAGTTAAAATGAAGATTTTGATGAGCCATGGTGGCTCAATGTGCAGTCCTGCAGGCTCAGGTATGAAATCTAAATTTTTTTGCTACTGGTTCTGTGGGCGTGGCTTAATTAGTGGGCGTGGCTTGGTGGCAAGGTGACTGAGAGGGTGTGGCTTGTTGGTAAGGTGGGCGTGCCAAATCAATGTCACTTCTTTGCCCTTTTTTACCTACAAAGCACAACACAACACAACTGGCTCACCCACAATATAAGGAGCCTGAGTGGCGTAGCAGGCTAATGCCTCCTACTAAAGGCAGCATTTAACATCCAGCTGTCTGCAATTACTGTAAGTTCGAATCTCACCAGGCTCAAGGTTGACTCAGCCTTCCATCCTTTCTAAGGTAGGTCAAATGAGGACCCAGATTGTGGGGGCAATAAGCTGACTTTGTATAAAATATACAAAAGTATGAAGGCTATTGCTTAACGCATTGTAAGCCGCCCTGAGTCTCCGGAGAAGGGCAGCATATAAATAAAATTAAAAGAAAAAAAACCCCAGCTGTGCTAGACCCAAAATGGCCCCTGCAACAAGCAGGAACCTCACACAGCCACAAAAAGCCCCAAAAACCAACTTTCACACTTTACACACACAAAATTCCACGTACAGCTTTGTGAGATTTTGTGTGTTTGTGTAGTTAGCATGAAACACTACAGAAACACACTAAATCTCACAAAGCTGCACAAATATTATTTTATTTTATTTTTATTTTTATATAAAAGCAGCTAAATTTAAAACTTCCTAAACTTTAAATGGCTAGGTCTAAAAAAAGAACAAAAGGGAAAAAAACTTATCCAATAGAACAGGGGTCTCCAACCTTGGCAACTTTAAGACTTGTGGACTTCAACTCCCAGAATTCCTCAGCCAGCTTTGCTTTGCTGGTTGAAATCCACAACTCCCTGCCTGCTTGATTGCAGGCAGGGAGATTCAGTTGCTTGCTGATGCAATTGATTGCAGGGATTACAGTAAGGCGTTGCGACCAGCAGCTAAGGTAAGCAAGCTGAGGGGGGGAGGTGGGATCGTCAGAGCCATTTAAAAGGAAAAAAGTTTTTTTTCTTTTACATGGCTCTGGCGATCCAACCCAACTCAGCTGGGATCATCAGAGCTTGGCTGGTCAGAGCCATTTAAAAGAAAAAAAAGGCTCTGATGATCGCGCGGCTCAGCTGGGCATGAGGGGCGGGGGCAGAGATTTTTGCTACCAGTTCTCCGAACTGCCCACCGCCATCGCTACCTACTCGCCTGAGCCGGTCCGAACCGGCTGTGCAGGCTACTTCTTCTGCCTGCCAGCTGCCTCCAATTCAGCAGTTCAAATCTCACCAGGCTCAAGGTTGACTCAGCCTTTCATCCTTCTGAGCTGGGTAAAATGAGGACCCAGATTGTTGAGGGCAAGAGGCTGACTCTGTAAAACCACTTAGAGAGGGATGTAAAAGCACTGTGAAGTGGTATGTAAGTGCTATTGATATTTCCCTCCCTCCCTCCCACCCTCCCATCCATCCATCCATCCATCCATCCATCCATCCATCCATCCAGTATTGCAGGCTGACTCTGCCCACTGCCAGGAGTTTGATCCTGACTGGCTCAAGGTTGACTCAGCTTTCCATCCGAGATGGGTAAAATGAGGACCCAGATTGTTGGGGGCAAGAGACTGACTCTGTAAACTGTTTAGAGAGGGCTGTAAAGCACTGTGAAGCAGTATGTAAGTCTAAGAACTATTGCTATTGCCCTTCCTTCCTTCCTTCCTTCCTTCCTTCCTTCCTTCCTTCCTTCCTTCCCTCCCTCCCTCCCTCCCTCCCTCCCATCCATCCATCCATCCATCCATCCATCCATCCATTCAGTATTGCAGGCTGACTCTGCCCACTGCCAGGAGTTCAATCCTGACCGGCTCAAGGTTGACTCAGCATTCCATCCGAGGTGGATAAAATGAGGACCCAGATTGTTGGGGGCAAGAGGCTGAATCTGTAAACCACTTAGAGAGGACTGGAAAGTACTGTAATGTGGTATATAAATCTAAGTGCTGTTGCTATTGCTATTTTTTGTAGGCAGAGTCAAATAGTCATTGGAAAGAATCAACTTTTGCCATACAGACTGCAGGTTTTTTTTCCTCAAAATGAAATTTACATGGGAGAGGTAATCACGATGGTTATAATGAGACTATTCCATACTCAGCAGGCTTCCTAGATATGATGTGTGCATTTGCACAATATAAAAGCAGGAAGGTTATAGTTCACCCTCCCGGAAGGCTCAAATTGAAACCTTCATTCATTCCTAATGCTTGCTGTTTCCCCAGCCCTGCCCTGCAGGGTCAACATGAAGTTAAAATTGTGATGGTGATTGTTACTGATGTTAAAAGTTCATAGGTGATCTACTAGGAGAAAACGCTTACAAAGCATGGTTTACATAGTTACACAAATGGAAGAAAGCCTTACAAAACAACAACAACACTGAAATCTAAGTACTAAATTAATAAGCGGGATCCTTGGTGCTCTCTGCCCTTCGTGGTTTTCTTGCAGACATTTCAATACCAAACTAGATGACATCATCAGCGCTCTAGCACTGCAAGAAAACTACCAAGCTCAGAGAGCATCAAGGAGAGCATCATATATTTCAACCAGGGGTGAAATCCAGCAGGTTCTGACAAACTGGTAGTGGAAATTTTGAACAGTTCAAAGAACCGGGAAATACCACCTCTGCCTGGCTCCAGAGTGGGGAGGGAATGGGGATTTTGCAATATCCTTCCCCCAGGAGTGGGGAGGGAATGGAGATTTTGCAGTATTCTTCCCCTGCCATGCCCACCAGGCCACGCCCACCAAGCCACGCCCACAGAACCAGTAGTAAAAAAAATATTGGATTTCACCATTGATTTCAACCCTGGAGCTAGAAATATTCTCTTCTATCAGTAAATTTAAATATTGCAGTATGCCCTACTGGGAAGTCCCTAAAGGAAGTGTAGGATAAAATGATTAAAGTTAACACAATCAATTTGAGGGGCTGCCACAGAGAGGAATGGGTCAAGCTATTTTCTAAAGAACCTGTAGGCCAGACAAGGAATAATGGAATGGAAACTGAACAAGGGGAGATTCAACCTAGAAATAAGGAGAAATTTTCTGACAGTGAGAGCAATCAACCAATGGAACAGAAGTTGCCTTCAGAAGTTGTGAGAGCTTCATCAAGAAGAGATTGGACTGCCATTTGTCAGAAATGGTGTAGGGTCTCCTGCTTGGGCGGGGGGTTAGACTAGATGACCTACAAGGTCCCTTCCAACTCTGTTAAACCACGAGACTGGCCAAAGAAATTTTGCCAGTACAAAAGGACCAGCACAAACTTCCCTTAATTTTCCAAAACAAGCAATGGGATTATGGAGCAGTGCAAAAAGAAGATTATTTGGTGCAGCATTAACTGCTCAAAAGTAACCCACATCTTTCATCCCACAATTAACTTCTCCACCTGAAACAGGGCTCCCAAATCCGTTGGGTATTTATAATATACTGCTAAACTCCTAGTTAATTGTGCAATTGCTCAACGGAGCAGAATTCTCTAATCTGCAGCTATTATCTAGGGAAAATAACAAGACATTCTTTAGGGTATAAAATCCCATGTGGCCAAAAGACTTAGTCTAATTCCTTTTCTTTTCTTTTAAAGATGCGTATCCAATAGAAATGATTGGATGTTGTACAAGGAGGTGTTCATTTTATAACTGGGTTCCTCTTTCCGATTCTTCAAGGAATAAATCTCAATGCTACTTAAATTAAGCACATTTAAGACGCAACGCAAAATCCAATAAAGCAATATAGAATTCTCTCCCTACTCACGCTGTATATTTTTCTCTCTTTCTCTCCCTCCTTTACTGGCAAGATGTGTGTGCCCACGATCGCACTATGTTATTTAGGACAGATATCAAGTTATCTAGTGTGGTGGCAGCCAAAAAAGCCAATGGAATCCTAAACTGCATTAACAGAGGAATACAATCAAGATCAACGGAGGTACTAATACTACTCTATAAAGTCTTAGTAAGACCACACCTAGAATACTGCATCCAGTTTTGGTCAACACACTATAAAAAAGATGTGGAGACTCTGGAAAGAGTGCAGAGAAGAGCAACCAGGATGATTAGGGGACTGGAAGCTAAAACATACGATGAACTACAGGAACTGGGCATGGCTAGTCTAGTGAAGAGAAGGACCAGGGGATACATGAGAGCAGTCTTCCAATATTTGAGGGCCTGCCACAGAGAGGAGGAGGTCAAGCTATTTTCCAAAGCACCCGAAGGCCAGACAAGGAATAATGGATGAAAACTGAACAAGGAGAGATTCAACCTGGAAATAAGGAGAAATTTTCTGACAGTGAGAACAATCAATCAATGGAACAGAAGTTGCCTTCAGAAGTTGTGGGAGCTTCATCACTGGAGGCTTTCAAGAAGAAACCAGACTGCCATCTGTCAGAAATGGTGGAGGGTCTCCTGTTTGGGCAGGGGAGTTGGACTAGAAGACCTATAAGGTCCCTCCCAACTCTGTTAATCTGATTCATTTGGTTGAAAGGGACAGTATTTCATCCAGAACAGACAACTAAAACAGAGAGATTATGCAATGAAAAAACACACTGCACCCTTTAAGTGTCATCTTTTCCTACCGATCCATAAGAAACTTTAGGAGAAGAGGCTGGAGTCAAAGATATATCCAGGTAGTCCTCGACTTACAACAGTTCATTTAATAACCGTTCAAAGTTACAACAGCACTGAAAAAAGTCACTTATGACCATTTTTCACAGTTACAGCCTTTGCAGCATCCCCAGGATGATGTGATCAAAATTCAGATAATTGGTTCATACTTATGACCACTGCTGTGTCCCGGGATCACGTTATCTGTTTTTGCAGGTTTCTGACGAGCAAAGTGAATGGGGAAGCCCGATTCACTTCCCAACCGGGTCTCTAACTTATCAATTGCGGTGATTCGCTTAATGACTGTGGCAAAGAAAGGTCGTAAAATGGGGCAAAACTCACTTAACAAATGTCTCACTTAACAACAGAAATTTGGGGCTCTGTTGTGGTCGTAAGTTGAGAACTACCTGTACTGTCATGTCTCCTTATCTCGTCCATCTAAAACAGGGTCCCCCAAACCCCTCCCCCTGGGTCCGTGGCATGTCAGCAACCGGTTGTGCAAAGAAGCGAAGCCCCATCCGTAGGATGTGTCATGTCCCCATCAGAGTCTGAATCTGAGACAGAAGACGAACAGCTGACAGAGAGCAGGAGAGTGACTCCGTTGGCTGTCGAGGAAAATAGGGAAGGGCAAAGTCAGGCTGGGCAGAGCAGGGGAGAGGTAGAACAAGGGAGAGGGGGTTCAGATGAAGACCAAGGCCCACCCCCTCATCCTAGGGCGCACAGGGAAGAACGCAGAAGAGAGCAATATGGGTTGCGTGGCTTACGAGGAAGGAGAGGGACCCGATTCCCTTCACAAGATACACCTGGGGATGGAGTTTAAAGGAGAGGCAGTTGGGAGGGGCGTTTTTCGGGAACAAATGCTGAATTCATCTAGTGTTGAGAGTTGTGGCCTGCATTCCTGGCATTCCTCCGGACTGTTTGAATTAGTGCCGTGTTTCTGTGTGCTTATCTTGTCTTGCTGGAATTATTGCTGTGATTCTTGACTTCTGGGACTCATTATCTTGCCCTGCTGGAATGATTGATTTGCAGTCATTCTGCTTACAGCGTTTGGACTGGAGTATCTGCAGCCAGAAGTTGCTGCAGGTTTGTGGGACAGCTTTTCTCCAGACCGGAGAGTAAACGGGACATTGGGAGCAAAGTTGGTGCCAATAAAGGGACTCATAACGGTTCTCTGGCTGTGTTGCCTTCATGCCCCACCCCGGGTCATCCTATGTCAAATGCAGCTAATCCTTGATTTACGACCATTGGTTTAGTGTTCAAATTTAAAACAGCACTGAAAAAAGTGACTTATTTTTTCACCCTTCACCCTGTACCCTGTACCATCTCCATGCTCATGTGATCCAAATTTGGATGCTTGGCAACTGGTTCGTATTTATGATGGTTGCAGAGTCATGTGATCCCTTTTTGCGATTTTCTGACAGGCGAAGTCAATGGGGAAGCCAGATTCGCTTAACAACCGTGCTACTAACTTGATAGCCCGCAATAATGATTCTGTTGATTCTCAACTGTGGCAAGAAAGGTCATAAGATGGGGCAAACTTCACTTAGCAACTGCCTCACTTAGCAATGGAAATTTTGGACTCAATTATGATCGTAAGTCGAGGACTACCTATATCAAACAGGATTTTTTTCCTAGGAAGGTGCCTTTACTGTTTTCACACCGTGAAGGATACTCATAGTGTCTGTCTTGTATCCTTATCAAATGTAAAGCAATCTTACAATGTAACAAGAGTCGGTTTCATCTATACAGTCAGTTTGGTTTAGTGGTAAAGGCACCAGGCCAGAAACCAGGCTACTGTGAGTTCTAGTTCCAGTTTAGGCATGAAAACCAGATGGCCGACATTCTTAGCCCAACTCACCTCACGGGTTACTGTGGTGGGGAAAATAGACGGAGGAAGGAAGGTGGCGCAGTGGTTAGAATGCAGTATTGCAGGCTGACTCTGCCCACTGTCAGCAGTTCGATTCTGACCAGCTCAAGTTTGATTCATCCTTCCATCCTTCCGAACAGGCAATAAGCTGACTCTTTAAACTGCTTAGAGAGACGTGTGAAGCACTGTGAAGCGGTATACAAGTCTAAGTGCTAGTGCTATTGCTATTAGGTATGTTCAGCTTGAGTTATACATAAAAATAACAAAGGGAGGATAAAACAAAATCTAACTCTGAAATCTAATCTTTATTTAGGAGTTTTTTGCTGATTAACGCATTTGCTTACACTACCTTTGATCAATTGTGGGTATAAGGTCTATGTCAGAGGTGGGTTCTACTTACCTTTGCTACGGGTTTGCAATTGGAGTGGGCATACACAGAAGCTTCTGCACATGCGCAGATCATCCATTATGATGTCCGGGCAGGTGGGCTGCAAGAACCAGACAGAACTGGGAACAACCCACCACTAGTCTATGTAACATAGTAGCTCTTAGCTCATTGGTGTACGAGACCAGTGACTCACTGTAACTTGGTAGCTTCGAAATTTCACGAAATAATTACTTGGCGATTGAGGGTGCTTTATGGGTGAAAATTCCACCACAGCGCTCTCATCTACTCTTTCATCGAACTGCTTAGGGGGAAAGAAAAAAGTTGAAAAAGTCAGAAGAAATGTTCTTGCTGACCCCATTAATGAATGTGCAGCGATTCAGCCTTTTAAAAGCTACGCACATCTGCTTAGATGAGCACGTGGGTGCTTCTTGCTGTCTCCCACATTAAGGAAAAGAGGCGGAGAAGGTTAGAAGGAGGGAAGAAGAGAGGAGCGGCGGAAGGGAAGGGGAAGTAGGAAAGAGAAGGAGTGGAAGAACGAAGGAAGTAGGAGGAGATAGAGGAAGGAAGAGAAGGGGAGGAGAAGAAGAAAAGTTGTGGCCAAATAAAGAAGGGTAAATGGTAAAAGAGTAGACCCGGACAAGTAAAAATCAAAAATGAAAGTTAAAAGATACGATGAATGAAAAATGGTGGATAAATGACCGTACATGTAAATATGTTTATGAGAAATAAAAATAAAAACTTTTTTGGGGGAAAAAAAAAGGAAAAGAGGCGAACAGCTATGCAAGGGTCTGTTGTGAAAGTTATCTACCGCAAGAGCCATTTGACCTGCCTAGTTTTTCATTCCTGTTGTGCATTCCTATGGTTGGCCAAAGGCCAGAGTTCAGTTAATGGCTGGAAAAGCCTTGCTTAGCTGGGTGGATGACCTGAAGAGAGAGCGAGCACGGATGCAGAGAATATAAATGTACATCAGTCACCCCGGGGCACGGGGGAGGGTTACAGAGACGTAGGTCTCCTCTTCTGCAGGGAGACAGGAATGGAGAATGGACGGAGTAAAAAAAATTCTGCGCTGCCACTCCTACACACTCAATAACTCTACGCATTCAAGTCTGACTGCTGTTTCTGGGGTACAGTAAATTCTGAATTTCTAATAATTTGTTCTTGTCTCGCTGTGAGTCAGACAGCAAGGATGGGAATGCTGTGGCCTTCGAGTTGCATACAGCTGCCAGCCTCTTTGTTATAACCTCAGAGATACTCCATGGAGCCAGCCTGTTGAAATGGAGCAGCAAACAGTCAAATAACAGCAGAACGGTTTTCGGTGGGATTGGCCTCCTTCTGGTAGCTCTACTATTCAAATTTTACAGTAGTGGCCAAAATTGGTGGAAATCTTTTGGGAAAAGTGTCTTTTTGAGGTTTGATGGCTAATAACACCACTTTTGGGGCGGGGGGGGGGATTTCAAGATAATCCTATTCCACTGCTGGTCAGAAGCGACCCAGCAATAAAACCCAGTTAATAGAAGCCATCATTCAATCTTGGTTTCACATTTGAACAGCTGCAGAACTCAAAGACTTGGTTCACTCCATGGGAAGACGTTGTAAGGCCGTCATTCATGCTAAAGGTTATCCAACTAAGTATTCACTGACCAGGTGATAATTTTTGTGTATCTCATTTTTTTCTATGGTGATAATTTTTGTGTATCTCATTTTTTTCTATGGTATTCATTTTTGTATATCTTGCTTTTTCTATGGTGATCATGTTTGCATATCTTGTTTTTTTCTACCTGTTTCACTTTTCTTCTTTATACCATAACTGCTATTCTAATAGCAAACCGTTCATAAAAGTTATTGTGTTACATTCTTGATCAAATTATCTTTCCATTGATATATAATTTTATGGTACTATTCCCTCCCCCCAAAAAAGTGGTGCTATTAGCTAGTTTTAGAAAATACACTTTTCCCAAAAGGTTTCCACAATTTTGGCCACTACTGTACTTCTCTTTCACAATACCTCCCAATGGAAGGAAGAGTTGAGAAAGTTTCCCCAAGGTGTTACATGGCATTAGTGAGTCCACACTTGGAATACCATGTCTAGTTCTGGTCACCATGATACAAAGAAGAGACCAAGAGCCTAGAAAGCCGAGAGCAGAGAAGAACAATGAAGTTGATAAAGATTCTGGAGGCTAAACCGTAAGGTGAATGATTGAGGGAGCGAGATATGTTAGCCTATCAAACAGAAGGATCATCAAAGCAAAAAAAAAAAAAAAAATCGGCAAAGATACACATGTGGCTAGAAAAGATGATAGGGAAACATGTAGATTTTAAACCTGAACTGTTTTTATTAGGTATACCCTGTTTTCCCTGAAAATAAGAAAAAATCCCCTGATAATAACCCCAATTGGGCTTTTGAGAGAATGAGCTAAAATAAGCCGCCCCCCAAAAATAAGCCCTTCCCGAAAATATTTAAACACAGAGCTGGAAATTAGATTAGATGGCAAGAGGAGCCCCATCTTTCTCCACGTGTCCCAAAATAACAAGTTGTCCCCAAAAATAAGGTCAAGCGCTTATTTCGGGGTTCAAAAAAAATATAAGACAGGGTCTTATTTTCGGGGAAACACGGTGTTACATGTCTTAACAGCAGCGAGGGTTATATTTGCACAATATTGGAAAAATGAAGATATATCATGAGATGAAGAGATAGTCAGGAAATGCTAGATTGTGCAGAAATGGATAGATTGACGATTTAAAAATTAAACAGAAAGAAAACATATTATCAAACGTGGAATTTATTTTACCAATGGTTGGAAAAAAGGGGTGGAGATTAAGAATGCAAATTTGTACTATTAAGCAAATTAAATACCTATGTTCATTAAGCACTAAGAAATATATTTAATAGAAAATCAATTGTAAATTTTTTTTAAAAAAAGAAAGAAGGATTAGGAGCAGTGGGTTCCACATATTCTTACTACTGGTACGCCCCGCGCGTGCACCTACTGCACATGTGCCCGGTTTTCAGTGCATGTGCTTTGCTCTCGTGCACACCTTCCATGCATGTGCCCAGCCTCAAAAACCTGGCTAAATAGGATGGCATTACATCCGGGCGGGCCGCTACTGGTTCGCCCAAACTGGTACGAACCATTTGAATACCACTTCTGATTAGGAGGGACATAACTGTCTTTCAGTACTTGAGTGGCTATGGCAGAGAAGAGAGGATTGACGTATTCTCCAACCCACCAGAAGTTAGGAGAAGAAGTAATGGGTGGACACTTGTTAAGAGAGATCCAACTTAAAAGCAAGGAGAAATGTTCTGATAGTGAGAACAATTAATGGAACACCTTGCCTTCCCGAGTTGTAGGGGCTCCATCCCTGGAGGTTTTCAAAGATAGATTGCACAACCATTGGCCAGGGTGGGTAAGATCTTCTGCTTTGAGCCAGGAGTTCTAAAACCTCCAAGATCCCTTCCAGCCCTGTGATTCTTTCTTTCTTTCTTTCTTTCTTTCTTTCTTTCTTTCTTTCTTTC
>WNWU01000024.1:7178490-7198700 GCA_012654045.1 Ptyas mucosa
TAGGCTAGGCTAGGCTAGGCTAGGCTAGGCTAGGCTAGGCCAGGATAGGACAGGACAGGATAGGATAGGATAGGATAGAATAACAGAATTGGAAATGTCTTCTAGTCCAACCCCCTGTTCAAGCAGGAGAACTCATACAATCTCAGACAAGTGACTGTCCAGTCTCTTCTTAAAAACCCCTAACCATGGAGTGAAGATAGGGTGAATAGATTCTTCTTTATTTCTAGAAGTCTTGAGCTTCTCTGAACTCAAGTCTATGATTGGTCTATAGACAATACTGTATTCATTACGCAACTAGGTGGGTGTCTATGGAGATTCTCAATCATCCAAGTCATGATTGTCCCAAAGGTGCTTTTCCAAAAGGCAACTGGACTTTCTTTGTTTTTTTCTTGATGACATTTCACTTCTCATCCAAGATGAGAAGCAAAACGTCTTCAAGAAAAAAAACAAAGAAAGTCCAGTTACCTTTTGAAAAAGCCCTTCTGGGACACCCAAGTAGGGTGATGTCATCAGTGTGAGTTCCACTATATAAACAGGCAGCAAAGCCCAAACTCAATCACAGCTATAGTATTTTATGGTGCTAAAAGTAGGCAGAAACAAAGACTACCCTGGTTAAAGAGAAAGTGAAAGTTTTTCTCCACAGGATCCTGGGTTCAAAATGCAACTGTTTTCAAGGAGACCTGTTAAGTAACAGAGTTGGAAGGGACCTTGGAGGTCATCTAGTCCAACCCCCTGCTCACACAGGAGACCTGTCCTAGGGATTTGAATCGCCGAACTGCTGACCTTTCTGATCGACAAGCTCAGTGTCTTAGCCACTGAGCCACCTAGCCAGACCTTGCAGAATATAACAAATTCCAAATACACAAAACCACAAGCACACATACATACATGTATTTTTCATTCAGAATTGGCTGAGAAACATTGTTTTGCCTGAGGTATTATTTGCTATTCTGCCTCTTCTATGATACTAATTAAAGATGGGGAAAGCACTCAAATTTGGCTTCTCTACATTTCCCATTTTTTGAAAATATCTCTATTTCAGGTTGTTGAACTGATTTGTTTTCTTTAAAAAAAAATCACTAAGATTAAAATGAATCTAGGTGTAAATTTATCCAAACTCGTTCTAAGCAGTTTTAGTTTTAATGTGCATGTTTGCAAATAAATTCCCTAATGCATTAAATATTTATGCCAGATTTACTTGGGTAATACTGTATGTCTTTCTTATAGTGTTTTCTTCTTTCTTTCTTTTTTTTTCAAAAAGAAAACACTTACAGCAAACCACATTACACAGTTAGAAGAACTTTACAAATGTGTTTCTTGAGAATGCCTCTTTACAAGATAAAAGAGCAAGACTCGCATGCTAAAAATAATAAAATAACAATAATAGATTAAAGCTTGAGATGGCCTAATCCACTCATATATTTTCCCTTTTGTCTTGCACATTGTAAAATATGTTAACTGGGGACACAAAAATAATTGATTCCTGGATTCACTGGATATTCTTTCTAAAGGAGACAATCAGAAGTGTTTAAAAATTCTGCTTTGCTCTATACGTTACTATTAGTCATTAAAATGTTAGAATATATCATTGTCAATGTTGTAAGCTGCCTGGAGTCACCTGTGCATGAACTGGACAGCTATATAAATTTGTGATGTTAGATAGATAGATGATAGATAGATAGATAGATAGATAGATAGATAGATAGATAGATAGATAGATGGGTAGATGGATGGAGATGATAGATAGATGTTAGAAAGAAAGATAAATGATAGATAGATGGATGGATGATATAGATGATAGATAGATAGATGGTAGAAAGATAGATAGATAGATGATAGAAAGATAGATAGATATGATTAGATAGATAGATAGATAGATAGATAGAAAGATAGATAGATAGATAAATGATAGATAGATGATAGATGATAGATGATAGGTAGGTAGGTAGGTAGGGTAGGTAGGGTAGGTAGATATAGAGTTGAAGTTATTCAGATTAAATCTAATGGGTGTAAATGACATAAGTTTACATTTGGGAGCAATTGGAAACTTGTATTACTGCCAGGAAGAAAAATCCTTCCAAATTGTCTACCACAGTTTTCTTAACATCTTAGCAGTTTGAAGATGTATGGACTTCAATTTCCAGAATTCCCCAACCACCCTTCCAGGAGCTGAAATCCGCACATCTTCAAGTCACCAAGGTTGAAAACTCTGGTCTATCAATTCCCATTCAACCCGATGAAAGAGAATTTGCTTTTGAATAGGAACTGTCCTACCTTTCGGGACCAAAACCTCTCTGGAATGATTTACAGTTTCTCTAGCTTCCATGTTTCCATTCAATCCCACTGGAAGACATTAGGAGGGACCTCTTGACTACAGGATGTCCACATGAGAAGTGTTGGAGAACTTGTTCTTCCCATTAAATAAAATAGACTGCTTTGAGTAATGTGTTGGTCTACTCTAGAAGACCTTCGAGATCCCTTCCAGCCCTATGATTCTATGGAGACAGATGAACAAATTGTCCATGCAATTTCTCCTCCACAAATTGGTGGACAATTTCAAGAAGCTCCATGGAGAAGGCTTAGATAGAGCAGTTTGACCAGAGGCTCACATATCTAACCAGGGGTAGGATCCTTTGTTCTCTCTCCTTGCAGAACTTTCATCAGAAGCTCAACAACCAACTGTCTGGGAGAATTCTAGTTCTGGATATTGAGGATAGAATGCGAAGGCAGAAATGTTCTAACGTCTCTTTTACAAGAGTCAGATTCTGACTTGGTGGAATATTTGCTCGGACAAAAAGGAACGTTTATTTAGTGTAAAGGAGAGCTGTTTACATTCCTTCTTCCTTGCATGCTCCAACTGTCCAACTGGAAAGGGAATAATTTCATCTTTTAAAAACACAGACCAAGTGGTTCCTGAGGCTGAGAAGGCTGTAAAAAAAAACCCCACCCCAATTTCCTTTGGGACATCTCATGCCTGGAGACTCCATTGTTCCCAAGAAAAACCACAGGTCAGAAAAAACAGACTTCTTCTTTCACACAATTCCCCATCCTTTTTTGGAACTTGGAGTAAGGGGTGATTCAAGGTATCTGTGTTAAATGAAACATCTCTGTGTGTATGAAGAGGGAAAGATAAATTTCTGGTGGAGTTTTCTCAGTGGTGAAATCCAAATTTTCTTACTACTGGAGATTTTGCGATATCCTTCTCCTGTTACACCCACCAAGCCATGCCCACCAAGCCATGCCATGCCCACCAACTGGAATAGTACATGGTAACAAGGTCAGCCAATGTATAAGCATAGCAACTAAGTCAGCCAATGAGGGCTGTTTGGGAGCTGAGACTTCCACTCCAGGGGAAAGATATTGCAAAATCCCCATTCCCTCCCTACTCCTGGGGAAGGATATTGCAAAATCTCCATTCCCACCCCACACTGGGGCCAGCCAGAGGGGCCAGCCAGAGGTGGCATCTGAACTACTCGAAATTTCCGCTACCAGTTCTCCAAACTACTTAAAATTTCTGCTACCGGTTCTCCAGAACCTGTCAGAACCTGCTGGATTTCACTCCTGAGTTTTCTACTTGATGGAGAGGACTTTCATGGGATTTAGGAGAAGGAAGGTTTGGAACAAGAGATTGGATGTGCATAACATCCTTGTTCACTTGTGTTAGAGTATATTCATCAAATGGAATAGGACATGGTAACAAGGTCAGCCAATGTATAGGCATAGCAACTAAGTCAGCCAATGAGGGCTGTTTGGAAGTTGAGACAGACTGGGTGTGTCTTAGTTTGCAGCTTCTGAGTCTGTGCAGAGAAAATGAAACTAACTGCTCTCTCCTGCCTTGTGTTTTGTTTGTAACTGCTACGTTGGAAGAAATCTGCTGTTGGTATTGTAAATATACTTCATGTATTATATGTATATAAAGAAGTTAATGAATCCTGCTGAATCAGCCTGCCTGTGCATGCTTTCTGTATTCAATTTCTGCAACAACCTGATCATCTGAAGGCCCAACTTTGAGTCTATACAACATCTGATGTACAGAAAAAAGGAAGGAAGGGGAAGGAAGCACTTAGTGCCTGAAGAGACCCCTCTAGCAACCTCTGCAGAAGGGGAACATGCCACGAAGATGCTACTAGACCCATCATGCGATACCTTCAGGCATTGCCAAAGCATTCCTCTTTCTTTTGTTTCCTTTTATGCTCAGTCCCAGGTAGCCCTCGACTTATGACCATAGTTGGGACCAGAATTTCCACTGCTAAGCAAGACAGTGGTTAAGTGAGTTGCACCCGATTTTATGATCTTTATTACCATGGTTGTTAAATGAATCACTGCAATTGTTAAGTGAATCATGTGGTTGTTAAGCAAATCCAACTTCCCCGTTGACTTTGTTTGTCGGAAGATTGCAAAGGGCAATCACATGACTTTGGGACCTTGCAACCATCGTCGTACATGCATGCCAGTTGCTTGAGCACCCAAATTGTGCTCACATGACCCTGGGGATGCTGGGATGCTTTTCAGGTTGTAAGTCACTTTTTTTCCCAGGGTCATTGTAACTTTGAATGGTCATCGATGAATATTTGTAAGTTGAAGAGTACCTGTAGTTTCCATTTTAATTTCCCATAATGCCCCAGAGTTATCCTATGAGGGTAAACATTCTGAGAATGAAAATATCAACCCAACTGTAAAGGCCAAGTGGGAGGCTGCTGATCTCAGAAGCACCACACCAGAGGCATTTCCTATGGCCTAGCCTAGGGGAAGCTTCATTACCGTATTTTTTGGACTATAAGATGCATTCCCCCCCCTAAAAGTTGGTGAAAATTTGGGCGCGTCTTATACACTGAATATAGCCCCACCAACCTACCAGCACCCACCCTTTGGCCTCTGCCTCCCAGCAATTTACCTCCTTGCAGCAAACAGCTCCTTTCAGCTTCAGCACAGCCTGATTAGCACAAGCAGCTGATTGTCGGTTGGATCGGCCTCCCAACCCTCAGCTGTTTCAGGCTGCAGGGATTGTCATTGCCTATGACTGCTCAGGCCTCCGCTGTTTGCTGCAAGGAGACAAATTGCTGGGAGGCAGATTTTTTTTTTCTTGTGCTAATCAGGCTGTGCTGAAAATGAAACTAAAGCAGGTTGTTTGCTATTTGCTGCAAGGATGCAAATTGCTGGGAGGCAGACTTTTTTTTCTTGTTTTCCTCCCCCCCCCCCCAAATAGGTGTGTTTTATAATCTGGAGCGTTTTATACTCTGAAAAACATAGTAATCATCGCTGGCCCCTAATGGTGTAGAAGTGGGATCAATGTCCCAGATTAACCTCAAAGTGAGCAAGATCAAGGAGTGATTATATGGCTAAGTACACCTTTTTTTTTTGGCATGAAGAGTTGGCTCATTTATTAGATGTGCTAGCAAGCGTGATGTAGGAGAAGAACAAGCAGAGACTGGGGTGAGAGTCAAGAGAGTAATCAGCCTAGAGTCATTACGTTCCCACAAACGGTCTGACTCTAAACCTTCTTGAATTCGGTTAACTCTTATCTAGCACCAATGTAGTGCTGTTGACTAGATTATTCTGTATAGGTATGAGCAATGAAACAATTTAGCTGGAGATTAACCTGTGGCCCTGATTCTTCACACCTGACATGTGTCCCATTATCACAGATCCTGACAATGTTAACCTTTGTTTCATTTGAAACTGCCCCAGAAACACCCACAACTATGAGATAGCACGGGGGGGGGGGGGCGGAATATCTACCCAACAAGTGACCTCACACAATATTTTAAAAATAGAGAAGTCAATTCTCCAGATCCTTATTTGGTGTGGAGGAATAGCAGCAAATCTGAGATCTGGAGCTCTGTTTATACAGGAGACACGATCAAGCGATGCCGTATTTGCAAAATACCTTGGCCTCCCCTTTTACTCTGGCTGCTGTAATTCAGACAATCACTAAATAAATCTCATCTTTTGGGACAGCTTGTTTAGCAGATCCCTGGGAAGGTAGCAAGTTGGTTCTTGCATTCTCAGGCGGTGGGAGCAAAAGGAACAGAGGAAGGGACACACAGCAGGGACAGAGAGCCTTGGTTTCAAAGCAACACTGCCACTTTTTCATGCACCATGGTTCTGTCCACTCTAGGAAAATTGCAACCCGCAAGACTCTCAGATGTAAAGAATCGTTAGGTTGCCGTTCAGAAGATTTATTGCTCAAGCGAGCCTCTACAAAAGAATCTAGTCAACGAAAGTTCAATAGTGAATTGGTGATTCAAGAGGGATTGGGTTTAGACCATTTGTGGGAACATAACAACTCAGTGGCCCAGTGGCTAAGATGCTGAGCTTGTTTATCAAAAGGTCAGCAGTTCAGCGGTTCGAATCCCTAGTGTCACATAATGGGGTGAGCTCCCGTTACTTCTCCCAGCTTCTGCCAACCTAGCAATTCACATAAAAAATGCAAGTAGAAAAAAAGGGACCACCTTTGGTGGGAAGGTAACAGCATTCTGTGCACCTTTGATGTTTAGTCATGCCGGCCACATGACCACGGAGACATCTTAGGACAGCGCTGGCTCTTCAGCTTTGAAACAGAGATGAGCACCGCCCCTAGAGTCAGGAACGACTAGCACATATGTGCAAAAGGAATAACTCTAGACAGATGATTCATTTAACTTTGCCCTCCTTTCTCGTTTCTGCCTGTTCCTCTCCTAAACCTATACAGAATGTGATGCCGGCAAGCACAATTCAGAAGCCATCAAAGTTAGATTTGCAAACCATGCTAAGCAAAACCATATCCTTTCTCGTGGTGGCACAGTGGTTAGAGTGCAGTACTGCAGACTACTTCTGCTGACTGTTGGCTGCCCGCAATTTGGCAGTTCAAATCTCACCAGGCTCAAGGTTGATTCAGCCTTCCATCCTTCTGAGGTGGGTAAAATGGGGACCCAGATTGTTGGGGGCAAGTTGCTGACTCTGTAAACCACGTAGAGAGAGTTGTAAAGCCCTGAGAAGCGGTATATAAGTCTAAGTGTTATTGCAATTGCTAAAAAAGGATGTGCTAAACCAGATACTGGCTTAGATCCATTTTTATTCCATTGTTTTCTGTTGGGTCCTTTCTAAGCAGATGGCTAAACTGGATTGTAATGGGGCTATCTCTTTAAAAAGTGACTTTATTGCAATCTATTTTGTGCATTTATGAATAGCCAGCATGGTATGGTGGGGAAAGCATTATATTAGAATAGGGATGGGCAATTAACAAAGACCCACCCAATCCAAGTCCATCCTCAGTGATGGAAGCACAATGGCTCACTGCGAGCTATGGCCACTATCTCAGCCCAACCTATTTTATGGGGCTGTTCAGAGGTGGTATTCAGTCGGTTCAGATCGGTTCATCCAAGCAGGTAGTGGAAATTGTGGGGGCCCCGCCCCGGCTCTATGCCATCCTATTTAGGCATGTTTTTGAGGCCAGGCGCATGCATGAATGGTGTATGTGTGAGAAAAATGCATGTGAAGAAGGCTGGACACATGTGTGGAAGGCAGGCGTGTGCGTGAACCAGGTGCGCACGGAGCAAACAAGTAGCAACATAATGTAAAACCCACCACTGGGGCTGTTGCTAGGCAGATAAAAGCAAGGAGGAATCCAATGTTAGTTTCTAAAAAAGCTGGGAGGACTTTTTATCAGGTCCACCTGATTCGCTAGTTGCTTCCCTTTCTGGATCGGGACTCATTAAGTATGGTCACCCATGCCCTCGTCACATCCCACCTGGACTACTGCAATGCTCTCTACATGGGGCTCCCCTTGAGAAGCACCTGGAGGCACCAGCTGGTCCAGAATGTGGCCGCGCGGGTGGTTATGGGAGTGATGTGGCGCTCCCATGTGACTCCCCTCCTGAGTGAGCTGCACTGGCTCCTGGTGGTCTTCTGGGTGTGCTTCAAGGTTTTGGTTACCACCTTTAGAGCGCTCCATGGCTTAGGACCAGGGTATCTTCTGCCACCAGTAGCCTCTCACCGACCAGTACGGTCCTACAGAGAGGGGCTTTTCAGGGTGCCGTTGGTCAAACAGTATTGACTGCGGCCCCCAGGGGGAGAGCCTTCTCTGTGGGGGCATCTGCCATCCGGAACAAGCTCCCCCCAGAGATACGGAGGATCCCGGATCTGCGCACTTTCCGCCGTGCCCTCAAAACATTCTTATTCCAGCAGGCTGGCCTGGCCTGACTTCCCTTTTAAATTTTTTTTTAATTTTTAAAATTTGTCTTATAAATTGGGGTGTTTTAAATTTGTTTTTGGGCCAAAGTGTTTAATGTATTTTAAATGGTTATTAACGTTTGTATTATGTGTATTTTATCTTTCGGCGGTTCACCGCCATGAGTCCTTCAGGAGTAGGGCGGTATATAAATATAATAAATATAATAAAACTAAACTAAATTAAACTAAACTTTGACCTCCCAGGGGGAAACAAAATAGAGCCATAAATCAAAATGGCCCTATTTATGCCTGGAAACTCTGAGAGATATAATCACGGTTTGACTGGAAGCCAACTTGATTTCAAACAAAAGTAAAATATCAAGGAACAGTTGATCAGAACTGTATGATGATTTCAGTTGACATATTCAAATGTTATTTTGCCTGACCCAGGGCCCAGTCTACTATATACACTGCTCTTTCTCCAAGGACTTCAAGATGGCATAAACAACTTTGTGAGGTGGGTGAGGGAAAAACACACAAATAGTCCAATGTGCTTTCTGAGTTTGAACCTCTCCATTTCTAGTCAACATACCAGGTGTAGTATTCACTTACCTTCGCTACTCGTTCGCAAATGTGAGCATACCTCCGCGCGTACGCAGAGCCTTCCGCGCATATGCAGAGCATCAAAAATGGGATGTGATGACGTCCAGGTAGGTGGGCAGAGCCTACCACAGCCACCACTACCAATTCCCTGAACCAGATAGAACTGGCTAAATACCACCACTGCAACGTACTAACCACATCTCAATGATCCTATATGGAAACAGTAATTAGATACGGTAGCATTAGCAATAAATAGAAAAAAAAACCACTAATATGGCTCTATTTCTTTATACTGCACTGGTAAGACCATGCTTGGAATACTGTGTTTACATTTGGTATCATGATAGAAAAAGGTGCCGAAACTCTAGAAAGAATGCAGAGAAAATGGTTAGGTGACTGGACCCATATGATGAATGACTGAGGGAACTGGGTATGTCCAGTCTAATGAAGCAAAGAATTGGGGTGACATAATAGCAGCCTTCCAATATTGGAGGGGCTGTCACAGATAAGAGGGGTACAACCTATTTTCCAAAGTACCTGAGGCTAAGACAAGAAGTAATGGGTGAAAATCTATCAAAGAAAGATCCAACCAACAACTAAGGGGGTAATTTCCTGACTGTGAGAACAATGAATCAGTGGAATGAATGGCTTGTCACCAGAAGTTGTGGGTGCTCCATCATTGGAGGTTTTTAAAAAGAGGGTGGATAGCCATTTGTCTGCAATGGTATAGGGCCGTGATGGCGAACCTATGGCACGCATGCCAGAGGTGGCATGCAGAGCCCTCTCTGTGGGCATGTGCGCCGTCACCGGCTGCTCTTCTGGTTTCCAGCCAGAAAATGGCCTGAAAAATGCCCCAAAACAGCCCGAAAAATGGCCCAGGAAACAGCCTGGAAAATGGCGAAAAAACAGGCATGCACATGCTGGCCAGCTGATCTTTGGGTTTCCAGCACTCCGGCACGTGCAAAGACCAGCTGGCCGGTGCGCATACTAGAAACCTGAAGACCAGCTGGCTGGCGCACGCATGTGCACCAGCCAGCTGGTCTTCGGGTTTCTGGCACTCCAGCGTGTGGACATGCATGTGCATGCACATGCGTTCTGGTTTGGGCACCCAGTGCCGAAAAGGTTCACCATCACTGGTCTAGGGGCTCCCACTTGAGCAGAGGGTTGGATTAGAAGACCTCCAAGATCCTTTCCCATTCTGTTATTCTGTATTCTATTCTGTATACATTTGGCTGCATTTAAAGAGCATCCGGGTAGAAACTATATCAGCTGTCAGAATCAGTGGTGGGATTCCAAAACTTTTCCTATTGGTTCTATGAGAACCAATGCGTGTGTGCAGCAGTCAAAGACCACCCTCGGTATCAGTGCTGGTGAGCTGAGCTGTTGTTTAGTTCAGCTGAGGTGCAGTAATCTGCTATGCCATGCAAATCAGCTGAGCTAAACAACAAGGGAATATAGGACAGGGAACGGCGAGGATGGGAGGATGGGGCCAGCCAGAGGTGGCATTTGCCGGTTCTCCAAACTATTCAAAATTTCCGCTACAGATCACTGCAATGCTGTTGTGTTGGGTTGTGGAATAAGCCTTGACCTGAGTGATTTGGAATATTTTATTAAGGACTGTAATAAATTTGGACTTAATTGTAATTGCAGAAGTTTTAATGAATATAGTAAATTGGAGTTTTCTGTTTGAAGGTAATAAATATAAGGCAAAAGGACTATGGGCCTAGGGCAATTGCAGCTGATCTGGTGGTTTCCCTAATATGTTTGATGAACTTATTAATCTAATTTTTGGCTGGATTTGATGGATATTATTTGATATACAATTACAAAGTCACTCGGGGTTTTTTTTTTATATAAAGAAGTATTTTTTATTTAGGTGGGTAGACGCAAATGAAGACATTCTACATGCTGTTGGAAGACGTGAACGTAAGAAGATTAACAACTGGTTTAATCTAGTATGAAGAATTTAAATGTTTGATATAGCTATTAAATGATGTTTTTAGTTGATTTGTTAATATGTACTGATAAACTAATAAGAGGTTTGATTACTGCTTTTTAGCTAGAAAATGTTTTTTTTTAAAGTGTTTTAACTATAATTGGACCTTAATGGTTTAAAAGTGGAGGACGGAAGAGTTTATATAATATTTTACTTTAAATTTGGGGTTTTTGAATGAGGTTTCTTTTTTTGTTCTCAATGAAAGAAGTTATAAAATATCTTGTTAAACTGTATAGATTTAATAATCTGCTAAGTATGTATTAGTTTAATTGAGTAACGATAGGTTTGATTAGGTAATATTTAACTGTTTTATTAACTGCTGCAATTATAAATGGATACTAATTCTGTTAAATTAGATGGAATAAGAAGAAAGAAGACTTTCCTTTTATTTACTTGTTTAATGATTATGATAAGTGAGAGATGGAGTTGAATTTAGGGGATTCAAGCTGTATTTTATATTTTGTATTTGCTCTGGGAAGTCGGGGTGGTGGTGGTCGGGGAGGGGGGGAAATGTATGTAAAACTTTTAAAACTTTTTCAATAATAAAAAAAAAATCCGCTACTGATTTGCCCGAACTGGCTGAATGCTACCTCTGGTCAGAATACATTTTGTGCACTCACTTGGAATGCATAGAGACATTCCCATCTTCAAGTTCATAATTGTTCTAGTTGTGTATTAATTGTACATAACTCTTAGAACTTGACACATAATGAATGGGATTTTTAACTATGTGTTGTGACCCAGGCCCAAGTAGGTAGTATTAGAAGCAAACAGTTCCAAAACAAACAGACTTTATTAGAACAACTGAGAATTAACTCATTCTCAGCGTAGTCCAAACTAAATTAAAACGAATTCTTTATAACACAAATTCTTCAGTCTAATCACCAACCTTGGTATAATTAGGCAAACTGCCAAAGGCTCTTCTTGGCAAAAGTTCAGAAACAGAAGACGCCAACCAGAGATAAGTGCAGCAAGACAAGAACAAGTCTATCAACGTTGTTTTCCGACAAAGAGCGCAAGAATCGTTGCTGGTCTTTTAAGCCTTATGGGAGGGGCCAATCATCTCTTGGCCTTACTCCTGAGTTGTCCTCTTTGCTGTAGCTGCTCTTGCCTTCTGACAGCTCTTTTCATACGTGCACTAGGAACAGGCTCCTCCTGTTCCTCTGCCTCTCTACTGTCAGCCTCTGGAGGCTCCAGAGTCCGCACCTCACTCCCCGATGGCCCTGGCCCCATCTCTGCCTCCGATGCAGAACCCTCATCCAGACCTTCTCCAGCCTCCATGACTGATCCCTGTTCTTCCTCAGCCTCATCGCTCTCCGACTCCGCTGCTAGCTCCGCAGGCTGCTGGCGGACCATAACATATGAGACTGCAGAATTCAAAACAAGATCGCCATCTCACAGTCGTGAGTTTCTCTCTCAACCTCTTTCTCCCTTCCTCTATATCTGTATGTTACTATCATAAGAGAGAACATTATTCTCTCTGCTGTCTCTCAGACTCTTTGTCCATAAAAGATAAAAGATGAAGGGCAAAAATATTGGGTGCCTAGTGAAATAGGCCATTGGGTAGACAAAACAGAATAGATAATAGACTTCTTGAGGGGAAAAAATATTAATATCAAAATTAGGGAGTTAGAAAAATGTATGGCATCTCCCACCACTGAGTATTTAACCTGGCATATGCTGGCTGGGGAATGCTGGGAATTGAAGTCCACTCTTCTGAAAGAGGTCAAGGTTGAGAAACACTGCAGAGCATTTTGTCCTGTCTACAAGGGACAAGGGACAAAAATTGTCTGACAAGGGACAAAAATGGTCAACGGGTTTTTCCCCCCAATGTTGATCTGATAAGGAAAAAAGTAGTAGATACTCAGTTATTTCCTTTGACCATGTTGATACAATTGAATCAGAGGTGGGTTTCAGCAGGTACTGACCAGTTCTGGAGAACTGGTAGTGGAAATTTTGAGTAGTTCGGAGAACCGGTAAATACCACCTCTGACTGGGTCCACCCCCATCTATTCTCTGCCTCCTGAGTCCCAGCTGATCGGGAGGGAATGGGGATTCTGCAGTAACCTTCCCCTGGAATGGGGTGGGAATGGGAAAAAAAATGGTTGGAAGATCTGGAACAGAAGCCAAGTTCCATTTCATTTTGTTGATGCTTAAATTTAATTTAAAATTAAATACAGTTAATATGATTACTTCCAGGCATAGATTTAATAATGTCCCTCCCCCCTCTTTGACATTCAAAATTAAAATGTGGTGTTGATTAGGGATGTGTCTGGGAGTTGTTTGCAAGGTTTTGTGAGACTGCACGAAGCTCTTACCCATTGAGGCTTCTAAGATGTTATTTCCTCGGAATAATGTGTTCCATTGATTTTAGCTTTTATCTCGCCCGTGAACCTGTTGGAACTTGGGAGTAGAGAGCTAAATGTTGGCACAGACCTATTGTAAGCCATTCAAAGCGATTTCACAGAAGAGGGGTTATGTTTTGAGAGGTAGCGTTTCACTGTTTCACAAGGAACATGAAACTGATTCTGATTTAGGCTCAGGTACGCGATTAATCAGTGGTGATAGAATTAGAAGAAAAAGTTATTTAATTCCTTCTTCAATTTTGACACCGCCCAATTCCAGCCAACTCTGGACAGCTCACAAAATAAAGGCTGCAATAAAATGAATCGAAACAGAATGTAAAATTTGCAACCCAGCCTACAGAAAGTTCTCGAGTTACAACTGTTAACAACAGCATTGAAAAAAGTGAGATGACCGCTCGTCACAATTACAACAATTGAAGCAACTGCAACTGGTCATGTGATTGAAATTCTGATGTTTGGCAATTGACTCATATTTATGACCGTGCAGTACCCCTTTTGGCGACCTTCTGACAAGTGAAGTCAATGGGGAAAACCAAATTCACGTAACAGCTGTCTTACTAACTGAACAACTGCAGTGAGTCACTCGACAATGGTGGCAGGAAAAGTCATAACGCGGGGCCAAATTCACTTAACTACCTTGCTTTGCCACAGAAATTTTGGGCTCAGTTGTGGTTGTAAGTCAAGGACTATCTACCGTATTTTTCGGAGTATAAG
Source organism: Ptyas mucosa (assembly GCA_012654045.1). Taxonomy (NCBI): domain Eukaryota; kingdom Metazoa; phylum Chordata; class Lepidosauria; order Squamata; family Colubridae; genus Ptyas; species Ptyas mucosa. The sequence continues at coordinate 7,192,321 of WNWU01000024.1, forward strand.
ACACACCTTTTTTCGCCCTAAAAGTGGGTGAAAATTTAGGTGCGTCTTATAGACCGAATACGGGCATTTTTGGTCTCTCAAACCCTCTGCATGTTGCATTTTTGCCTTCCCAGGCCCCCAGAAGCACTCTGCAGTGCTCCATACAACCCATTTTTGCCAAAAGTGGGCCCATTTTAGGGCTCCCAAGCCCTCCGGGTGTCACGTTTTTGCCCTCCCCAGCCCCCAGACGCACTCTGCAGGCCAAAACCGGGTGCATTTTTGGCAAAAATGGGCCATGCGGAGCACTGCAGTGCACTTCTGGGTGCCTGGGAGGGCAAAAACATGACTCGCGGATGGCTTAGGAGCCCAAAAATGGACCTGATTTTGGCGAAAACGGTCCATGCGGAGCACTGCAAAGTACTTCTGGGGCCCTGGGAGGGTGAAAATCTGCCGCATGGAGGCGAAAAACTATTTTTTTCCCTTGTTTTCCTCCTGTAAATTTAGGCGCGTCTTATAGTCCAAAAAACCAAACCAAACCCAGTATATACACCAATCTTAAAGTCAGCTTATTTCACCCTTACACTGATTAACAGCTTAGATATAACTAGGCCTAAATGCAGACTTTTCTTTATTCAATGTTTGCTTCATTTAAACGACAAAGAGTGCAATGAATGTTACTGTAAGGGTTATTGTTCAAAATTACCATCCGCAGCCATCTCTATCCATTTTCCCATCGAACTTGTATCAGGTGGCCTCAGCAAATTGTGATAACACACCAAGATGCCCCAAAATGGTATAAGGAATGGAAAGAGAAGTTTGACCCCGTGTAACATTTCCCTTTCAGCATCTTCACTGCTGTGAACTTTGTTGAATCCAGATTCAAAAATAGTCTCTCATGAATTTCAAAGGCTGAACGGAGGGGTTAGGCATGCTTGAACAAGATAAAAGATAATAAAGTGCATCGCAACGCAAATATAAAGCTATTGCAACCCAACACTGTAACCCTCACTTTCTGTATTGTCCTCTTCCCAAAATGATAAGAGATCTGATTCAGTGGTGGGGTTTCAAAATTTTTTACTACCTATTCTGTGGATGTGGCTTAGTGGGCGTGGCATGACTTTGTGGGCGTGGCTTGGTGGGAGTGGCAGGATACTGTATTAAAATCTCCATTCCCACCCCACTCCAGGGGAAGGATACTGTAAAATCTCCATTCCCTCCCCACTCCAGGGGGAGATTACTGCAAAATCGCCATTTCTACCCAATCAGCTGGGACTCAGGAGGCAGATAATAGATAGGGGTGGGGCCATTCAGAGGTGGTATTTACCGGTTCTCCAAACTACTCAAAATTTCTGCTACTGGTTCTCCAGAACTGGTTAGAACCTGCTGAAACCCACCTCTGATCTGATTGTGGCTCACAAGCTTGGTGCCACCTTAAAAACGAATGGCTTTCTCATGGTCCAATTTAAATACAATTTAAAGAACCAATATTTTTGCTTTGTTTGCTTTCTTGATTGGAAATGTACATTATCTGAGTTTACTAGTAGAGCAATTTTTAAATTTAAAAAAGAAGGATTCAGATTTATATTAGTGGAGGCATTGTTTCAGACACATGTCTTTTTGGATCAACTCCTGCTTCTTTGATCTCTCTCCAAGGTCCTGAAATATTGGTTAGGCCGCTCTTAATAAAGCCATTCTCCTGAAAATGGAGATAAAAATGAAACCAGGATTTTTTACCTCTTGGGTCTAATGTAAGGTGACCAGATTTTAACATTGGTAAAGAGGGACACCATTGACAGGGGGGCGGGGGGGGGGTTTGATTAAAAATTTGGTCTATATGGAGCAACAAAAAATTTCATAGAACGCAAAAATAGTACTGTAATATATTTTTTAAAATTTCAACATAAGTACAATTTACAAATATAATAAATAAATAAAAATTATGTATAGTATTATTTTATTCTATAGGGACTACTCAGAGGGCTGAAAAAAGTAATTTCTGATAGGTCCTCGCACTTTTGACTGGTCCTCACACTTATGACCATTCTCACATTTATGCCCGTGCATTCTTAACAACCATGTCATTCATTTCACAGCTGCTTCTCTTTACCATGGTGATAAGATAGGGCAATAACGTAAAATGTGAGGACAAATGTAAGTTCGAGGACTGCACAAAAGTGCGAGAACCAGTCAAAAATAACTTTTTCAGCCCTCTGAGTAGTCCATGTGCACAAAAGGACTACCCAGAGGCCTGAAAAAAGTGATTTCTGATAGGTCCTCGCACTTTTGACCAGTCTTCGCACTTATGACTGGTCATCATTTATGCCCATTGTAGCATTCTTAACAAACGTGTCATTCATTTCATAACTGCTTCTCTTCACCATGGTAAAATGTGAGGACAGTCGTAAGTTCGAGGACTGGTCAAAAGTGCAAGGACCAGTCAAAAATAACTTTTTTGGCCCTCTGAGTAGAAAAGAGAGAGGTGGTAGGTTTGAGGAGAAAGATTGCTGTACAATAAAAAAGATGAAAGGGAAGAAAACCAACCCCAAACAAATATAAAGATATCAAGATAAAGAATGAATTGTTAAACTTTAAAGAATAAAAGAGAACAAATATGAATAAATAGCAATAATTAGAAACACACATACAAACCTACAATGTATTTTCTTTGAACAGAGTATTTGGCTGGTTCACAAATCTAAACAGTGTTTAGTCATTTCAATTAAATTTACAATTTCTATATTTCCTTTTTGCCATATTTATTCCTCATCTATTTTTTTAAAAAAATAGATCATCCTCATCTCTAATCTTAATCAAATTCAATTTTTCCCTTCTATTCTATATTATACCCCTTCCCATTGTCATCTATTTTTATATCCATCCTCACATTGGTTAATTATGTAATATTACAGTTGTTTAATACAAATTCAACATTTTAATATAAATCAGTTATATAACTATCTTTTTTGTATATTAATCAATATGAACATGAATATTCCAATTATTTCCATGCAATCCAATTTCTTACAAATCAATTAATTATATTTACCAATAATAATAAACCAAATAATTTCCCCCATATATTCCTCCAAACCACAACTTAACTATTTCTGCTTTCAACACAATATACAATTAATAGTATCTCAATTATTACAATTCCCTAGTTAAATAGAGCTTTTTTTTCTTTTGTGTTTTAAAATCTTGAACTCTCCTCTTTTGCCATTTGCCATAAATTTCCCATTGTTTGCACCTACCTTTTTTGATGAGGAAAAAGAAAAGAAATCTGCCTTTCCAACATTACAAGCAAACAGCAAAGCCAACCACCTGCTTTAGTTTCGGTTTCATTTTCAGCTTGAATTGCACAGGGAGAAAAAAAAAATGTGCTCCAGCAGCACTCTTTGCAGCTAGCCAAAACAGCTGAGAGCAAATCAGCTGAGAGCCGGGAGGCCGATCTAATCAACTTATGGTAATTAACCTATGCTGAAAGAGGGCGTTTTTTTCTATTTTTGCAGATACGGGTCTACTCATTTAAAAAAAATTGATTTATATGCCGCCCTTCTCCGGAGACTCAGGGCGGCTTACAATGTGTTAAGCAATAGCCTTCATACTTTTGTATATTTATACAAAGTCAGCTTATTGCCCCCATAATCTGGGTCCTCATTTGACCTACCTTAGAAAGGATGGAAGGCTGAGTCAACCTTGAGCCTGGTGGGATTTGAACTTGCAGTAATTGCAGGCAGCAGATGTAAGTGGATGTTAATCACTGCCTTAGTCTATTGAGTCACCAGAGCTACTCATTTGTTTTCTTTTAACACTGATCAGCTCTAGGGCGGCCCTTTGAAGCCCCACGGCAAGAATTTAAACAGTTTTTTTTCCCCTCTAGCCATCAGCTGGGACTTAGGAGGCAACAATAGATTCGGAGTGGGCGGGGCAAGCAAACCCGTTCTCCCACCAATCAGGACTTTTTTATAACACCGCAGGACGTGGGACAAATTGTTGAAAATCAGGACTGTCCAGCCAAAAGCAGGATGTCTGGTCACCTTAGTCTAATGGAAAAAGAACTGGAGAAAAAAATTGGAACTTTGTTACTATATATATGTGGACAGCAGCAAGATTATTGTATGCGCAAAAATGGAAAGACACTTTGATTCCTACCATGGACGAATGGTTGCAGAAATTGATTGTTGTGACCCAGGCCCAAGTAGGTGGTAGTCAACGCAAACAGTTCCAAAACAAACAGACTTTAATAGAGCAGCTGAGAATTAACTCATTCTCAGCGTAGTCCAAACTAAATCAAAACAAACTCTTCATAACACAAATTCTTCAGTCTAATCACCAACCTTGGTATAATTAGGCAAACTGCCAAAGGCTTCTCTTGCAAAAGTTCAAAAGCAGAAGACGCCAACAAGAGATAAGTGCAGCAATACTATCAACGTTCTTTTCCAACAAAGAGCTCAAGAGCCGTTGCTGGCCTTTTAAGCCTTATGGGAGGGGCCAATCATCTCTTGGCCCTACTCCCGAGTTGTCCTCTCTGCTTTAGCTGCTTCTGCCTTCTGGCAGCTCTTCTCATACATGCACTAGGAACAGGCTCCTCCTGTTCCTCTGCCTCTCTACTGTCAGCCTCTGGAGGCTCCAGAGTCCTCACATCACTCCCCGATGGCCCTGGCCCCATCTCTGCCTCCAACGCAGAGCCCTCATCCGGGCCTTCCCCAGCTGTGTAGCCCATTGTACAGAATCGAGGAGATGACCTTGAAGAAACCAGGCACAATTAGTGACAGTAACGCAATGACAAATCCAGGCAACAGTGAAATCTTGAGAGGGTAGCTCAAACAGCTTCTCCCCTAATTCACAAAAGTATAACAGTGAATTGTTTGTGGACTTTCTACATCTTAAATATAGTAACAGATGGTTAACAGGGGCTTTGAAGATATGTTTTACCTATTGGGGTTACCTATTGTCTTCATCTGCACCTCTACAACTTTCTGATTTGATTCTGCAACCCAACAAGACAGACACAGACTTCAGAGGATAATTAGAACTGTAGAAAAAACAATTTTGCCTTCCACTGAGGACCTCTATACTGCACGAGTCAAAAAGAGGGCTGTGAAAACATTGACAGACCCCTCGCATCCTGGATATAAACTGTTTCAACTCCTACCCTCAAAATGACACTATAGAGCACTGCACACCAAAACAACTAGACACAAGAACGTTTTTCCCCCGAATGCCATCACTCTGCTAAACAAATAATTCCCTCAACATTGTCAAATTATTCACTAAGTCTGCATTACTATTAATCTTCTCATGGTCCCCACCACCCATCTCATGCAGTCCACTTACGACTGCATGACTGTAACCTTGTTGCTTGTATCCTTATGATTTATATTGATATTGTTTCCTGATTGCTTATTTGTACCCTATGACTATCATTAACTGTTGTACTTTCTGATTCTTGATGAACGTATCTTTTCTTTTTTGTACACTGAGAGCATATGCACCAAAGACAAATTCCTTGTGTGTCCAATCACATTTGGCCAATAAAAAATTCTATTCTATTCTATTCTATTGACTGCTTTTTGATGCTGGGTCTATTTGATTGATAGACAAATAGAGATTGCCACTTTAGGGACATATTTTTATGTAACATAGTATTTTTTTTAATTAAATATAGATGGGAAAGTTTATTATTACTTGTAGACCTGTTATGTAAGGGCAGGAAAATGCATCAGTTATTTTTGGTATATTTTTCAGCGTTCAACCAGAGTGGACTTTCTACGTTTAACATCAGTGTGAATGATATATTTGTTATTTTTGTGTGTTTGTTTGTACACATTTTTATTGTTGCGCTCGATGGTTGTTAGTTTGTTTCTCCTTTTTTTCCCCTTTATTTTGGAAATAAATATTTGGAAAGCAAACAACAGTGAATGAAAAACTCAGTCCAGCTTTCAAGATTGATCTTGTAGCCATGTTAGGTTACTATATCAAGAAAGTACAGTTCTAGTCAGATCTGTGGGGTCTGTTTCCCAACCTAGCCTAACTTGAAGGGCTGCTACCCATCTTCATCTACCAGTTGAATAGAATAGAATAGAATAGAATAGAATAGAATAGAATAGAATAGAATAGAATAGAATAGAATAGAATAGAAATAGAAATAGAAATAGAACTTGAACTAGAACTAGAACTAGAAATAGAACTAGAAATAGAAATAAAAATAAAAATAAAAATAGAATTGAATAGAATAGAATCATAGAATAGAATAGAATCATAGAATAGAGTAGAATAGATTAGAATAATAGAATAGAATTGTAGAATAGAATAGAATAGAATAGAATAGAATAGAATAGAATAGAATAGAATAGAATAGAGAATAGAGAATAGAGAATAGAGAATAGAGAATAGAGAAT
>WNWU01000024.1:7198710-7209563 GCA_012654045.1 Ptyas mucosa
AGAATAGAGAATAGAGAATAGAGAATAGAGAATAGAGAATAGAGAATAGAGAATAGAGAATAGAGAACAGAACAGAACAGAGAATACTTTATTGGCCAAGTGTGACTGGACACATAAGGAACTTAGTTTAGTGGAAAGTGTGAAGAATCTTCAAGGATCCAGGAAAGTGCTTATCTGAGCTGCTTAGGTTATGCTGTGGGAAGATGAATGCCTCTGATTAAATCCCTGTGGAGTCCCCTATATCTCTCCTTCAGGCAAACATTATTCATTCACCCTACAATCGCCTAGGGAGAACTTTGGGGCAGGAAGGTTAATGCACATGCTGTTTTTCAAGGCACCTTTAAGATACAGTAAATCATGCAATGGAACCATCAGAGGCAAAGGAGAAGAATCCTGTGTATGAGGAAAACTCTTTCTCATGTTTTCGGTATAGAATTAAACATGGAAGTTTCAGAATTTGAAGTGGCAGAACTCACTGCGATTAAAGGAGACCAACTAACAAAGGTCTGGAAAAAACGTTCGCCAAATACCAGATTTATCTCTTTCTTGTGCAGTTGTCAAAATAATATACATCTTGTCCCATCAGCCAATAATCACCGGTAGGTTTGTTCACCTATCACTGTGATGACGAACCTATGGCACGTGTGCCAGAGGTGGCAGCAGAGGTCAGATCTCTGTGGGCATTTCTTTTGTGAGCTTCTGTTTCCCTGCAAACGACAAAACAGAAGCTCACGAAAGAAAAAGATCTTATCTCTTGCTGTGCTGCCAGTGTTGGGATCTGTGGGTGTGGCTTGGTGGGCGTGGCAGGGGAAGGATACCATAAAATCTCCATTCCCACCTCACTCCAGGGGAAGGATACTGTAAAATCCCCATTTCCTCCTGATCAGCTGGGACTCAGGAGGCAGAGAATAGATGGGGGTGGGGCCAGTCAGAATTTTTACTACCGGTTCTCCGAAATAACTCAAAATTTCCGCTACCGGTTCTCCAGAACTGGTCAGAACCTGCTGAAACCCACCTCTGGGTTGCTTGCACCCAACACGCTAAACCTGGTTTGTATCAATTAGGTTTTTGTGGCATCGTGGCCAAAGCCAGCTCATATATGAGTTTCTGGCTTGGTGCATTGTGCAAGCCAAGAAAATGGGTTTCTTCAAATAACCAAGTTAGGTTTAAAATGGAGTGTGAATGAAATGGGCGAGGGCTTCAGTTGTGCATCATTTTCCCTGGTGCTTTTTTTTTTTTTTAATGTTTAAATAAAAAGCAGCAAGGCTGGGGTGATGCTGAAGGGAAGAGGAGCAAGGGCATGATTTGATCTGAGCAGACAAATGGAGGAGGAAGGGCAGGGGTCAAGTAATCATTCCGTCCCCTCCCCCAAGTGTTTTTCTGCTCACACTGTGGCCTGAAGCTACTTTTCATTTCTTTTAAAAACAAGCTGTCTGGAGAAAGAGACACAGAACAAGAATGTTATGTCCAGCTTCGCTCATCGCTTGCGAGCTTGAGGACAAGGTCTCAATTGGTTTGATTTATCCACAGACCCCTACTAGCACAAATACTCCAGTAATAAATCTTTTCGTCATCGCAATCGTACAGAATCAATCAGGCTAAAACTCTGGCCTCTCCGCCACCTATGGCCACTCTCGAATGGGTACGTCGTAGGACAGGGGTCTCCAAGCTTTGCAACTTGTGGACTTCAACTCCCAGCATTCCCCAGCCAGCTTAGCATATTTTGGAAGTTGAAGTCCACAAGTCTTACAGTTGGCAAGTTTGGAGACCCCTGGTCAGGGGTGGGCTTCAAAAATTTTAGCAAGCGGTTCTCTGACCTGTTGCTGGATGGGTGTGGCCATGGTGGGTGTGGCCTAGTCAACCTCCTGCACCATGGTGGGAGGGGGGATGTTTTTGCCCTCCCAGGCTCTGGAGGCTATATTCGGGCCTCCGGGAGTGCGAAAACGGCTTCTCCAGGCTCCGGAGCCCATTTCCAGCTTTCCCAAAGTTCCAGTAGGCCCATTTTTTGCCCTCCCAGAGCCTCCGTGCACGCCCTGCATTTACCCGCATCCAAAACAAGCCGCGTGGGGACTCCTGAGAGTGGCGGGGCAGGGTGGGAGGGACCAGCTAAGATTTGGGGGTTCTCCGAACTGCACAGAAACTTAGCTAGAGGTTCTCCCAAACCCCTACAAATCCCCAGCAGCCCACCCCTGCCCCTTCTTATAGGAAATGGAAATTGTCTGTTGAATCTTCAGAGTTAAATAATAGCTAAGGAAGAATTTCCCCGACAGTGAGAACAATGAATCAATGGAACAGTTCGCCTCTTAAGAGTTGTGGGTTCTCCATCACTGGAGGCTTTTAAGAAGAGTCTGGACAACCATTTGTCCAGGATGATATAGGACAGGGGTCGGCAACCTTAAACACTCAAAGAGCCACAAAGGTCCTAACCGGAAGCACTCCCTCCCCCCCATTCAATTCTGGATCCAACCAGAAGTCCAATTCCCCCACCATAGAGTCTCCTCCTAGCACGGCATCCTTTTTCCTCTACCTATCCTAACTGAAAGCCCTATCCATTGTGGGACCAACTGGTGACAGGGAGCCACAGCAGAGGGATGAAAGAGCCACAGGCGGCTCCAGAGCCATGGGTTGCTGACCCCTGATAAAGGATCTCCTGCTCAAGCAGGGGATTGGATCAGAAGACCTCCCAGATCTCTTCCAGCTCTATGATTCTCTGATTCATCCCTTTGCTGGTGAGTTTTTTCTGAGGCATTTTCCATGATCAGTGTTTGAGCTCTCCGACAAGATTACATTCTATCTTAGATGCTACATATTATCATATCTGGTGGACTTGCAGGAAAAGTGAGGGCTTTTTGGATAAAAATTTGGTGGGTAATGCAAAATGTTTTGAGGAAAAAAATACAATTTTCTCCGCAATTATTTTTACTGGGTATAGTTAAAGATTTTACATTGGGTGAAATGAAATTGATTTTGTATATGGTGACTGCAGCTAGGTTACTGATTGCCCAATATTGGAAGAGTGATGTCTTACTGACTGTGGACCAATGGATTCAGAAGATGGCTGGATTTGCAGAGATGGCGAAGATCTCAGCCTTTTTAAAAGATCAGACGCATGAGAAGTATATACAGGAATGGAAAAAGTGGATTGAATATATACAGAATAAATATCAGACTAGAAAATATTATGTAGCTTTCAGCTGAGGGGGATTGATGATTATGCTAGTAAATGCTAGTGAATAGAGAAAAAGATAGGGAAGGGATGAATAACATATATATTGTTTGGAATTATTAGTATTGCATATAGGGGAAGTCAAGGGGGAGGGGAGGGAAAGGGGTGGTGTGGGAGGGTTAGGGTGGGTTTTGTAGGGAATTATATTTCTATAAATGTGATTTTTATAATGTTTTGGAAGGGGGGGGAAAGGGGGGAAAAATTTGTATGTGTAAAACTTTTTCAATAAAAAAAAAAAAGATTACATTCTATCTTGACATCCCAGGGTAGTCCTCCAAGCCTCCAGAAGCATCATTTATCTATGAACTTTCCTTACCAAATGACAGAAGAGGGCATTCACTGATCTGAGAAAACAGCTGCGTCTTGACTCAGAGCAGCTGGATCTCGAGAAAGCCTCCTCCTTGCTGGTCTGCTGCATTCAAAGCCTGGTTTATTATATTTTTTTATTGCTCCTTCACAAATTTCCACCCACTCTTGTTCTCAATCCGCTGAGGTTTCATTCACCGACTTCCACCTTTGCAATTATACTTGGCTGCATCCACTTCGGCTATTAAAAAAAATAATATATTGCAGACCCGAAGCATGAAGCATAACTCCCCCCCCCCACCCATTCAGGTTATTTTGCATCTCTATGACCTTCATAATGGACTTGGGTTTTGAGAAAGAGTCACCCATTGTTGGGAGGGGTATCGAGATTCCCCTTCAGAGCAGCTTCCAATGATGATAAAGGATGGGGGGGGAGGGCCTTTCAGGAGAGGAGGGAGAGATCAACCCTTCTTGCAAAGAGACAATGGCATCAAAGAAGCTCGTAAAAAAGCCAGCCGACCTTCGTTTTGAATTTTATCTTAAATGCTCACACAGAGGCTTTGTGGCATGGCAGTTTTGTAATGCCAGTTCCTGCTGTTGTTCACTAAGGGCTGTGGAATCAAAGGCCACAAAGGGAATTGGAATGAGAAAATGTGCACCATATTTAAGATTTGGCAGAAAAGACTGACACTCTCTCCCTCTCCCTCTCCCTCTCTCTCTTCGGTCTCTCTCTCTTTCCCCCTCCTCCTCTCCCCTCTCTCTTCTCTCTCTGTCTCCCTCTCCCTCTCCCTCTGTCTCTCTTCTATGTCTCTCTCTCCCTCTCCCTCTCCCTCTCCCTCTCTCTTCTCTCCCCCTCTCCCCTGTCTCCCCCTCTCCCTCTTCTGTCTCTCTCTCTCCCCTCTCTTCTCTCTCTCTCTTCCTCTCCCCCTCTCCCTCTCCTCCCCGTCTCCCCTCTCTCTTTTCTCTCTCCCTCCCTCTCCCCCTCTCCCTCCCTTTCCCCCCTCTCCCTCTCTCCCCCTCTCCCTCTCTTTCTCTCTCTCTCCCTCCCTCCCTCCCTCCCCCTTTTTCTCCCTCTCCCTTTCCCTCTCTCTCTTCTGTCTCTCTAGTAGGAAGGGGGGACTCCTCCTCCTTCTCCAGGATATTTCAGCCCATCTAGACAACGTTTGACTGCATCTTTCTACGTAAAGGCCAAAGATAACCCTGATCAGAAAGGTTGAGTAAGAGTATTTACTATTTTTCTCTTCCTCAGTCAAAGAGCAATCAAGGAAGAAACAAACAAACAAACCCCCAATCAAAATGGGTTGGACTTCCCCGTTCACTAATCATGTTGCCAAGCTTGGTGATGAAACTTCTGCGAGAAGGCAATTTCAGAGAACACGATGGTTTTTCTCTACTTTAAGATACGGCTGAAATGGGTTTTCTACCTATTTAACATTTGGAGGATGTTCTGCTAATTTGCCCCTGACCAACTTCACAAAATGGATGTGCGTTTATCTTATATGCCACCAAGTTTGTTTGTTTGTTTGTTTCTTCAGTTTCTACAGCCACCCAACTCAAGCAAGTGACTCTGGGCAGCTTACAATTCTAAAATTCTAAAACAATTTAAAAGTCATTAAAACCATAAAAACATTCACTAAATAAGTATAAACAGTTTTAATGAATTTGACAGTCTACTGTAGTGGCCAAAATTGTGGAAACCTTTTGGCAAAAGTGTATGAGGTTTGATGGCTAATACCACTTTTTTGGGGGGGAGTTTCAAGATAATCCTATTCCACTGCTGGAATGGCCTGGGAATAGCCCAGACCTTAATTGAGAGAACCGTAAAAAAAATTCTGACTGGCCCCGCCCTCATCTATTCTCTGCCTCCCGAGTCCCAGCTGATCGGGAGGAAATGGGGATTTTGCAGTAACCTTCCCCTGCCACACCCACCAAGCCATGCCCACCAAGCCATGCCACGCCCACCAAGCCACACCCACAGAACCAGTAGTAAAAAAAAATTGAAACCCACCACCGGCTTGGCAGCCCAAGGCAACAACAGCCAATGACTTAATAGCTAGTCATCAACACCCCAATCAACAACTAAAAAACCATACACAACAGCCACCATATAAATACTACACACAGAATAGCCCCAAGCACACACTCTGCTAGAGAGAAGTTCCCTGAAGATGGACTCCAGCATGAATCCAAAAGCTCAGAATACTAAACCTCTGGTCCAGTGGTGAAATCCAAAGTTTTTTTTACTACCGGTTCTGTGGGCATGGCTTGGTGGGCATAGCAGGGGAAGGATACTGCAAAATCTCCATTCCCTCTCCACACCTGGGGGAAGGCTATTGCAAAATCTCCATTCCCACCCCACTTTGGGGCCAGCCAGAGGTGGTATTTGCCAGTTCTCCGAACTACTCAAAATTTCCGCTACCAGTTCTCTGAACTGCTCAAAATTTCCGGTACCGGTTTTCCAGAACCTGTTAGAACCTGCTGGGTTTCACCCCTGGTCTGGTCCCGGTGACTGACCAAGACTGGATCCTGCAACATTATCCTGGGACACATATATTCACATTCATTCTTCATTCATTCATTCATTCATGAGACAAAGCTTAGAGCCAGCCTGGAAATCTCCAAGTGAAGGAAGTAAGCGTGCCTTCAGTTACAGATTCATCTGCAAAATCACCATCTTCTCCCACCTTGACCCATGTCTTCCTTTCTACGTCGGTGTGTCCGTGTGTGCATGCACATTGCCGGTTGGTGGAAATCCACCATAGGGATTTAATCATCCCTCTTCATCTGCCTGCAGAATAGCCTCAAGAGAAAGTTTAGCCACAGATTGGAAATTGCAGAGTCCTCCACCCCGCTGGAAAAACCAACAAGTTGTCCTAAGTGTACAAATAGAACAGATTTATTGTGACACCCACTTTTCATGGACACAATAAATTTAACAGTATTTAATCTGCCATGGCAGTTTGACTTGTTTGGATGGTAGGAAAATAACACTTCTGGAGATCATTATGAACTGTCATAAGGTTTTATTATTCCTCCTGGCTCCCCATCTCTGCTTGGGCAATATCCTTATGACCTTAAATTGTAAGTCTATACCAGGGGTAAAATCCAGCAGGTTCTGACTGGTTCTAGTGAACCGGTAGCAGAAATTTTGAGCAGTTCAGAGAACCGGTAACGGAAAATTTGAGTAGTTCAGAGAACCAGCAAATACCACCTCTGGCTGACCCCAGAGTGGGGTGGGAATGGAGATTTTTGCAATATCCTCCCTCCAGGAGTGGGGTGGGAATGGGGCTTTTGCAGTATCTTTCCCCTGGAGTGGGGTGAGAATGGAGATTTTCCAGTATCCTTCCCCTGCCACGCCCACCAAGCCATACCACACTCACCATGCCACGCCCACAGAACCAGTAGTAAAAAAAAATGGATTTCACCACTGGTCTATACTGCAGTGATGGGCAACAGGCAGCTACAGAGACCCCTGAACCCACCCCTCTCACCAGAAGTGGCAAAACTGGCAGGCTTTACACCAGGGGTATCAAACTCAATTTCATTGAGGGCCGCATCAGGGTGGCATTTGAACTTGGGATGGGGGGCAGGGTGTGTATGGCCAGGGGGGGCATGGCCAGCTCAACGTCACTCATGTTAGGGGCACCTGTGGTAGCCTGAATGCTCTCCAAGCGAAAATGGGTTCCTGAGCTCCGTTTTCGGCAGCGAAGGCCTCCTGCAATCCTCTGCCAGCGAAAACGAGCTCCTGAGCTCTGTTTTTAGCTGCGACGGCCTCCACTGGCATAGGCACCATAGGCCAGTCCTTTGCTGTTTCCAGGGCAGCCCTGCGGGCCAAATCTAACCACCTTGTGGGCCATATCCAGCCCCCAGGGCCTACAGTTTGACACCCCTGCTTTACACTGTATTTAGGGTGGAAGACACAAAACCTAAAAGTATCTTAAAATAGGTTTTAAAACAATGTTTTAAAAGGAAAAGACATGATCTCCGAACAACTGACCTATATCTTTCAAACCAGGGAACTACCAGAGAACTGGAAAAGAGTTGAAGCGGTCTTCACCTTTTAAAAAAACGGGGAGGTCTATTCTAATGAAAAGAAGGACTAGGAGCAGTGGTGGATTGTTCCTGGTTTGCACCGGTTCGCAAGAACCAGTAGTAAAAATTTGTAGTAGTTCGGAGAACCGGTAATAACATTGGCTGGCCATGCCCCCGAACCGGTCGCTTACCCTATAACCTCTTCGGCTGAAAAAATGCTTTTAAAAGTAAAAAAAAAAAAGCCTCTGATGATTGCGCGGCTCAGCTGGGATCGTCAGAGGCTTTTCAAAGCATTTTTTTCTGCAACCTCTTAAGGTTGTAGGAAAAATGCTTTTAAAAGTAAAAAAAAAAAAAGTTGGCCATGCCCACCCAGTCACATTACCCCCCTACCAAGCCATGCCCACAAAATAAGCCACGCCCACAGAACTGGTAGTAAAATAAATTAGAACCCACCCCTGACTAGGAGTGACATAATAGCGGTTTTCCAATATTTGAGGGGTTGTCAGAAAGAAGAATGGGTCAAGCTATTCTCCAAAACACCTGAGAGCAAGACAAGAAGTAACAGGTGGAAACTTATCAAAGAGAGATCCAATCTAGAACTCTGGAGAAATTTACTGATGGTGAAACAATCAGTGGAACTGTTTGTCTTTTGGAAGTTATTGGAGTTCTATGACTGGAGGTTTTCAGGAAAAGACTGGACAGTCAGTTGTCTGGAATGGTGTAAGGGCTTGAGCAGGGGGTTGGACTAGAACCGTGATGGCGAACCTATGGCACGGGTGCCACAGGTGGCACGCGGAGCCATATTGGTGGGCACGCGAGTGTTGCCCTAGCTCAGCTACAGCACGCATGCACGCACTGGCCAACTGATTTTCAGGCCTTCTGGTCCCACCGGAAGTCGGGAAACTGGCTGTTTCCGGCCTCCGGAAGGTCTCCGGGGGGATGGAGAAGGCTGTTTTTGCCCTCCCCAGGCTCCTAGAAACCTCTGGAGCCTGGGGAGGGGGAAAAACGGCCCTACGGGGCCCACTGTGCCATCGCGTGCCAAAAGCAGGGGGAAGTGTGAGGAGGTCACATGCACATGCGCGGGAGGGCGGGGCGCATTAAATTATGGATGTGGGCACCCGCACTCGCGACCCCCCCGCAACCCCCGCTTTTGGCACACGACGGCAAAAAGGTTAGCCATCACTGGACTAGAAGATCTCCAAGGTCCCTTCCCACTCTTATTATTCTATAAAAGTATTTCCAAAACCCAAAACAGCATATTATGATACTGCCTGTGTGCGTCATAGCTCTGCCCACTCCCAGTGACCGTAAGCATCCCAAAGACATTTAATGTGACCCTTAGCACCAAAATGTTATTTATTTCAGTTCTGATAAACAACAGGGAACCAATTTAATGTAGTGATTCAAGGCATTAGGCTAAAAAACAGAGAGAACATGAGTTCCAGTCTTGCCTTAGGCATGAAGCCAGTTGGAGGACCTTGTGCTAGTCCTTCCCTCTTATTCCTAAAAAGAATAATAGAATAATAGAGTTGGAAGGGACCTTGTAGGTCATCTGGTTCAACCCCGCCCACCCCCGCCCAAGCGGGAGACCCTACACCATTTCTGACAGATGACAGTCCAGTCTCTTCTTGAAAGCTTCCAGTGATGAAGCTCCCATGACTTCTGAAGGCAATTTCTGTTCCATGGGTTGATTGTTCTCACAGTCAGGAAATCCCTCCTTATTTCCAGGTTGAATCTCTGCTCTGGATTTAGTATGTTGTGGGAACCATAACCAGAAACCCTCCAGTCTCTTTATCCAGGCAGGACTAACCGAAACAGCCAATGGCCAGCTCAAGCAACCCCAATTCAGACCTCCTCCTTCTCCCCCTCTTCAGATTTCCAACACCATTAAGAAGCAGTAGACAAGGGCAGTTCTGAAAATGCTGCCATGAAAACCACAAGGACTTCCCATGTTTTGGGATTTAGTTTGATCTAATAGTTAAGGTGCTGGATTAGGAACCAGAAAAATATGGGTTTGGTTGAAGTACCAAGGCCAGACAAGTATTGGAGCATATAACACCAGACTTGTCACTGGAAGGCAAAATCACAAAACTGCATCTCACTTATTTTGGCCATGTCCTGTGACGTAATTCACTGGAGAAAGCAATTATGCTTAGAAGAGTTAGAGATAAAAGGAAACCATGCCATCAAAGAACACGATGTCTGAATACCATCAAAGCTGACACCAGCCGGAGAGCATAGAACATCTAACAAGTAGTGCAAGATTTGAAGATGTGGAGAGACCACCAGGCCCATAGAATCGCCAAGAGTTGAACACGACTGAATGGATAACATCATCATCACCATCATCAAGGCCAGTTGGGTGAACCTTCTCAACTCCAGGAAGAAGGCAGCGGCAAATCACTTCCCAAAAAGGTTGCCAAGAAAACTGTAAAACATTTTGCTATGTAGTTACCAAGAGTGCTGACTAATGTGGAAGCAGAAAATAAATCTATAAATATACACTAGTTGCTTCTGGTCAAGAATGATGAAACCTCGGTTCGAATCCGAGTCATGGCACTAAAACTGTCCTGAAATAAATCCAATAAAAGAGACAAGAGACAGCAACACAAATAATAATACTTACTTTAAGCTTCAGAGGTTTATTCCATGAGCAATTTGGAG
The DNA here is from genome assembly GCA_012654045.1 of Ptyas mucosa. NCBI lineage: Eukaryota > Metazoa > Chordata > Lepidosauria > Squamata > Colubridae > Ptyas > Ptyas mucosa. Next base: position 7,208,939 of record WNWU01000024.1, read on the forward strand.
CCATCATAACACAACTTATATCAATAACCCATTGCAATTATGAGGTCCACTGACATAGCTGAGTTCAGCAAGGAGTAGCTATGGCCAGTGGCACTGAACTCATCCCAAGGCATTCTTATTATACTTTTCTGCACTCATTTCACAACTTACTTCCTTGTTCTTTCTTACTGACAGACAATCTCCACACACACACACACACTCCACATGTGGCTAAGATGCTGAGCTTGTCAATCAGAAAGATCGGCAGTTTGGCGGTTAGAATCCCTAGTATAGGTCTCCTGCGTGAGATGACCTCCAAGGTACCTTCCAATTCTGTTACTACAACTGTTACATCTCAAACCTCTTTCCATTGGCTACTTTAAGTTCCTTATTTCTCATGGTTTCGTCCTTCTATGTCCAAATATATATGAAATATATATATTTCATATTGGGGGGGGGCAAGAGGCTGACTCTGTAAACCACTTAGAGGGGGCTGTAAGGCACCGTCAAGCAGTATATAAATCTAAGTGCTATTACTATTGCCCTTCCTTCCTTCCTTCCTTCCTTCCTTCCTTCCTTCCTTCCTTCCTTCCTTCCTTCCTTCCTTCCTTCCTTCCTCCCTCCCTCCCTCCCTCCCTCCCTCCCT
>WNWU01000024.1:7234254-7247662 GCA_012654045.1 Ptyas mucosa
AGAAAAATGTGGCTTTAAAAAGGCCAAGGTTTGGCAAATAGCCATGCTGTTAAGTAGAAGCACCTCTAGCGATACTTCAAAAACCAAGAAAGGGAGGCAGTTCTTCCAATCCAGGGGAAACCTCCCTCAGATCTGGCATGATTGGCTTTTAATTAACCCATTTCACATTCAGCCCTTGAGTTTTCAATTAGTCTTTAATAAATTCATATGAATAGAATAGAATAACAGAGTTGGAAGGGACCTTGCAGGTCTTCTAGTCCAACCCCCTGCTTAAGCAGGAAACCCTACACCACTTCAGACAAATGGTTATCCAACATCTTCTTAAAAACTTCCAATGTTGGAGCATTCACAACTTCTGGAGGCAAGTTGTTCCACTGATTAATTGTTCTAACTGTCAGAAAATTTCTCCTTAGTTCTAAGTTGCTTCTCTCCCTGATTAGTTTCCACCCATTGCTTCTTGTCTTGCCCTCGGGTGCTTTGGAGAATAGCTTGACTCCCTCTTCTTTGGGGCAACCCCTGAGATATTGGAACACTGCTATCCTGACACCCCTAATTCTTCTTTTCATTAACTAGATATACCCAGTTCCGGCAACTGTTCTAGCCTCCAGTCCCCTAGTCATCTTCGTTGCTCTTCTCTGCACTCTTTCTAGAGTCTCCACATCTTTTTTACATCGTGGCAACCAAAACTGAATGTGGTATTCCAAGTGTGGCCTTACCAAGGCATTATAAAGTGGTATTAACACTTCACGTGATCTTGATTCTATTCCCCTGTTTATGCAGTCTAGGACTGTGTAAAACAGCAGGAGATAAGAAGTGAGAAGACTCCAAGCATCCCACACTTAAATTAACCATGAAACAGGCTCATCCATAACTGTCACGACCGGACAGTTGGATGGCAAAGCCAGGTTTTTAATGCTTTATGAAAGATTAAGAGGATTGGGGCAAAAACTGATTTTAAGGGGGTTTCAAAAGGATCTTAAGGACACCAGAAGATAGTGGCAATGGCAAAAAGGTCCTACCGTGTGTCAATTTCTCGCTGATGGGACCTGGAGTATGCTTTTCCTGCTGAATCTAACAGAATGGGTAGGCACCATCGGGGAGATACCATCCCATAAGTAACCTGGTCCTAAGCCATGAAGGATGTTAAAGCGCACCTCAAAATATACTGGGAGCCGATGCATCCCTTAAATATTTTAATATTTTCAATATTTTTGATAATATATCTATCTAAGCAAAAAAGAAAAGATTGAAATGATATAGGACTATGAATTACAAATAAGAATTACTTAAACTGGTTTTTTTATAAATGATATGGTCAAAGAGACAGAATTGTGGGAAATAATTACAAATTGTATGGTAGTTTTATTTGAAGTAAGAACTATGTTTCATTGTTAAATTGCTATAGTTTTGGGACCTAAATTTGGTGAAGTAATAAGGAAATAAATATTTAATGCACATTATACAAAGTAATAATAAATGTGGGGAAGTTTTAGAAAGGGAAATAAGATTTTGAAATATAAACATGTGTGACCTGTATTGTTAATTGTGAGGATTTAGGGTAAGAATTGTGAAATGTACTATGAGGTATTAATTGAATTAAGATTTAAGGAGGGTAAATAGAAGGGTAACTGTTTTGATTAAGTAAATTTGAGTAAATTTTTTAAAGATGGTATTAGTTGAGATAGGTGATTTAAGATTAAGGAATAAGTGTTACAGCAAAATAGAATATATAAAATCTTGTTAAAGATGATAAAATTGTATAAATTGATGACTGGATCAGGGCTCTGTTTCAAAAAGATGTAATTTGTGTGTTGAGAAAAATTAAAATAAAAAAACTGTTTTGCAAAAAAAAAATATATATACTGGGAGCCGATACATCCCTTAAAGCGAAGATGTCACATGTACTGAATGACCAGCACCCAAAATTGCCTGCATCACTATATTTATATAGTAGGTATAATTTCAGAACCTCCTATTATTACAGACAGGAACATCCTCAGACAATCAGACATTGACTTTCTTCTTATTTTGTGTTTCCATTGAAAGTGAACTTGGATCCTGGCGATAGTCACCAATTTCTGGCTGAGAATGTATTTCAGGGTTATGAATTCCTCAATTCACAGGATAGATCTACCTATTTGAGACACTATTTTGCATTTGCTGAATGCTTGGTAGGCCTCCAAAACACTTTATCTCCATCTGAATCATCTCCCAGAAACTTGGAACACATTCTCACAAAAGCTTCTAAGATAAGATTCTTATCATATGACGCTACCCAATAACAAATGCATTAATGTAATGTAATGAACCAGAATTTCCAACCTTGGCATCCTTCATGCTTATAAACTTTGGCTCCTAATTCTCATCAATAGCCATGATGGGCTATCCTAATCACACTTCTCCAGTATTGCTGGCACATATCCTAACCATGAGAGCTTTGTAGTGCAAGAATTAGAAAGGAGACAAGACAAATGAGAATATCTCTGCTTTCCCATTATCATGTTTCCTCCTCTTATTATTATTAATGAAATGACTGAAGTACCAAAAATATAAATTAATAAACAATATAATTTGCAATCAATCAATCTTATCAATCAATCAGAATAGAGCTGGAAGGGACCTTGGAGGTCTTCTAGTCCAACCCCCTGCTCAAGCAGGAGACCCTCTACCATTCCAGACAAGTGACTGTCCAATCTCTTCTTAAAAACCTCCAATGATGGAATGCTCACAACTTCTGAAGGCAATCTGTTCCACTGGTTAATTGTTCTCACTGTTAGGAAGTTTCTCCTTAATTCCAGGTTGCTTCTCTCCTTGATTTCCATCCATTGTTTCTTGTCCTGCCTTCTGGTGGTTTGGAAAATAAGCTGACCCCCCCTCTTCTTGTGGCAGCCCCTCAAATACTGAAACGCTGCTATCATGTCACTCCTGGTCCTTCTTTTATCTAAATTAGCCATACCCAGTTCCTGCAACCATTCTACATTTGTGCTGGAGCCCATCCTCAGGGCTCCAGGGCACACAATTTGGTAAGGGAGAAGTTCCCATCAGGATGGGTTCCAGCACGAGTCCAAAAGCTCAGACTACCCATGTTTCCCCAAAAATAAGACCCTGTCTTATATTTTTTTGAACCCTGAAATAAACACTTGGTCTTATTGCCATGTGCCCGTCTGGGCTTATTATCAGGGGATATCTTATTGGGGGAGGGGGAAACAGGGTAAACCTCTGATCCCAGTGACTGACCCAAATTGGATCTTGCAACATATATCCTGGGGCACATATATTTGCCTTCATTCATTAAAAATGTTGGTAATGGGGATATACACTCTTTCCCTCTAGTGACAATTCCTCAGTAATGGTTACAGGAGCTTGCCTGCCTATTGTGATTGCATGAAACTGTCATTGGATGCAATTACAAGTTCCTATAATTTGCATTGGAGGGGATCTTGACTGCCATCAAGTCCAACCCCTTGCTTGGTGCAGAATGCACTAGAACAGTTCTGAGAAATGACTGTCCAGTCTCGGAAGATTTCTAATGACATGAACACAACAAGTTTAGCTTTTCAGGAAGAATGTCACATATAGCTGATGTGCTTGCTTGACTCCTTCCAGAAATTATCCCAAAGTTGTCATGTTTCATGGGACAGAAGGGGGAAATGACTGAACATACAGGGAATAATTCTATCTAAGAGATCCAGTTCAGGGGTGAAATGCTACCGGTTTGCACCGGTTCGGGAGAACCGGTACTAAAAAAAAGCTACCAGTTTGTCTGAACTGGTATTTCCGACAATCAGCTGTGCCATGTGATTTAGATTTGCTAGAAAGCAGGAAATCCTGCTTTATAGCGAATCTAAATTGTACGGCACAGCTGTTTCCCCGCCTCGCTGTTCTGCTTACCTTGTTAAGCCTCCTTTTTTCTATGTGAAGTGCATGTTTGGCATGCACTGCACATGCACACAGCATGTTTTTGGCTCGTACGTGTGCGCAGCATGCTTTCGGCACGCACCATGCATGCCTGGGCAGCGAACCAGTGGCAATCCATGGAAGATTTCACCACTGAGCCAGTTGATGTCATGGTTAAAGCACTTAGAAGCTTGGAAACTGGGTGTTCTAGTCCTGCCTTAGATGCAGGGGTGAAATCCAGCAGATTCTGACAGGTTCTGGAGAACCGGTAGCGGAAATTTTGAGTAGTTCGAAGAACCAGAAAATACCACCTCTGGCTGGCCCCAGAGTGGGGTGGGAAAGGAGATTTTGCAATATCCTTCCCCCAGGAGTGGGGAGGGAATGGGGATTTTGCAATATCCTTCCCCTGGAGTGGGATGGGAATGGAGATTTTGCAGTATTCTTCCCCTGGAGTGGGGTGGAAATGGAGATTTTGCAGTATCCTTCCCCTGCCATGCCCACCAAGCCACGCACGCCACGCCCACTAAGCCACGCCCACAGAACCGGTAGTAAAAAGATTTGGATTTCACCACTGCTTATCTAAACCAAATACAGTTGCCTTAGACACAACATACACAAAAATGCCAGTCCCTCTTTTGTAACCCTAAGCAGAAGGCAAGGCAAAATCGCTTCTGAAAATGTTGCAAGAAAACAGCAGAGTCAACATAGACCCTAATAAGAGAATCAGCTTGATGCAGTACTGTAGTGAAAGACACTGGAATTATATAATTCTACAGAAGGCACAAAAACTGAGTGGCCATGAACCCTTTCTGAAAACGTTACCAAGAAAATGCCAGGCACTGGTTCATGTATGTACCAGGAGTCAGGGCTGACAATGCATGATAACAACAAATGTCATATATGTGGCGTTCTCTGAGGTTGGTGGCTTTCTTGCAGATGTTTCATTACTAAACTAGGTAACAACATCAGAGCACAGTTCAGCCCTGAGATACAAGTATTCTCTTCTAAAGTCATATCAACTGTGTTTGTTTCAACTATAATTAGTCAGGATCAGCTTACACCCACTTTATGGAGGGGATTCAAGCATGCATTGAACTATCAAGGGTAGGTCTCCTCAAGAAATAAAAGTGGTCAAATCAAATTTCGTTGACTTCCTGGGCATCGCCAGTTAGTTATCTCAGCAACATCTCTTTGGATATTTTTTTTTCCAACTTCCCAGTCAAGCCTTCAGCCCTACATCTCCAAGTAGTCTCCCAACCAAGCTGAAACAAGTCTATAGCTTTGTTCAGCTTCTGGAGATCAGCCAAGATCGACTAAGATAATGCCACCTGCTGTATCTTGATTCAGCCTTACATTTCTTAGGACACAGAAGGGGGATTGTAGGTACCATAGTGGGGGATGTTATTGGCAGAGAGCATGATGTCTTTGGACCACTTAGATTTGGCACCCATCCATCTTAGCTCACTGCCCTCATTTCCATTAGTGGGTTGAGAGAGCCAACAAACCTCCTTGTTTGGCCTCTTCCTCAAGCTTGCTCTGATTCCTATTTTGCAAAAAGTGATGGTACCGTGCTTCTTTTTTTTTATGAGTATAAAAGTTGTAAAAAAAAATATTTATATCCCCCAGATTGGTTTGATAAAGGTAAAGGTTTCCCCCTGTCCAATCATGTCCGATTCTAGGGGTCATTGTTACCCTCTGTTTCCTAGCCGAGGAAGCCAACATTGTCCAAAGACGTTTCCATAGTCATGTGATCAGCATGATTAGACGCTGATGGGCATGGAACACTGGTACCTTCCCACGGAAGTGATACTTAATTTATCTACTTGCATTTGCATGCTTTTGAACTGCTAGATTAGCAGGAGCTGGGATGGGGGCAAGAACCCAGGGGTGAAATCCAGCAGGTTCTGACAGGTACTGGAGAACCGGTAGCGGAAATTTTGAGTAGTTCAGAGAACCGGCAAATACCACCTCTGGCTGGCCAGGGATTTTGCAGTATCCTTCCCCTGGAGAGGGGTGGGAATGGAGATTTTGCAATATCCTTCCCCCTGGAGTGAGGAGAGAATGGGGATTTTGCAGTATCCTTCCCCTGCCACACCCACCATGCTACGCCCACGAAGCCACACCACACCACGCCCACCAAGCCACTCCTACAGAACTGGTAGTAAAAGAATTTGGATTTCACCACTGAGCTCACCCCTTCATGGGGCGCTTGGTTCTTGAATTGCCAGCCTTCTGGTCAACATGTCTTAACCTCTAGGCCACCATGGCCCCACATCTATCAAACAAATAAACCATTTGCTTAAAGTGTTTACATTTTCAGGAAGGGAATCCTGGTTTAACTCCAATCTCATTCTCCTTCTGTCCAACCTATCATTAGTGTTGTTGTAAATATTGGAGAAAAGTTAGAGCAGTTTCTTCACAAGGGTAAATAGTTTTAATAAAATACAAAAGCATGGAAGACTTATTCCAGTCCTCCATTTCGTTTCTTTCTTAACTGGGAAGATAAATCCCCCCCCACTTTTCCTTCCCCATTGCTTTTATCTTCCTCCCCCGCTACTGTACTTTTTTGTTCTATTAAAGAGCAGAAAAAGAAAAATACTAAAATCTCTGCTAAGCTCTTACTTGCAAGAGCATTCTGGGGAGGTAGTGAATAGCTATCAGATTTATGCATCGTTAGAATCCTTCTCAGCTTCTGTTTTTTCCCAGTTAAGAATGGAAAAACAAAGCCTAAAATATTTTTATTTTTTATTTTGCTGTTATAAGAGGCTTCTTAAGGCCAGGCTGGACGTTTTCACAGTTTTAATTTGAACTATATTCAAGGGGAAGGGGATAGGGAAGGGAAGGGAAACCCACCGATTAAGATGTATGATCAAAATCTGTGCTTCAATATTATACATTTCCCTTGGGCATTATTTAATTTACTAAAATGAAAGGGATAAAGGGATGTCAAAAAGAAAAAAAATAGAAGAGAAAGGAAACCAAAAAAAAAGCATGCAAACAAATTGTAGTACTGGTATATATATGGAAGACAACTCTCTCTTTTGTAAATACAGCAAAAGAATACATTTTCTCTCTTGTTGGGTTTGCTTCATTAAGAAAAACCCCAAAGACTGCTATCCTTACTTTTCACATGTACTGTATTTTTCAGAGTATAAGACGCACCTTAGTTTTTGGGGAGGAAAATAAGAAAAAAGTTGATTGGTGGGTGGATGCTCTCCCAGAATATCCCCAATCAGCTGTTTTCAGAGGTGAATTTTAGCAACAGGTTCCTTGGTTGTGAGCTCTGTGCCTTGCTTTTTTTTTCTGCCTCTGAAACTTCTGAAACTCTTTCAAAAAACCCTCTTTTTTTCTGCCTCTGAAAGCCTCTGAAACACAGCTTCAGGGGAAAAAAGGCTTTTTTTCTGAAGCTCTGTTTTTTTGAAGCTCTGTTTGGAGGCTTTTTTTCTGAAGCTTCTTTCAGAGGCTTTTTTTCTGAAGGACTATCTGTACTCTGTTCAATCCTCTTTCTTTGGTATTGGTATGTAGATTAACTTCTTCCGATCTGTTGGTTATTGTGTCATTCTCCAGATTTGTTAGCATATTTTGGTTAGAACCTTTACTAATTCTTCTTTTGTTGCTTGCCATATTATTTTAGATAAAAGCCTTTCAGAGGCTTTTTTTCTGAAGCTTCTTTCAGAAGCTCTGAAATCTCCGTTTGTAAGGCTGGGCGGGGCTGTATTCGGAGTATAAGACGCACCCAGATTTTCACCCTCTTTTTGGGGGGAAAAAGGCATGTCTTATACTCCAAAAATACGGTAACTTTTTATTTCATCTCTTCCTCTTGACAGTTCCTTTCCTATTCTTTTTTGTTTTGTTTTTGCTAGAAACCAAAGTACTGTAAGAGCAGCATCCCTTGGCTAAAGTATTTCATATTAGCAACACAATTTGTTTTTCCCTCTTCAACCTCCTGATTAGCACAATGAATTACAGGGTAGCCCAATGCCAAGTATTAATATTTTAAAAGAACAATGCTGACTTGTTGTTTAGGGGAGTAGTGTAGAATCCTGCTCTTATTTGGTGCTGTGAGCACCATAGAACTTGTGCTTCTGAGGCAGACACTGGCCTCAAAAATCCTCTGATTGATCCTTTGGTTCAATCCTGTTTGAACCAAAGGTGCTTTTTCAAGAGGCAACCATACTTTCTGGTTTTTCTTTGAAAATGTTTCACTTCTCATCCAAGAAGCTTCTTCAGCTCTGACTGGACGGTGGGGAAATGGAAGGATTTATACTCCTTGCAGACAGCTGGTCATTTGCATTCTTTTGGAGAGTCATTGAGGCTGCCTGGAGGTTTGCCTGTGTCATCAGAGTCAAACACAGCCGTTTAAATAGTTTCAAGAATGCTCCACACCCACTTGTACCATACATCTGACCCTGATGACAGAGATAAACACCCAGGTGTCCTCAATGACTCGCTAAAAGAATGCAAATGACCAGCTATCTGCAAGGAGTATAAATCCTTCCCTTCCCCACCATCCAGTAAGAGCTGAAGAAGCTTCTTGGATGAGAAGTGAAACATCTTCAAAGAAAAACCAGAAACTCCAGTTGCCTCTTGAAACAGCACCTTTGGGACAACCATGACCTGGATGACTGAGAATCTCCATAGAGATCTCCCCGTTTAAACATTTGCACTTAATTGGAGTCAAATGTCTTCTCAGCCATCTCCTTATTCTGAGGTAACATAAGACATAGCAAGCAACGAAGAATCTCCCATGGTTAAGGTACCACAAACCTAGATCTCCTTTGATCATGTTTAATTATTCAAGGGCCTTCAGATACATTTTTTAAAACCCGGTGTAATTACAGAGAACCTGTTGCTCAGAAGAAGCCAACTTTGAAACTTAATGCTTTCAAAAGGAGCATTGATGTCTCAGCGGGAACTCAGTCTCTGGTTCTTCTAATACTAATGAGAATAACCTCAGTGGGACTTCTTCGAACAGGTCTCCTTTATCTTTTGAAGGATCCTCATGAACATCTCCCAGCTGGAGTCCATCAAGGGGTGTGCTGCCTTTTCTTGCTGAGAACATGTTCCACAAAACAGCAGGGGAGACCATGCTAAGGAGGTGGGCAAAACCAGACCCAGAAAAACATTTTGGCTTCATTTTTATGTATAGAATATGAATGCAATTCTAAGGGCAGAAAGTGAAGAGGAACTAAAGAGCCTCTTGATACGGGTGAAGAAGGAGAGTGCAAAAGTTGGCTTGAAACTCAACATTAAGAAAACTAAGATAATGGCATCCAGCTCTCTCAATTCCTGGCAAATAGATAGGGAAGAAATGGAGGTAGTGAGAGATTTTATTTTCCTGGGCTCCAAGATCAACACAGATGGGGACTGCAGCCAAGAAATTAAAAGATACTTGCTCCTGGGGAGGAAAGCTATGGCAAATCTAGACAGCATACTAAAAAGCAGAGACATCACCCTGCCAACAAAAGTGCGTACAGTCAAGGCTATGGTTTTCCCAGTTGCAATGTATGGCTGTGAAAGTTGGACCAAAAGAAAGGCTGAAGCGCCAAAGAATTGAGGCCTTTGAACTCTGGTGCTGGAGAAGACTCCTGCGAGTCCCTTGGACTGCAAGGCAATCCAACCGGTCACTCCTAGAGGAGATCAATCCTGACTACTCTTTAGAAGGCCAGATCCTGAAGATGAAACTCAAATACTTTGGCCACCTAATGAGAAGGAAGGACTCACTGGAGAAGAGCCTAATGCTGGAAACGGTTGAGGGCAAAAGAAGAAGAGAATGGCAGAGAACGAGGTAGCTGGATGGAGTCACTGAAGCAGTCCGCGTGAGCTTAAATGGACTCCAGAGGATGGTAGAGGACAGGAAGGCCTGGAGGAACGTTGTCCATGGGGTCGCAATGGGTCGGACACGACTTTGCAACTAAAAACAACAATGAATGCAATTAAAATAGATTGGTTTATGGATTCCTTAATAGAGTATAAAACAATACCCCACTTATGGATTTCCTTAATAGAGTTATAAAACAATACCCACGTAAGGAACTACATACTCTGAAAAATAATCAAATAGTAAACAATAGCCTAATCAAGAAACCTCCCAACAACTTTCCACTTGCATATAAACAGAGAGCCAACTCCACTCCCTTCTAGCACTGATGATGTTACCTAGTTGGGTAATGAAATGTCTGTAAGAAAACAGCCAAGCTCAGGGAGCACCAAGGACTGCAGAGTTTTAAAGAATTATAGAATTATAAAAGTTATAAAGAATTACAACTTGTCAACTTCTTGGGAATAACAACAAACAACAGCACATATACAGTTATGCAGTTACAATTGGGGTTTTTGTTTTTGTTTTTTTTATCAAGCTGTGCTTTCCGAATCTAATTGCTTTTAGGACTTATCTTCCAGATTGTCCACCTTCTTGTGGTTCTAAATTTCTCACTCTGGTTGATTTTTTAAAAAGCAAAGTCACATATTCGTACGCTCTGGAGAGAAAGGAAATGGTGAAAAAGTGGCTAATTTTTTCAACACCTTTATTGGAGATCATATTATACAAATCAAATTACTACAACTACATCATACAGAAACATTCAAAATTAAAGAATTTTTAAAGCACGGGGGGGGGGAATCTCTGCGTGTTTCAAATTCTTTAGTTTTTTAAAATATATTTCTGAATGATGTAGTTGTATTAGTTTTATCTGTAGACAAATTACCGATATTTGGCAAGCTCAAACTTAAAACTGACCTGCTAACTATTGTTAAGCATTTCTACAGCTCTTCAACCATCTTTTTCCAGTGACTTATAGATAACGTGTACAAGAGCCGGGGTGGTGCAGTCGTTAGAGTACAGTACTGCAGGCTACTTCAGCTGACTGCTAGCTGCAGTTCAGCAGTTCAAATTTCACCAGGAGTTCGATCCTGACCGGCTCAAGGTTGACTCAGCCTTCCATCCTTCCGAGGTGGGTAAAATGAGGACCCAGATTGTTGGGGGCACTATGCTGACTCTGTAAACTGCTTAAAGAGGGCTATAAAAGAATTATGACTTATATAAGTCTAAGTGCTATTGCTATTCAATTGCTAAATAGTTGAGTTGGTGGTGGGGAGGTCAACACGAGTTCCTTTCGGTATGGAGTATGATATTGATCAAAAGCTTTTAGCATCATGCCGGGAACTTTCAAAAGGAAACACGCAATCTAAGAACTCTTGGGTTTGCAGAAAAAGGAAATCAGAAAAAAAATTGTTTGTTGACATCTCTGTGTCCCACTAAGTCCAAGCAGTGGTGGGATTTTGCTGGTTCTAGGCGGTTCCGCCGAACCGTTTGTTAAATTGCTGGTTCGCCCGGCCCCTTGCCCAACCCCTCCACACCACTGGGTGAGGAGTGGGCGAGCCAGCAATTTAACAAACGGTTCGGTGGTTTTTTGTAATTTTATTGGCCTCGCAGCTACCGCAGGGCTTCAAAGGGCCGCCCTACAGCTGATCAATGTTAAAAGAAAACAAATGAGTAGACCGGTGCCTGCAAAAATAAATGGGTAGACCCAGTGGTGGGATTCTACTTCGGTAGAACCGGTTGTTAAGTAGTTAAGCCAGTGGTTGCCAAAGTGGGCGGTACCAATGCCTTAGCGGGGCGGTAAGCGGCAAGGGGGGCGGCGGCAGGGGGACACTAGAGGCAAAAGGGGGCGACAGGGGAGGCTAAGTGGCAAGGAGGGTGGCCCCACCCTTTGACCTGTGCCTTGCAGCACTTACCTCCTTGCAAGCAAACAGCAAGAAAAAAACAGCCTCTTTCAGCTTCAGCATAGGTTAATTAGCACAAGTTGATTAGATCGGCCTCCCGACTCTCAGCTGATTCGCTCTCATCTGTTTTGCAGGCTCCTTTGTAAGCTCTTGTTTTGCAAGCTCTTTGCTTGCTGCAAAGAGTGCTGGAGCAGATTTTGTTTTTTCCCTAGCTAAAAGGAAACCGAAAGTAAAGCAGGCTCTGCTGCAACGTGACAAAATGAGGCAGGGAGAGAGATTTCTTTTTCTTTTTGCAAAAAGGTAGGTGCAAACAATGGGAAATTTAGGGCAAAAGAGGAGAGTTCAAGATTTTAAAACACAAAAGAAAAAAAGCTCTATTTAACTAGGGAATTGTAATAATTGAGATACTATTAATTGTATATTGTGTTGAAAGCAGAAATCCCTCTGACAATCCCAGCTGAGCCGCACGATCATCAGAGGCTTTTTTTTAACTTTTAAAAGCATTTTTTCGGCGGAAGAAAAAATGCTTTTAAAAGTTAAAAAAAAAAAGCCCCTGATGATTGTGCTGGTCAGGGGGGGGGGGGGGGGGGGGGCGGGTGTTGGGATTTTTGCTACTGGTTCTCCAAACCATCCGCCGCCATCGCTACCGGATCGGGTGATCAGGTCCGAACCGGGAGTATTCACTGCTCAATACCCCTGTTCATAAACAATGTGTAAGTGCAGATAAAAAAATGTTTTAGTTATTTGCTTGTGATATAAACCAAACTAACTGCTTTAATTAAAGAGAAGAATACATTTAACTTTGTTTCATCTGGAAACCACTTCTGGATTTTGTGCTTGAGGTAGAAAAAAAACCCTGAAACTTTAATTTTGGAATGTACCAATTAGACAAGGTTTCTTTGTTATATAAATGACTAATATATACTGAGTATGCAAAGTAAAGAATTGAGGCTGTAATGCTATTATGTTCATTCTACTGCATCAACTCGGGAAGTTCAGATTGCCCCAGGAGCTGTTGATACCGTTCTACAGAGAAATTATTGAGCTTGTCATTTGTATTCCTACTGTATAACTGCCTGTTTTGGCACAGCAACCAAACAGGACACATACAGATTTCAAGGGATAGTTAGGACTGCAGAAAAAAGAATTGCGACCAGCCTGCCTTCCTTTGAGGACCTGTACACTGCATGGGTCAGAAAGAGGGCTGAGAAAATATCTACAGGCCCCTCACATGCTGGACATAAACTGCTTCAACTTCTCCTCTCAAAACATTGCTAATAGGGCATTGCATTGCATGCCAAAGAACTAGAAACAAAGATAGTTTTCCCCCCATGTCATTACTCTGCTGAACATTGAATTCCCCCAGCAATGTCTTATGTCTAAGGATATTTACCCATGTAGTAGGGCCGTACTACTATTATCCTTCACATCTTTTCTATTATGTTCTCCTATTGGTATTTTAAGATTATATTACTTTGTTGTTTGCATGTACACTGAGAGCTTATGCACCGGAGACAAATTCCTTTTGGGTCCAATCACACTATCAGATTCTATTCTATTCTATTCTATTCTATTCTATTCTATTCTATTCTACTCTACTCTACTCTACTCTACTCTACTCTACTCTACTCCTTTATTGTTACTCTACTCTATTCTACTCTACTCTACTTCTTTTCTACTCTACTCTATTCTTTATTATTACTCTACTCTATTCTTTATTATTACTCTACTCTACTCTACTCTACTCTACTCTACTCTACTCTACTCTACTCTACTCTACTCTACT
>WNWU01000024.1:7247672-7258021 GCA_012654045.1 Ptyas mucosa
CTCTACTCTACTCTACTCTACTCTACTCTACTCTACTCTACTCTACTTGCTATTCTATAGCACCGAAAAGCACTGGAGATTAATGCTTTTTTCCCTTTCTTTCCTCTTTAGCTTATATTTCTCTCTCCCTGCTTCCCTCTCCTCCTTTCCCACTATTTTTCATTTCATTTGTATTTTATACCCAAGTAAGTTCAATAAAATTGTATTATAAAATTTAAAAAAAACTTTTTGCGATAATAAACAACACATTTCTTCCGTGTGATGTCTTAATATAACATATCAGGTACAGATTCTCTCCTGTCTGCAATGAAAAATTATGCAATATTCCAGACATGGACAAAGCTTCTGCAAACAAGGAACACTTCTATTCTTAGAAATGGGATGAAATTCATTCATTTGCAACGATTCTTCTAATTTCGTACTTTTGAACCAGTCCATGAATAAATTACCTACATTCACGTATCATGAATTTCAAATGTATACCTCTTCATTTTGTAAAATAGTTTGCCAGTATTTTTTTTTTAAATAATGTATTGGGGAAAGTGTTACATCAAAATTTATACATTCCTGAAAATAATGTGCAAAATGTACTATACCAAGGGAATAGCTTGTTAAAATTGAGCACAGGTAGTCCTCAACTTACAACAGTACATTTAGTGACCATTCAAAGTTACAACGGCATTTGAAAAAAAGTGACTTATGACAATTTTTCACATTTACAACCGTTACAGCATTGCCATGGTCATGTGAATACGATTCAGACACTTGGCAACTAACTCCTATTTATGACCATTGCAGTATCCCGGGGTCATGTGATTGCCTTTTACAACCTTCTGACAAGCGAAGTCAATGGGGAAACCGGATTCAATTAATGACCAGGTTACAGAAGACCCGTGGTGGCGCAATGGTTAGAATGCAGTACTGCAATCTAATTCTGCTGACTGCCAGCTGCCAGCAATTCAGCAGTTCGATCCTGACTGGCTCAAGGTTGACTTAGCCTCCATCCTTCCGAGGTGCATAAAATGAGGACCCAGATTGTTGGAGGCAAAATGCTGACTCTGTAAATTGCTTAGAGAAGGCTGTGAAGAACTGTGAAGCAGTATATAAGTCCAACTGCTATCGCTATTGCCCTTCTTTCCATCCATCCATCCATCCATTCATCCATCCATCCATGATGCATGGTGATTAGAATGTAGTATTTCAGGTTAATTCTGCTGACTGCCAGCAGTTTAATTCTCACCGGCTCAAGGTTGACTCAGCCTTCCATCCTTCTGAGATCAGTAAAATGAGGACCCTGATTGTTGGAGGCCAATATGCTGACTCTGTAAACCGCTTAGAGACGGCTGTAAAGCACTGTGAAGCGGTATATAAGACTAAGTACTATTGCTATTAAGAGCCGTGGGGGCACAGTGGTTAGAATACTGCATTGTAGTATTCTGCTGACTGCCAGCAGTTCAATTCTCACCAGGATCAAGATTGACACAGCCTTCCATCCTTCCGAGGTGGGTAAAATGAGGACCCAGATTGTTTGGGGGCAATATGTTAACTCTGTAAACTGCTTAGGGAGGGCTGTAAAGCACTGTGAAGTGATATATAAGTCTAAGTGCTATTGCTATTGCTACTAACTTATCAACTGCAGTGATTCAATTAACAACTTGGGCAAGAAAGGTTGTAAAAATTCACTTAGCAAATGCCTAAATTAACAACAGAAATGTTGAGCTTAATTGTGGTTGTAACTTGAGGACTATCTGTATATTAGGCAAAATGTTTAAAAAGTTCATCAGCACACAGAAATGCATTCAAATTTTAATGCTAATTTGGGTGTGGGGAAGATTTTAAAAATGTATTTTTGTGGCATTTTTAGTGTAATTAGATGCTTTGTTGATTCTTCTTTTGTAATTATAAATTAAATTTGAAAAAGAAATGGGGAAATTGAAAAAAAAATCTCACTAACAATCAGCTAACCTGAGGAAATTTTCTCAGAAAATAAGAAGAAATTTAACAGATTTGCTAAAGAAAGAAACAGAGGGGTTCCAGATCTTAGTCCTATTTAATACAAAGAGGAAAGTCTTATTCAAATTAAGGAAGAGCAAGCAGCGTTCTTTTCTTTTCTTTATTTTTCTGTTTTTCTATTTTTCTTATATTCTTTTTTATTTACTATTTTCTGTTTTTCTATAGCTTTCAATTCTGAAAAAAAAAATCATACAGAGAGCGCAAGTAACTTGATTGAACTATTGGAATAATAGCCAAATGCTATTTCTTTTGATCATATCATCTGCATACATTAAAAAAAGTGAGTTTATTATTTAAAATATTTGCGGGGGGGGGGGCCCCTCCCCTTTTGGGAATTTTGACAACATCATTAATTTTTTTTGGGGGGGGGGAATTAGATTTTAAAAAAGTGGCCAAAATGCATCTTTGCTTCACTCAATTTATAGCGGAGATACAATATAAAACAGTAGCTGCTGTTGAAAATTTAATGTGGTATTTGAATATAAAACCTTTAGTAATATTAGAGGTGTAGAAAGTTAGCACCCACTACTCTCCTAGAAGAATGAAATAGTCCAGGAAATATTAAAAAGGTAGAATATTATACCTTCCTGGGTGAGAAAAGGAGAAACGTGCTCTTGGAAAGCAGCCCCCACCTTTGTTTATAGCCTCAGAAAGACTGGGCCATCTTATCTACAAGACAAAAGGCCTTCCGCACCAGGGTGATAGGATTAGCCCTCACTCAAGATCCTTCAGGGCAAAGCCATTCAGCCACAATAGGAAATCGCCCTTCATTGTATCACTCAGCAAGGTTCAACCAAGCCTGTGACACAGACAACCTCAGCTATGAGAGTCTGACTGCAACCAATGCTCAAATTCAAAGTCCAAGAGAGGGAATAAATCTCCTTCTCTCACTCTCTCTTCCAAGTGCAACTGGCCAGGACCTCAAACCACGTGGTCCTGTTCATCATTAAAACCATCCTTCCAAGCAGTCTCCATGTTTCCAGTGTCTTTCTCCCTATCTGGAATTGAACCAGGGGTGGGTTCTACTTACCTTTACTACCGGTTTGCATCGCGCCTGAGCTCGTGCCTGAGCAAAGCTCACACGCACGCTCTTCTGCACATGCGCAGATCACCTATGATGACGTCCGGGTCAGTGAGCAGAGCCTCCCACTGGTTTTACTACTGGTTCTTGTGAACTGGTCTGAACCGGGGGCAGCCTACCACTGAATTGAACTCAGATGGACATTTCTTCCAACAGTAGACATCAGTCTTTTGTGAAACGGAACGTTTATCCTAAATATGACTATGTATAGGGTGGGGAAAGGAGCTTGAAAAATCAATAAAAGCAGCATAACGTTTCTGTTTTGGCTGTTTAACACCCTTTTCTATTCAATCATTTAAGACAAACACTTGGTCTATTGTGGAATAACTAGGAGGAAAGTTTGCTTGTTCTGCTATGAGGTTCTTTGCGTTAGTCCAATCCACTAATTTAATCAGAAGAGCTGTGATAAATAGTTTTCCATTAACTCTCTCAAACTGATGGGCTTAAAGCCCATATTTCCACCACCACCTCCCATCCCGAAAAAGAAAATAACAATACTGACCTTCTGACCTTCTAAAATGCTATGGATGTGAAGTAGATTGAATAAAGCAATTGGAATGCAAATCTTGGATCTTTTCAATCCCACTTGAATAAAAACCTTGAAACTCATCATACGTGGCTCTAGGATTATAGGACATAGCATCATAGGATTGGAAGGACATAGCATCATAGGATTGGAAGCAGTGCTGGCTTTCAAATTTTTTTACTACCCGTTCTGTGGGTGTGGCTTGGTGGGCGTGGCATGGCTTGGTGGGCGTGGCATGGCTTGGTGGGCGTGGCATGGCTTGGTAGGTGTGGCAGGGGAAGGATACTGTAAAATCTCCATTCCCTCCCCACTCCAGGGAAAGGATACTGCAAAATCTCCATTTCCTCCCCACTCCAGGGAAAGGATACTGCAAAATCTCCATTTCCTCCCCAATCCAGGGGAAGGTTACTGAAAAATCCCCATTTCCTCCTGATCAGTTGGGACCGGGGAGGCAGAGAATAAATGGGGGCAGAGCCAGTCAGAATTTTTACTACCGGTTCTCCAAACTACTCAAAATGTCTGCTACTGATTCTCCGGAACTGGTCAGAACCTGCTGAAACCCACCTCTGATTGGAAGGGATCTGGGAGGTCTTCTAGTCCAATCCCCTATTCAAGCAGGAGCCAAGTAGCTATCCAATCTCCTTAAAAACCTCCAGTAATGGAGCATTCACAACTTCTGGAGGCAAAGCTGTTCCAGTGATTAATTGTTCTCACTCAGAAAATTTCTCCTTATTTCTAGATTTTTGGATCTCTCCTTGATAAGTTTCCACCCATTGTTTCTTGTCCTGCCTTCAGGTGCTTCAGAAATTAGGTTGTCTCCACGACAGCCTCTCATATATTGCAATTAATAGTTGCTTCATTGTTTTATTGTCATAGAATCTGGGGGTGGGGAGAAATGCCAATACCTCATTTGAAGAATAAAATGGTCTGTTCTTTACAAAAATCACTTTCCTGTTGACCTCAGCCAAAAAACAAACCAAGACCGGCTTTAAGTCATTGTGTCTGATCTGCAGCCAAATGCCAAAGGAGAAATTTTTCCATGCTGAAATTAAGATCATAAAAAAGTATGCACGATGCTTGTCATTATTTTAATCTCAATCTCTCTCTCTCCCCCCCCCCCCCTCTCTCTCTCTCTCTCTCTTTTAAAAAAAACCTTTTGGTATACTTGCTGTCGTCTGCTTTATTGTCTTCATCATTGAATGTTTTTAAGTTTCATACTTTATCATTTTAATGCATAATGCCATAAATGCTCTGCAGATAAAAATCATACTTTTGTTAATTCGTTCAATGGAATGAATTACTTGAATATGACTTTCAGGTGCAAAAGCCCATAAACTTTGGATAATGAAATGGATTTAGAGCTCTGAGCTGGAATTCAAGTGGATGTGAATTTTAGTATAATATAATGTAAGGGAACAGAGGGGGAGAATTAGCACTCATTCACAGCATCTGAGGACAGGACAAGAAGCAATGGATGGAAACTAATCAAGGAGAGATCCAACCTAGAGCTAAGCAGAAACAGTGAGAACAATTAATCAGTGGAATGACTTGCCTTCAGAAGTTGTGGGTGCTCAACACAGTTAAAACATAGAAAAAAAAGAATTGTTTTAATAATATTCCAGAAACCTGAAGAGACAGAGTTTTCTTAAAATTTGAACTTGGGGATTGAATTAAAAAATCCTCGTAGAGATTTCAATCAAATGACTGTCCTTGCCTTGGCCTCTTTTTTATTCTTTGACAATAGGTTCTAGGTTCTATCATATCTCAAGACCTAAAATGGACACCTAACATCAAAAACGTCGCCAAAAAAGCACAACAAAAAATGTTCTTTCTGTCCAAACTCAGGAAGCTCAAACTGCCCAAGGAATTGCTGATCCAGTTCTACAGAGGAATTATTGAATCTATCATCTGCACCTCTATAACTGTCTGGTTTGGTTCTGCAATCCAACAAGACAGACACAGACTTCAGAGGATAATTAGAACTGCAGAAAAAACAATGGCTATCAACTTGCCTTCCATTGAGGACCTGTATACTGCACCAGTCAAAAAGAGGGCTGTGAAAATATTGACAGACCCCTCACATCCTGGACATAAGTTGTTTCAACTCCTTCCCTCAAAATGACGCTTTAGAGCACTGCACACCGAGACAACTAGATATGAACAGTTTTTTCCTGAACGCCATCACTCTGCTAAACAAATAATTCCCTCAACATTGTCAAACTAGTTACTAAGTCTGCATTACTATTAATCTTCTCATCGTTCCCATCACCCATCTCTTCCACTTATGACTGCATGACTGTAACTTTGTTGCTTGTATCCTTACGATTTATACTGATATTGTTTCCTAGCATGATTTGACTGCTTATTTGTACTCTATAACTATCATTAAGTGTTGTACCTTATGATTCTTAACGAATGTATCTTTTCTTTTTATGTACACTGAGAGCATATGCACCAAAGACAAATTCCTTGTGTGTCCGATCACACTTGGCCAATAAAGAATTCTATTCTATCCTATCCTATCCTATCCTATTCTATTCTATTCTATTCTATTCTATTCTATTCTATTCTATTCTATTCTATTCTATTCTATTCTATTCTATTCTATTCTATTCTTTCTTTGCAAACACTAAATTCAATGGAGTAAATTTCCATTTACTGGAATGAGGCACAGTTCATTCCATTCCCATGACTCTATCACTGGGGTGGGTTCTAAAAAATTTTACTACCAGTTCTGTGGGCATGGCTTATTTTGTGGGCGTGGCTTGATGGTCATGTGACAATTATTTAGGATTTAGCAGAGGTACTGGTCTACCAGGCTTTTAACTGCTTGCAGAGCTGTAACGATCTACTCATGTATTTTTGCAGGCACTGGTCTACCCATTTATTTTTTACAGGCACTGGTCTACCTATTTATTTTTGCAGGCACCGGTCTACTCATGTATTTTTGCAGGACCGGTCTACTCATTTGTTTTCTTTTAACACTGATCAGCTTAGGCAGCCCTTTGAAGCCCCGCTGCAAGAGTTTAAACAGTTTTTTTTCCCTCTAGCCATCAACCGGGACTCAGGAGGCAGCAATAGATTGGGGATGGGGCCAAATAAAAGGTAAGAATAACGCAGGGGGCGGGGGGGGCAGAACCGGTTCGGTGATGTCATATCACCCCCGCCATCGGCTCGGCGGAACCGGGCGGGACCAGGAGGAACCTACCACTGCTGTACCAGGCCGGGTTGTCAACCCTTTGCAATCTTTAATTCACCAACCCCAAAACATCTTGGCAAGTTTGGGTGTCCTTGCCACAGAGGGAGGCACCTGCTCCATTCGAAAACATTTCTTGCCTTCTTCTCATCTCAAGGACGCATCCAAACAAGGAAAGAGAGTGTAAAGGGATAAACCCCATTCTGAAAACCGCAAGATAAGGCAGGAGGGAATAAAGAAAGCGGAGTTGCAAAGAGAAAGCCATTTTCCTTCCTAGTTAGAAGCATGAATGCACGTTCTAATTTTAGAAGGCAGCCAGGTTTAATATTTATAACACATACTTTCAATCAGCTGCTTCATTTCCGCTTTCAGGCAACAGGTTGTTTTCATAATGAAGCTTTGTGCAAGCAGAATGTAAAGCTGGCTTCCTGGTTAGCAAAGAAAGAGGAATCAGATTCAACAGGATGATATTTATTTATTTAGTTATTTAAGGAATTGTATGGCTGCCCATCGTAAGCAGCTCACAACCCGTGACTTGGGCCACAGTGCGTCAACTGAACAATATGCTTTGTAAGATTGGACTGTTCTCTTTGGTATTGTTCATTTTACTTTCAGATTAAAAGCGTTGGGCCTTCAACAGCCTGACTAATGACTTATTGTGGAAAGAATTTGATTATTAAAAGCTTAGACGAAGAGGAGGTCAACCTATTCTTCAAAGCACCTGAAGGCAGGACAAGAAGCAATGGATGGAAACTAAGCGAGGAGCAAAGCAACCTAGAACTAAGGAGAAATTTCCTGACAGTGAGAACAATTGATCATTGGAACTCCTTGCCTCCAGATGTTGTGAATGTTCCATCACTGGAGGCTTTTAAGGAGAGATTGGATAGCCATTTGTCCGGAGTAGCGTTTCCTGCCTGAATGGGGAAGGTTGGACTAACAGATAGAAAATGTTTCATTTAGCAACAGAAATTTGGGGCTCAATTGTGGTCATAAGTCGAGGACTATCTGTGCAGCTGAATATCTTTGAACCCTAAACAGTTTAATTGGGAATTGATTTGGATAGAATCAAAGAGATGGAAAGGATGAAAACTAATCAAGGAGAGAAGCAACCTGGAATTGAGGAGAAACTTCCTAACAGTGAGGATAATTAACCAGTGGAACAGCTGGCCTCCAGACATTGTGGGTGCTTCATCACTGGAGGCTTTTAAGAAGAGACTGGCAGTCACTTGTCTGAAATGGTATAGGATCTCCTGCTTGAGCAGGGAGCTGGACTGGAAGACCTCCAAGGTCCCTTTCAGCTTCTATTCTGATTCTGATATGATATGTCATTTGCAAAAAAAAAAAAAAAAGTCAGAAACGATAGAGACCAAATGAACCAAGACCAACATGAATGTTTAATAAATCACGTTTTTAACCATATCAGTGAACATTTCCTTGTGAAGCATCCCATAAATACCTCACTCAGTGTTTACCTCTTTTGCACCTGTTTTTTCCAAGTACGTAAACGCAACCAGCTACCCAATGCTGTATTGGCATTCATTAACTTTCTCCAAATTGGATTGTTTTTGGAAATAATGCTCCTTCACGTCACCAAAAGGATATGGCAACATGACAGTATTGCTGAGAGCAAATAAATCTCCTCCAGAACAAACATTTAGTCCTCATTCTGAATTAGCTTTGTTGGCTTTTGTGAGATCATCGTGCAGGCAAATCGCCGGACAATTTACTTAATTCCAGAAAAGAAAAGAAAGGAGTTTGATCCTGTGGCTCCCAAGGATGTGGACAGGGTTCTGGGTAAGATTAGTGCCGCCACGTGTTTATTGGATCCCTGTCCCTCCTGGTTGGTACTGGCCTCCCGGGAGATTACACGAGGCTGGCTCCAGGGAATGATAAGCGCTTCTCTGAGTGAGGATGCCTTTCCCGCCACCTTGAAAGAGGCGGTGGTGAGGCCCCTCCTCAAGAAGCCCTCCCTGGATCTGGCTGAATTAGCTAACTACCGTTCGGTCTCTAACCTTCATTTTGTGGTGAAGGTTGTTGAGAGCGTGGTGGCACGACAGCTTCCCTGGCACCTGGATGAAGCTATCTATCAAGACCCATACCAGTCGGGCTTCAGGCAGGGGTACAGCACGGAAACGGCATTGGTTGCGTTGGTGGATGATCTCTGGAGGGCTCGGGACAGGGGTTGTTCCTCTGTCCTAGTCCTATTAGATCTCTCAATGGCTTTTGATACCATCGACCATGGTATCATGCTGCAGCGGTTGAGGGGGTTAGGAATAGGGGGCACCGTTTTATGGTGGTTCTCCTCCTTCCTCTTCGACCGCTCACAGTTTGTGTTGGCAGAAGTCAGAGGTCGACCTCGAGGCGCCTCACATGGGGAGTGCCGCAAGGGTCAGTCCTCTTGCCCCTTCTGTTCAACATGTATGTGAAGCCGCTGGGTGAGATCATCCATGGTTTTGGGGTGAAGTGTCATCTGTATGCTGACGATACTCAGCTGTACATCTCCACCCCAGACCACCCCAACGATGACCTTGATGTGATGTCTCGCTGCCTGGAGGCCGTGCCGGTCTGGATGGGGAGGAATAGGCTCATACTCAACCCCTCCAAGACCGAGTGGCTGTGGCTTCCAGCGCCCTGATATAGTCAGCTGGTGCCATCGCTGACTATTGGGGGCGAATCTTTGCCCCCCACAGAGAGGGCTCGCAATCTGGGTGTCCTCCTGGATGCACGGCTGTCTTTAGAAGAGCATATGACGGCCATGGCCAGGGGGGGCCTTTTATCAGGTTCACCTGATTCACCAGTTGCAGCCCTTTCTGGACCAGGACGCCTTGCGCACGGTCACTCATGCCCTTGTCACCTCCCAGCTGGACTATTGTAATGCTCTCTACATGGGGCTCCCCTTGAAGAGCACTTGGAGGCTCCAACTGGTCCAGAATGTGGCCGTGCAGGTGGTCATGGGAGCAACTCGTTATGCCCATGTGACACCCCTCCTGTGTGAGCTGCACTGGCTCCCAGTGGTCTTCCGGGTGCGATTCAAGGTGTTGGTTACCACCTTTAAAGCGCTCCATGGCATAGGACCTGGGTACCTTCGAGACCGACTTCTGCCACCAATAGCCTCCCACTGGCAGTTCGCTCCCACAGAAGGGGGTCTCCTCAGGGTGCCATCGGCCAAGTTATGTTGGCTGGTGACACCCAGGGAGAGGGCCTTCTCTGTTGGAGCCGCAGCCCTGTGGAATGAACTGCCCCCCGAAATGCGTAAGATCTCCAACCTCCGGGTATTTCGCTGTGCCCTCAAGACCCTGTTGTTCCGCCAGGCCAGGTTATCAATGTAACATTTTAAATTGGGTGTTTTAAACTTGGGGTTTTAAATTTAGCCAAAATTATTTAATTGATTTTAAATTATTTTAAATTGATGTCTGTCTTGTGCTTTTAATAGGCTGTATACCACCCTGAGTCCTTTGGGAGAAGGGTGGTATAGAAATAAAATAATAATAATAATAATAATAATAATAATAATAATAATAATAATAATAATA
>WNWU01000024.1:7266855-7297820 GCA_012654045.1 Ptyas mucosa
TCTCTCTCTCTCTCTCTCTCTCTCTCTCTCTCTCTCTCTCTCTCTGACACAGAATGACAAAGATGCTTACAAAATAAATCGTCAACCTTAGTTGTGCTAATTAAAAATTGTTCTCCTTTGGTCAACAAACTTTATGATCGAGTTATCATTAGAATAAAAATGAGCCTGCCTCTGTGTTAGATTGGCGCAGGGGAAAGAAGATGCGACTCAGCAGAGGTCCGTTCAGCACTTTATTCATCTAATACGGAACTGCCAGCTGAGCTGCTGAGCCCTCCTTATATACAGCTCCGGCAAGCTAGCCGGCCAATGACATCCATTTAAACTTCCCGCCAGTGGATTAGCCAACCACCCGCAGATGCCCATATAAGGACACAACACCCCTCCCCTCCTAGTACTCAGTCTGTCAATCCGTGGCCGACGTAGGTCACGTAGTCGCACAGGTAGGCGGGATGTCTAATAGCCCTGAACTGCACGGTTCAGTTCTTGCTTTGTTGTTGATCCAGATGGGTTGGGCTCCTGCCCTCTCCAGTTCCCAACGTGAACTGCCTGGAATTTGGCCGTCAAGTGCACTGGGCCCTGCCTAGCACCTCCGGCTAGGTTTGTTGGATTGTTCTGTGGGTGGCGGAGTCCCTCTCCCTGGCCGGGATGACAGAGACTCGGCCGCTGAATTTCGCCTTGGACCCGGGCTGGGCAGCTGAACTGTGGTAGGTCCTTGAGTTCTTTCCTCCCTTCTTCAGCTTGAGCTCCAGGCCCCTGGGGGACTGTCATGGCGGGGCATCCCTGCAGCTGTGGTTGCGGTTGATGCGGTGTTTGTTGCTGGCCGACCCTGCCAGGGCGGCGGTGATCGACTGCCGGGGTGGTGTAGGCCTACCTCATCTGGGTGACAGTGGCCACCCTCGCGGGGGGTGGTGGGGACTCTCTTCTCCGGAGTGGTGGTCCCTGGCGTCGTCAGGGTGGTGTGGCGGGTGCAGGTCCCTCTCGCCGCAGAGGCAGCCCTCCTTGTCAGAGTGGCGAGGGTCGACTCGATCGGGGTAGTGTAGGCCTACCTCATTGGGGTGGTGCAGGCCTACCTCACCGGGATGCTGCAGGCCTACCTCATTGGGGTGGCGCAGGCTTACCTCGTCTGGCTGGTCTTCCTCAACTCCCCTCCATCTTTTTTGGAGCTGGTCGATGTGACGTCTGCAGGTTCATCTGTCGTACAGCTCCACTTAGTACGACCTCGGGTGGTCACTCTCCCGATCAGTCCTTTCAGCCACTTCGGAGGGCCCTGGAAATTTAGCGCGAAGACTGGATCTCCGATTCCGAGAGCCCGCAACGGCTGGGAATTGTTTTGTTGGCACTGTGGATTGTACTGGGGGTGTAGCTGATCCAACAGTGATCGTAGTCTTCTCCCCATCAGGAGCTCTGCCAGGCTCTTCTTTGTGGTGGTGTGCGGAGTGATGTGCTGGGTGAACAGGAACTTGTCAATTTTCTCCTGCAAGTCTCCTGTGCCCATTTTGGCGAGTGTGTTGTTGGTGAGTCTCACCATTTTCTCTGCTTGCCCATTTCCTGCTGGCCTGTAAGGGGCGATGAGGGCATGCCTAATGCCCAGCCCTGCTAAGAAGGCTTCCATGGTCTTGGAAGTGAGCTGGGGGCCGTTGTCCAAAACCAGGACGTCTGGAAGGCCGTGCGTGATGAACAGCCGGTGGAGTGCCCTGATGGTGGACTCCGTCGTGGTGGTGGGCATCGTGATTACTTCCAGCCATTTTGAGAAAGCATCCACCACTATTTATTATTTGATTTGATTTGATTTGATTTATATACCGCCCTACTCCCGAAAGACTCAGGGTGGTGAACAGCTGACAATAAAATACATACATACAAAATTTAAAATAGAAATAAAATTAAATTAAATAGTATTGGCCCAGACAGGCAGATAAAAACCACAATCAATTTAAAACCAAATATAAATTTAAATATAAAAATATTAGAAAATATTTAAGATATTAAAATTATTTAAAAGAAGGAGAAGGAGAAGTTACGCCTGGTGAAATAAAAATGTCTTTAGGGCGCAGCGGAAGGTGCGCAGATCCGGGATCCTCCGTATCTCTGTGGGGAGCTCATTCCAGATAGTAGGTGCCCCCACAGAGAAGGCTCTCCCCCTGGGGGCCGCCAGCTGACATTGTTTGGCCGACGGCACCTGGAGGAGTCCCTCTCTATGGGAGCGTACCGGCCGGTGGGAGGCTATTGGTGGTAGTAGGCGGTCCCGCAAGTACCCGGGTCCTAAGCCATGGAAGGTGGTAACCAGAACCTTGAAGCTATGAGGAGAGACTTGAGGACTATGAGGAGAGACTTGCCATCTATTGGTCCTGCGAAGTCGATGTGTATTCTCGACCAGGGGCTGCTGGGCGTCTCCCACTCCACTGGCTGAGCTTGCGGTGGTGCCGGTCTCACCTCCTGGCACAGGTCACATCTGGCAATCCATTCCTCAATGTCCCTGTCCAGCGTTGGCCACCAGACATAGCTCCATGCCAGGGCCTTCATCCTGACAATGCCAGGATGCCCACTGTGCAATGTCTCTAAGGTATTTTTCTGTAGGGTGTGGGGAATCACCACTCTGTCGCCCCAGAGGAGGCATCCTTTCATTGTGGAGAGTTCTTGTTGTTTCTGAACGAATGAACTGAACTCTTCACCCACTCTCTCAGTTGGCCAGCCCCTCAAGATCCAGGACATGACTTGCCGGATGGTTTTCTCTCTTTGGGTGTACTTCGCCACGGTGGTGGATGAAACTGGGCACAACTGATCATCATCAATATTGAACAGTCCAAGAGTGCATGCTGGGTCTTCCACTGGCTCTTGGATGGGGCATCTGCTGAGGGCATCGGCGTTGCAGATGGTCTTGCCAGGTCTGTGTATCAGCTTATATGAGTAGCTAGAGAGAAAGATGGCCCAGCGTGTCATCCTGGGCAACAGGAGCCTGAGTGGCGTAGGAGGCTAATGCCTCCTACAAGGCAGCATTTAACATCCAGCTGCCTGCAATTACTGTAAGTTCGAATCTCACCAGGCTCAAGGTTGACTCAGCCTTCCATCCTTTCTAAGGTGGGTAAAATGAGGACCAGGTTTGTGGGGGCAATAAGCTGACTTTGTATAAAATATACAAAAGTATGAAGGCTATTGCTTAATGCATTGTAAGCCGCCCTGAGTCTCCGGAGAAGGGCGGCATATAAATAAGAATAAAATAAATAAAATAAAATAAAAAGTAAAAAAAAATCTTGCTTGCAGCGGCTTGAGGTGGCTTTTGGCAATCTGCAGCTTGAGTTTCTTGAGCTGAGCCCAGTCTATAATAGAATAGGGCTATCCGGAGTCGATCTCCATGGGACATGGTGTCCCTTCCATGTGGACAGTCACGTGGAACTTGTTGGATCCCTCAGCAGCGGCGTGCACTATGGTGGTCTGATGGACCCCTCTGCTCTTCGTCTAGCCTTCTCCCTCGCGCCTGGGGTATTGGGCTCATCTGGATGACCTCTGGTTCTCATGGTCATGGGTTCTGGGAGCCTCCATGACCGGTTCTGCCAGTCTGCATGCCTCAGCGATGTGGCCCTTCCTCCTGCAATGCCTGCAGGTCGCATCCCACCAGCGACATCTGGTGCGCACATGATCCCTGTTGCAGCTGGCACAGCGTTCCTCTCATCTGCTATCTAGAGGGATTTCCCACTGTTGGGGTCTGAGAACCTTGTGGACGGCCATTTCAGCATTGGACCCTGACCCTGTGGTGGTCTTGTCTGATGAAAGTTGGGGATTCTTGTAGATCTTGTGGATCCCCTTAGACCTCCTCATAGCGGTCGCTGCTCTCTCTGACGATTCTGCAGCTGTAGCTTCTTCGATCAAGTCTTTCAGTGAGACCTTCTTACAGCTGAGGAGTTTCTTCTGGACAGAAACGTCCCTCATCCCGAAGACGATCCGGTCTCTCAGTTGGGTGTCCACGTTCTCAAACCCACAGCTGGCTGCGACTGTCCAGAGCGCAGATACGAAGTCCTTAACAGATTCACCGTCCAGTTGATTCCGCTGGTGGAAATCAAACCGGTTGGCCAACAGGGTGCTGGTTGGAGCATAATGCTCTTGCAGGACTTCCTGTAGTTCGGTCCAAGGCATCAGCTCAATGTCCCTTGGTGCCATGAGATCCATGGCCATTTCCAGGACCCCGGAGCCACAGTGAGCCAGGAACAGGGCTTGCTTTCGGTTGTCGTCCAGGTCGGTGAAACGGCTGCCCACCAGGAATTGTCTGAACCGGACCATGAAGGACTTTCATTTCTCCTGGTTAGGATTGAACAGAGCCAGCGAGATCTGTGGTCTAGACATGGTTCTGTGGTTCAGTTTCAGTGACTTCGCTCAAATGACTCAGCTCTTGGTAGATGGTGGCGATCGTGCCACAAGGTATGCTGTGGGTTCTTTTGTGTCCTTCATCGCCAGTGTTAGATTGGTGCAAGGGAAAGAAGATGCGACTCAGCAGAGGTCCGTTCAGCACTTTATTCATCTAATATGGAACTGCCGGCTGAGCTGCCGAGCCCTCCTTATATACAGCTCCGGCAAGCTAGCCAGCCAATGACATCCATTTAAACTTCCCACCGGTGGATTAGCCAACCACCGGGGGATGCCCATATAAGGACACAACACTCTGAGCCCTTAATTCTGAGTGAATTTGCCTCAAAACTTACCATTCAAAAAAAGAGAGGCGAATATCTTTCTTTGCGTGTATTTAAACTGTAACTGTATTTAAATACAGCTTTGTGACAATTAGGTGCAGAGGATCAGTCCAAGATACATTCAAAGACAATATATGTTTGAAGATTAATTATGGCACAAAAAGTTTGGAAGAAAATTAAAACTTGGATAGTAGAAATAACTCAGAATCCAATAGAAGGAAAACCGGAACAATTTCTGTTAGGAATTTCAATAGAAAATTGTACAAAAGAAATACAGTACCTTATATTGCATATATTGACAGCAGCACATATTGTATACGCACAATATTGGAAGAAGGAAATACTACCAATGGAAGAGGATTTAATTAAAAAAATTCTGGAATGTGCAGAATTAGATAAATTAACTAAAGAAATTAAGGGGAAAGAAGAATCAAAGTATTATAAGGTTTGGAATAGATGGTATGAATGGTTGAAACATAAGGAAATAAGTTAAATGAATGAAGAAAGGAGGGGAAAATGTGTATGATCTTTGGTTAGTAAAGAAGAAATGATATAAAGTAGAAAATGAATGTCAAATAAGTTTATACTTAAATACTTGTACATATCGATGTGTAGAAAGAGCAGACCGCTGTATATAGTTGAAAAGAAAAGTGATATTTTTCTTTTTTGTGTTACTTTTTGTTGTATGTTTATGTTTGATTTTTAATGTGTTTTAATGTGTTTAAAATAAAAAACTTTTTATATATAAAAAAGAAGATTAATTATGGGCCTGCCTTAGACAGAGAATGGACATGGAAACTCTTCCAGTTTCCTGCACACGCGCGCTCCTGTTTCGGCACTTGGTGCCGAAAAGATCTGCCAACATTGACATAGGGACTTCTTAGAAGTTGTGGGTATCATTTAAGAGACTTCTTGGAAGTAGTAGGCATTACTTAAGAACTTCTTGGAAGTAGTGGGTATTACACAGGGATCTTCTAAAAGCATCAGCCAAGGGAGACAAATTTTAGGTTGGTTCTTGCAGAGACTAGTTTTGTGCCTTAGCCCAAGGGTCTCCAATCTTGACCCCTTTAAGACTCGTGGACTTCATCTCCCAGAATTCCCCAGCCAGGTGGCTGGGGAATTCTGGGAGATGAAGTCCACGAGTCTTAAAGGGGCCAAGGTTGGAGACTCTTGCCTTAGTCAAATGAATGCTAGCCTATTGTGACAAACCATGCCACACAGGACCCTCCTTCCCATAGATCTCTCACTTAAAACCATGATACAGCCCTTATTCACCCACTAATGGTTATATGTCAATATCTTTCTCAGCCACCTTTAACTGCTAAAGCAGCTTGAATGACAAGAATGCAACATTTGGATCAAAGCAATTAAGGGACGAGGAAGAAAGACAACTCAATACAAAAACATGGAAGAAAAGCAATTAACTGAGTAGCATGTATTGCTAGATAGACCGAAAGCACTTCTGCCTGACCCAGCCTTCGGAAAAATGAAAATACAAAGCCAGCAGGTTAAATAACCGATTTGGAGAGGGGCGGTGTTTATTTTAGATATTTTTTTTTTCCTTCCAAAGGCCTCACAGGCTAGATTCAACTGTAAATATTTACAGTAGGGGCCTGCTCTTAGGAAAGAGCAACATTAAAAATAAATCTTAGGGGGGGAAAAAACAAGCAGTAATTTGAGATTCCTACTTTTGCATTCTAGCAAAGTCTTCTTTTGAAACACGACTGCAGGCAAAGCAACAAATGGCTACCTTTGAATTACTTATCTTTCATGAGTCATTGGTTCTGCCTCTAGAAGTTCTAGAACACCAGTCCCTAAGAGGAGGGAATAAATACCCTTCCCGTATGCTTCCAAACCAAAACTTTCATTTCCCCCCAACCAGTCTTTAAAGTCAATTTAAAGAAAGCAAATCAGTTTCAGAACCTTTTTCTGAAGGAGAAGAGAACATTGATAAAACACTAAGAATATTTGTAGCTCAGGGTTGAAATGAGGGGTCCTTGGTCAGTGGTGGGATTCAGATAATTTAACAACTGGTTCTCTGCCCTAACAACTGGCTGGATAGGTGTGGCTGGGTGGTCATGTGACTGGGTGGGCATGACCAACTACATCACTCACGTCAAGGGGCACCTTACCTCGCCCAGCCTCTCTTGCCATGCCCAGTCCTGCCTTGCCCCTCTCCTCCCAGCCACTCCTTGTCATGCCCAGCTGCTTGCCCAGCGAGCAGCCGGGTGGTCGGGTGAGCAGGTGGGCGGTGAGGCAAGGAGTGGTTGGGAGAGGAGGGGCAAGGTGGGGCCAGGCGTGGTGAGGCATGCTATTCAGCCGGTTTGCCGAATGGCACAAAAAATTAGCTACCAGTTCTACCAAACATGGGCGAACCAACTGAATCTCACCACTGTCCTTGGTGCTCTCTGAGCTTGGTGGCTTTCTTGCAGATGTTTCATTATCAACCCAGGTAATATCATTAGTGTACTGAAAATGTTACCTAGGTTGGTAATGAAATGTCTGCAAGAAAACCACCAAGCTCAGAGAACATCAAGGATTCCTCTGATAAAACACTGTGGGTAAAAAAAATTCAAAACAAATTCTTTACAATCAAAATTATTATAAAAGAAAAGAGGAATTCTTGCTACTCTAGCCAAGGAATGCGTATGAAACTTTCCCCCCTCTTATTTCTCGGTAGACTCCTTAACTTCTCACATACTGCCTGGCATAATCTCTCCCCTTTTTGTAAGAAAATTTTAAATTTTAATTTTATAATCCAAATTTTTTAAAAAAAACGGGTTTTGAATTGTTGGGGCAATTATTTAATTCGGTTTTAATTGGTTTTTTAAATTTTGTATCTATGTTTTTTATGCCTGTTCACCGCCCTGAGTCCCCTCGGGGAGAAGGGCGGTATATAAATCTAATAAAAACAAAAACAAAAAAAACAAAAGGTGCTTTTTCAAGAGGCAACTGGACTTTCTGGTTTTTCTTTGAAGACATTTTGCTTCTCATCCAAGAAGCTTCTTTAGCTCTATTTCAGCTTCTTGGATGAGAAGCGAAATGTCGTCAAAGAAAAACCAGAAAGTCCAGTTGCCTCTTGAAAAAGCACCTTTGGGAGAACCATGACCTGGCTGATTAAGAACCCCTATAGATATTTAGCTTCTCACATACTGTATCATCCGATCTGAGAGAAAATGTCTAAAAGCACAACCGTCAACTGTCCTTTCTCACAAACCAGGGAGATTTAGGTTAATGACTGCTAGTTAGTCCTCAGAAAAATACTTGCATTGGCATCCTTCAGTCTCAAGAGACTATGGTATCGTGCTCTGGAAAGAGGTCTAAAACAGCATCTAGTGTGACTAAAAAGGCCAATTCGAGAGTGGCAATCAATCCCTTCCACACTGAGGACAGATACATTCTGTCCCCTACCCAGCCCCCAGATTTTACTGGTTCCAGGACTGCCTCTTTGCCTCAGCCTGCCAAACAAGTGTCTCTTCAAATTGGAGAAGGCCATGCTGCCTTCAATAACCAATAACCTCCCACCGACCAGTACGCTCCCATAGAGAGGGACTTCTCAGGGTGCCATCAACCAAACAATGTCGACTGGCGGCCCCCAGGAGGAGAGCCTTCTCTGTGGGAGCACCCACCATCTGGAACGAGCTGCCCTCGGAGATACGGATGATCCCGGATCTTTGTGCTTTCCGCCGTGCCCTCAAAACATTCCTATTCATGCAAGCCAGCCTGGCCTAACCTCCCTTCAAACCATTAGATTTTTAAAATTTGGATCTTCCCTATAAATTTGAGAATGTTTTAATTTAATTCCATTCTATATCAATCTATTCAATTGTATTTTTAATCAGTTTTTGAATATTTATAGTCTGTATTTATTGTTTAACTGTTCACCGCCCTGAGTCCTTCGGGAGTAGGGCAGTATACAAATCTAATAAATAATAATAAAAATAATAATAAAAATAATGCTGCGTCTTTAGCCTCCAAGCTGAATGATCGGAGGTCAAGGTTTCCCAGTTGTTAATGTCCATTCCCAGGGCATTTAGGTCCCTCTTGCAGATATCCTTATATCGCAGCTGTAGTCTCCCTCTGAGGCGCTTTCCATATACTAATTCTCCATACAGGAGATCTTTCGGAATCTGAACATCAGCCATTCTCACAACATGCCCCAGCCAATGTAGACATCGCTGATTCAATAGTGTATACATGCTAGAAATTCCAGCACGTTCCAAGACTGCGCTATTTGGAACTTTGTCCTGCCAGGTGATGCCAAGAATACGTCGGAGACAGCACATATGAAAGACGTTCAACTTTCTCTCCTGCCGTGCATAAAGGGTCCAAGACTCACTGCACTACAAGAGTACTGAATTTATCAGAAAAATAAATTCTATGAATAAGAGGCACTGTGTTAGAAGAAATTTAAGTAAATAATTGCAGTTCTTGTCCAGTAGATCCAAAAACAAGAACCTAGAAAATTAAACCATCCTGTTTAGGGAACATTTAGCTAATCTTCTGGACTGAACTAACTTAATATAGAGTTAGAATCAGATAATGAATAAATGCAGCTGTTTCCCCCAGTCCTTCATGTGGGAGAACTTCCAAAATGAGGAAATTATAAGTAATAGAACAAAATGAACTACATGAAGTTCTGTACTATATTTCCCCAATAAGTTCAATGACACTTCAAATATGAGATATTTTTTATATTTTTCTCCTTTTGCAGAAAATCATACATTCGAATGCTACCCAGTTGAGGGTGGTTCTTGTAAAACATTTCACAGGTAGCATTTTGGAATTCCAGCATATCCAAGAAATATTATTATTAGTCCAAGTTACTCACCTAGGAAACAAATCTTCTCTTTTAGGATCTCTGATTTTAAGCCTCCGTTCCACTTTTCCACCGTTGGCAGAAGTTTGCAGAAATTCCTTTCCTGAAACAAGGTTTTCATAAATCAGCATTTAAAGACAGATCAATGAGCAAAATCGGCTTGTTCCCTCCCCACTGCTCGCTCTGAGTGTTGAGTATGTTGGATTATGTCCCAGTTTGAAATTGAGAAATTATGCATCTCTATGTGAGGGTTTTTTGTGATCCGTGTCTGTATTTATTTCCTTATCCAAAACATGTCTGAATCATATCATTTTCACTAGATTTCGGGAAGCATTTCGGCCATATTTCCGTTACAGGTAGTCCTCGACATATGACCACAATGGGGACCAGAATTTCTGTTGCTAAGTAAGTTGTTAAGTGAGTTGTGTCCAATTTTATAAACTTTTTTTGGCCACAAAAACACACACATTGAGGATCATGCTTCTTTGTATGCCGGAGCATTTTAAAACTCCGATCTGTAAGTTAAATATCTTGCATTTGTACACAAACATACCAAAAGAGAAAGGCATTCACAGAGCACATTTTCAAATAAAATGTAGATCGCACATTTATCTCCCATTAACTACATGTCTTGCCGGACTTACGTTAAAAATTGTCAGACTCTTTTAACTTTGAAAAACAGGAGAGGACAAATGGGGAAGTTACCATGCAGTGAAATGAAGAATTATGCAAAACCCAAAATAAGGTGTAATCCATGAGATTTGCCCCAAATCTACATTGCATTCTAGAAGGAACAGAAGAAAACGGAGCTAAAAACAGATCACTTTTTATGTATAATTTTCTTTTAGCATAAAAGGTTTATTTTCTTCTTAAGTGCATGAAGAATTTGTTCACTAAAATGTACAGTTGTTAAAACCTTAGATTCAAAAGGGCTCACTCTAAGTTAAACACAACCCAAACACAGTGGTACATCAGTACTCATTGTTAATTAGTTCCGGGAAGCACAATGAGTACAAGAAACTATGAGTACCAAACAAATATTTTCCTTAAAGAATAATGTAGTGAGTCACAAGGCAGCCAACACCAACAAAATCTAGTTTGTGCATCAAGTATCAAACAAATGCATCATTTAACCACCCCATAATCCCTTGCGGGGTGGAGTCTGGGCAACTGAATGGAGCTAGCAGAGGATTTAATGGCCAGATGCCCTTCCTGTCACCAATGCGGTGTTTTGTTCAACAGATATACTCTCATTGTGCGCAGAGAGAGAAATATCTGTCTCTACCTAGGATCGAACTCCCAGCCTCCTGATTGTGAGGCGAGAGCTCCACCTCTAGGCCACCTCACCACCCCATTAAACAAACGATGAATACCAGGACAAAAATTCTTGCAGCAAAATTCATTGAGTACCAAATTCGATGAGTTTCAAAGTAGTTGAGTACCAAGGTATATGTGTCCCAGGATAATGTTGCAGGATCCAGTCTGGGTGGCTACTGGGACCAGAGATTTAGTCTTCCAAGCTTTCAGACTTTCACATGTCTTTCACATTCTGGAGACAGAGAAGTTCCCTGAAGATGGGCTTCAGCGTGAGTCCAAAAGGTTGGAAGAATAAATCTTTGGTCACAGGGACTGACCCAAGATTGGATCCTACAACCCCTAAATTCTAATTGTCCCTATATAATTTTTAATGGTTGTATTTTCAAAACTTCCTTCTTTCTTATACGGAACTGCTGCATCTTTCAGGCTCTATTTATACAACATACTAACCGTGATTAACCCAACATAGTTTGCTGGACTAACCAAATTGCTCAGACTTCCAACCATTTGACAATACCACAGGGTAAGTGCAAGCACTTACAGCCGGGCACAGAAAAAATTGGAAAGGAGAGGCAACCTAAACAATCCCAACTTAAGTTTATTTATTGTTATTTATATATCAAATTTAGAAACTGCCCATTCTGACACACACGCAGAGGTGGTATTCAGCCAGTTTGGACCAATTCGGGCAAACTGGTAGTAGCGACCTATGCACCTGCCAGGGTGCAATCCCATCCTATATTGCTGTGGTTTTGACACCGCACGCATGCACAGATGGCGTGTGCGAGTGAATTACCATGTTGTTTGATGTTGCACAGATGTGTGGACGGTGTATGCACTCGCAAAGCGAGCTGACAAACACATACACGTGTCTCTCTCTCTTGGCTACTTCTTCATCAAAGAAGTCCACTCTACCGTCAGAGTCTCTCTGACATTCCTCTTTCATCCAACTCAAAGAAGCAGGAGATTTCTTTTTTTTTTAATTTTAATTTTAATTTTTAATTTGATTTATATGCCGCCCTTCTCCGGAGACTGAGGGCGGCTTACAATGCGCTAAGCAATAGCCTTCATACTTTTGTATATTTATACAAAGTCAGCTTATTGCCCCCACAAACTGGGTCCTCAATTTACCTACCTTAGAAAGGATGGAAGGCTGAGTCAACCTTGAGCCTTGGTGAGATTCGAACCTGCAATAATTGCAGGCAGCTGATGTTAATAACAGGGCTTTAGACCACTGTACTATCCAAGGCTCTTATTTCTCTAAGGCATTCAGTTGTAACTTTGGTTATGATGACTTTGTAACTTAGCTCTTCTTTCGCTACAGCTAAAAACGTCTTCATTTTTCAGTAGATTTGGAAATGTCACCCATTTTTTCTTTGCTGTCGGAACAGGGGACACAGCTCAGGCCCAACCTCCTTAAAGCCTCTTTGAAAGTTTCAGCATGTTGGACTTTCTCTGAACCATGGGTGAGGGACAAAGCCAGAAGTGGTATTCAGCAGGTTCTGACTAGTTCTGGAAAACTGGTAGGGGAAATTTTGAGTAGTTCGGAGAACCGGTAGTAAAAATTCTGACTGGCCCTGCCCCCATCTATTCTCTGCCTCCCGAATCCCAGCTGATCGGGAGGAAATGGGGATTTTGCAGTAACCTTCCCCTGGAGTGGGGTGGAAATAGAGATTTTACAGTATCCTTCCCCTGCCAAGCCACGCCCACCAAGCTATGTCATGCCCACAGAACCAGTAGTAAAAAAATTTGAATCCCACCACTGGACAAAGCTTAGACAACCTCTAACCAGACCTGAAAGCAGAGAACTGAGGTAGCTCTCCATTAGTTTTAGGACTGTGTGAGAAGAAGAATTTCATTTCTACAGGTTCTACATTTAGGCAAGAAAAACAAAATGCACAGGTACAGTATATCTAGTACCTTGCTCAATAGTAGTAACTGTGAGAGGGATCTTGGAGTCCTAATGGACAACTATTTAAATATGAGCCAGCCGTGTGCAGCAGCTGCCAAAAAAGCCAACACAGTTCTAGGCTGCATAAACAGAGGGATAGAATCAAAATCACATAAAGTGTTAATACCACTTTATAATGCCTTGGTAAGGACAGACTTGGGATATGTATCCAGTTTTGGTCACCACGATGAAAGAAAGATGTTGAGACTCTAGAAAGAGTGCAGAGAAGAGCAACAAAGATGATTAGGGGATTGGAGACTAAAACATATGAAGAACGGTTGCAGGAACTGGCAGTGGTGGGATTCAAATTTTTTAACAACCAGTTCTGGGGGCGTGGCTTGGTGGGGGCGTGGCTTGGTGGGCGTGGCCGGATGGTCATGTGATTGGGTGGGCATGGCCAACTCGACATCACTCATATCAAGGGACGCTTTGCCCAGCCCCTCCCCTCTCAGCCACTCCTTGTCACCCCCAGCCTCAATATATCTATAGTTCTGTAAAACTATCCAAAGAGCCTTGGACAGTACAGTGGTCTAAAGCCCTGTTATTAACATCAGCTGCCTGCAATTATTGCAGGTTCGAATCTCACCAAGGCTCAAGGTTGACTCAGCCTTCCATCCTTTCTAAGGTAGGTAAATTGAGGACCCAGTTTGTGGGGGCAATAAGCTGACTTTGTATAAATATACGAAAGTATGAAGGCTATTGCTTAGCACATTGTAAGCTGCCCTGAGTCTCCGGAGAAGGGCGGCATATAAATCAATTTTTTTTAAAAAAAATGTTGCTCACTTTTTTCAACTTTATTATCTGCATCTACATACTATAGATGCACTTTCATGGACCACTGAAAGGAGGAAATGGCTCACATACTTTGCCCAAGAGTGTGATAGGCAACAGGCTTTTAAGGGGCTGCCAGAAAGAAGGGGGGGGGGACAATATATTTTCCAAAGCAGCAGAAGGCAAAACAAGAAGCAATGGATGGAAACTGAACAAAGAGAGAAGCAACCTAAAACTAAGGAGAAATTTCCTGACAGTGAGAACAATTAACCAACGGAACTGCTTGTCTTCAGAAGTTCTGGGCGCTCCAACGCTGGAGGTTTTCAAGAAGAGACTGGACAGCCATTTCTCTGAAATGGTATAGGGTCCCCTCCAAGGTCCCTTCTAAGGATTATTCTGACACCTTTCCCAGGACCTCCATTCAGATTTGGCATCCTCAGTTTTCCTGCCTGAATAGGGGGTTGGACTAGAACAGAGGTCTTCAAACTTGGCAGCTTTAAGACTTGTGGACTTCAACTGCCAAGTTTGGGGGCCCCTGGACTAGAAGACCTTTAAACTTAAAGTCCCTTTAAACTCTGTTATTCTGTTATTCCTAAGCTAAATAGCTAAGACCAGTGGTTCTCCCCACTTCGGGGAGATTGCGCGCAAAGCGCGTGCACGAAGTGAACCAGTGGTAATACCATTAGAACCCACCAC
This sequence comes from Ptyas mucosa, assembly GCA_012654045.1. Classification (NCBI taxonomy): domain Eukaryota; kingdom Metazoa; phylum Chordata; class Lepidosauria; order Squamata; family Colubridae; genus Ptyas; species Ptyas mucosa. The sequence continues at coordinate 7,281,092 of WNWU01000024.1, forward strand.
TGGCTAAGACACTCATTGGGACCCTATCTCTTTTAGCATTTTTCTTGACACTTCTCCAAAATGCACCCTCAAGAAGCCACATCTCTCTCCCTCTCCCTCTCCCTCTCCCTCTCCGTCACACACACACACACACACACACACACACACACACAGGTTACATTGGATATCTTTCTCCCACCCTCCTTCCTTCTCTGCTTTAGGCTTAGAAAATTCCCCCGCTGCCTTCCCCAAACACCTCTCCCCATTGCAAATGCGGCATGCCGTTCGGGTGGGAAATGCCTGGAACGCAATAAAGCCCACCAATTCACCTCCTGCTGGCAGGCTGGCTAATCAGTTGAGAAGAGAGGCGGGGGAGCTGATCGGAGCCCTTCGAAAGAAGGGGGCTGAAGGAAAGTGGATGTGCTACAGGATGCTGCGGATGCCCTCGCTCTCCCTTTGCCTGGCTTCCCTCCTCCCGCGGTCTCCTCAGTGCTCGCTCGTGTTCCCCCTCCCCACTCTAGCTTGATTTCAGGCGGAGCCACATTGCCTTTTGCAAGTCTTCTGTTGGAGAAGCTGGGTGCTGGTGAGAGCTCACTTTTTGCCTAGCTTTGCCCAGCTGTCAGGGGGACACGGCTTCCTCCCCAGGCCCCTGTCTGTCGTCGTCCCCCCCCCCCACAGCCAGACAAAGCTAAGCAAAAAGCCAGCCCTCACCAGCACCCAGCTTCACTGACAACAGACTTGGAAAGGGCAATGTGAGCTTCTACCTGCGTCAACCTAGGCTGGGGAGGGAGAGAGCGCAAGCGAGTCAGAGGCCCTTCCCTCCAGTCTTTGCCCAAAGCCCCACACCGCACCAGGAGGCTGCAGTTTGCATGACTGCATCATGGCCTGGAACTGGCTGACCATCTCAGCCTGCTGAGCCTCCATGGACTGGTACCTGGCCTTCCCTCTGCTTGGAAAGCCTATGCTCCCAGTCCTCAGTGAGGTGCTTCTGTTGAGCCTCCTTCTCGGTCAGATCCAATTTGAACTGAGCCAGCTATTTTGCCAACTCTTTCTCATGGTGGCTGCTTAGCTCCAACAACTGCTTCCTGTTGGGGCCCTAAGGAGCCCGGGCAGGCAGGCAAGGAGTGGCTGGGAGGGGAGGGGCGAGTAGAGGCTGGCAAGGTGCCCCTTGACATGAGTGACATTGAGTTGGCCATGCCCACCCAGTCACATGACCACCTAGCCACACCCACCTAGCCAGTCATTAGGCAAATCATATTAGTGGTCCACAGGATTTAAAATTATGAATTTAGTGGCCCCTGAGGTCCAAAAGGTTGGGGATCCCTGGACTAGAAGACCTCCAAGGTCCCTTCCAACTCTGTTATTCTATTCTATTCATATGAATTTATTAAAGACTAATTGAAAACTCAAGGGCTGAATGTGAAATGGGTTAATTAAAAGCCAATCATGGCAGATCTGAGGGAGGTTTCCCCTGGATTGGAAGAACTGCCTCCCTTTCTTGGTTTTTGAAGTATCACTAGATGTACTTCTACTTAACAGCATGGCTATTTGCCAAACCTTGGCCTTTTTAAAGCCACATTTTTCTCCTCCTTATCCTTGTATGCCTTGGACAAAACTTCAAATCAAACCCTCTCGTCATAATTATGGTGCTTGAATCCTAGGTGCTCGGCTCTACAATAAATCAGCACGCAAATTGATATGAAACTTCAGTGGCCCAAGAATAAGACCACACGCTCCCTGGTATCCTGTAATAATTTTAACAGTGCAAGTCACTTAAGGCGCTCTTTCAAGCTGGGAACAGCATTGCCTTTCCTGAGTGAGCAAATGGCAGCAATTTCAAAGTCTTCCAATGCTGAAGGGGTGTCATTGCTCATTTCTGAATGGACCCGGAATAACTAAGTAGAAAAATTTGTTCTCTTGAAAGCACAATAATCGCAGGGCTTAAGGGTGATGTGTTAAAAAAATACAGTAGAACCTAAATATGGTCAATGCAGATGGGAAAGGAAAATTTTTTAGAGTAAAGGAGATATAGGTGGGCCTCAGTTTACAACCACACTTGAGCCCAACATTTATGTTGCTGAGTGAGAAATTTGTTAAGCGAGTTTGTCCCATTTTACACTTGTTGAGTGAATCACCGCCGTTCTTAAATTAGTAACCCGGTTGTTAAGCGAATATGGCTTCCCTGTTGACTTTGCTTGTCAGATGGTCAGAAAAGGGGATCATGCGACTCTGGGATACTATGACCGTGTCAGAATATTCATTAATAGAATAGAGGCATGGTAACAAGGTCAGCCAATGAATAGGCATAGCAACTGGGTCAGCCAATGAGGGCTGTTTGGGAGCTGAGACAGACTGGAACCAGGGTGTCTTAGTCTGCAGCTTCTGAGTCTGTGCAGAGAAACTGAAACTAGCCTGTTCTGCTGAAATGAAACTGTTCTCTCCTGCCTTGTGTTTTGCTTGTAACTGCTACTACGTTGAAAAAGTATCTATATTGGTATTGTACATTTATCTTCATGTATTATATGTATATAAAGAAGTTGATGAATCCTGCTGAATCAGTTTACCTGTGTGTGCTTTCTGGATTTGATTTCTACTGCAAACTCTGATAGACCGTCACAAATATGAGTCAGTTGTCAAGCATTTCAATGTAAATCGTGTGACCATGGGGATGCCGCAACAGTCATAAGTGTGACAAATAATCATGTCACTTTTTTCAGTTCCGTTGTAACTTTGAACCACCACTAAATGAACTGTTGTAAGTAAAGGACTACCTATATTTGGATATGCAAAAATAAGGATGCTTTTTTTAATATAAAGAAGGCATCCTCTAGAATAGAGGTAGGCAAATATAGCAAATTTATGACTGCAGATCGCAAGGTTGCACAGTTGCCCACTCCGGCTTTAAGGTATAACTTTTTAAAAAAAATGTTTACACAATATATCCCGAAGGTGCTTTTTCAAGAGGCAGCTGAAGTTTCTGGTTTTTCTTTGAAGATCAGAACAGTCTTCCACCATTCCAAACAGGCTCCACACCCATTGTGGTGTACGGGGTAATGGTTTGGAGGGTGCAGGGCGAGGGACTGGGGAGGGGATGGAGTGCTATCCTAACGAGGGATGTACCATCAGCACATGGCGGGAGCAGGAGGCCATATCATGTGTTGAGGGTGCGCACTCACTGTCTGAGAGCAATTGCGCGCCCCGGTCCCCAAGTCTCCTCTTGGATACTAGGTAGCACAGATACTCAAGACCCGGGCCTGCAGCTGATGTTATGCAATGCCAGGTTCATGGTAAATAAGGCCCCCCTCATCCACGATCTTATACAGGAGGGGGGAGCGGACCTGGTGGGTATCACGGAAACCTGGTTGGGCCCGGAGGGAGGGGTCCCCCTGGTTGAGATGTGTCCACCAGGCTTCAGAGCATTCCATCAGCCAAGGGCCCAGGGGAGGGGTGGGGGGAGTGGCGGTTGTTATTAAAGAAGGTCTTGGTCCGAGGGAGACCACTGTGCCACAGATTGCCGGATGTGAGTCCCTCTTTGTGAGATGGGGTCATGGGGTTCAGATGGGCTTGTTGCTTATGTACCTGGCTTCCTGCCGTGTGGCAACAGCCCTTCCCGAGCCACTTGACATGATAGCCATGGTGGCAGTTGATACGCCCAGGCTTATGGTCATGGGTGATTTCAACTTGCCTTCCATTGATGAAACGTCTGAGATGGCTCGGGGGTTCATGGCTTCCATGACGGCCATGGACCTGACCCAGTTAGTTCATGGCCCCACTCACGGGGGGGGGGGGGGCACATGCTGGACATGATTTTTGTCTCCGGCCAGTGGTTGAGTGGTCTTACTATAGGGGATATAGACATGGCACCCTTGTCATGGTCTGATCACTCTCTCCTTCGCCTGGACCTTCGAACCGCTACACCCCACCACAGGGAGGTGGAGCCAACAAGATGGGTCCACCCCAGGCCCCTGATGGATCCTGATAGGCTCCAGATGGAGCTTGGGCCATTTCCATGAGGATCTGGCACACGACTCGGCCGAGGACCTGGTGGCTACCTGGGATTGGGCGGCTGGTGGGGCCTTGGACTGAGTCGTGCCTTTGCGACCTCTGACCTGGTGCTGATCCCTCATGGCTCCTTAGTTTACTGAGGAACTGAGGGAGATGAAGTGCCAGAAAAGATGCCTGGAGAGCGGTTGGAGGGCCAGTCTTGCTGAATCTGACCGAAGACTGGTAAGGTCGCATATTAAGACCTACCTAGTGGCGATAAAAGTGGCAAAGTTTAACTACTTTTCCACTCTTATTGCATCATCAGAGAATCGTCTGGCCACCCTGTTTAGGGTGATCCACTCCCTGTTCCACCCGGGAGCGCGGGAGGATCCCCTAGAAGGCAGAGCCGAGGATTTCGGACAATATCTGTATGACAAAATCGCTCAGATCTGGGGGGATTTGGACTCTGACTGGGTAGATTCAGGCAGGGTGACGAGGAATAGTCTTGAGAACGTTATCTGGGAAGAGTTTGACTCTGTGACCCGTGATGTCATGGACAGGATTTTGGGGAGACTTAGTGCAGCCACATGTTTACTGGACCCATACCCCTCCTGGTTAGTACTGGCTTCCCGGGAGGTGACACGAGGCTGGCTCCAGGGAATTATCAATGCTTCATTGAGTGAGGGTCACTTCCCCACTGCCTTGAAAGAGGCGGTGGTGAGGCCTCTCCTCAAGAAGCCTTCCCTGGACCCGGCAGTATTAGCCAACTATCATCCTGTCTCCAACCTTCGCTTCATGGCGAAGGATGTTGAGAGTGTGGTTGCGCGACAGTTTCTGCAATTCCTGGAGGAAACGTCTTAGCTAGATCCATTCCAGTCGGGTTTCAGGCCTGGGCACAGCATGGAAACGGCATTGGTCACATTGGTAGATGATCTCTAGAGGGCTCGGGACAGGGGTTGTTCCTCTGTTCTGGCCCTGTTAGACCTTTCAGCGACTTTTGATACCATCAACCATGGTATCATGCTGCTGTCAGCCCTTTAAGGCTGCCATAAAGAGGAGGAGATGAGGCTTGAACTTTTACCTACTTATTTTTCTCTGTAGATAGGGTCACTTGGAGATGGGATGGGAGGGGGGAATTCCTGGGTTTGGAGGCAGGAGCTGAGAAGATTGAGCTGGAAGATGGCCAATAAGAAGATGAGGTTTGGGGGAACGGAAGGGGAAGGTTTTGGGGTCAGAGGGTTAGTCCCAACAATGAAGTTGGGACCAGATCTGTCGTTCTTAATAAATGAAATATTTCAGCAAAGACTAATTGCTTGGGAGTGAAATTTATTTGAGATGACATGGGAACCTGACAGATAGCCAATACTCCTTTCCAACCCAGGCTGGCTGACTTCAAAGCTTCCACCTCCCTCCTAGACGTTTGGACTGGGTGGAGAAGCAGCCCGGACGCCATGGCAGAAAGTGCTCTATCCCAGGAAAGCTTACTTCAAGCAACTGGAAAAGAGCCAGTCTTGACTCCAGCCAGCCTGGATACCTTGGAGCCTCATCTCCTCCCTCCCCCAACGAAGCTGCAACACAGCCAAGTTCCGGCCGGGACGCAAGCCACGGAGAAGAGATAAGTACCCGGGGCTCTTGCCAAAATCTGCAGAGGCCGAATTTCCTTTCCCAAACGTTCAGGGAAAGGGGAAACCCCTAAGTGAGTTGGGGAGGGTGGACTGGCTACTGGGCTGGCAGCAGGCCAGGCACCAAGAAGCTTCAGGGAAGCCATGCCAGGACCCCATAGATGAATTGAAGGAGAAATTTGACCGTGCCACCCTTCTGGAGGAGGAGTCATCATGCAGGCCAAGGGAGAGGGGGGGACCAGGTGAGCCTGTTGAATTGAGACGCCCTAGGCGGAGGCACAGCCCTTCCCCCCCCCCCATGGTAAAAGGAGAGGAAGCCCAAAACTGCATCCATGGGTTTCCCCCCTTGCAAAGCAGGCAAAGCGGCCGGGACAGGACACCACCTCCCTACCCTGGAATGAGGAAAGAGAAAGATGATCTGTGGCACCAAGAGCAGGCTTACAGAGCCCCACACTGGGAAAATAGAGCAGCAAGGGAGGACCCACCCTGTTTCAGAGGGAAGTTCGACAGTGACCCAGACCAGCTGGTGCAATTTCTCGACACAGCTGAGATCTACATCGAATGTTATAGGCACCTCTATCCATTCCCCAGAGCCCTAGTCAGTGCCATTGCAGAGGGTATGGAGGGAGAAGCAAAAAGGTGGTCAGCAGCCCTATACAAGAACAGGGGCCCCCAACTACATGATGCAGATGGGTTCTTGCAACTGTTACGAACCCAGTTCGAAGAGGCAGAGGAGGACCCCTACGTGGAAGACGAGCTCAGGAACCTAATGCAGAAGGGGAAACCTATCAGAGAGCATATCCGTGAGTTCAGGAGAGTCATTGGGACTCTACCCCCCTTGCCAGAGTGACTACTGGTGTACTTTTTTAGAACAAGCCTGGATAAGCGAATTGCCCAAGTGACCGCTTATCGAGACATCCCGAACCGACTGTCCGAATGGTTCCGAGTAGCAATAAAAGTCGACAGGGGGCTGTGGGCCAACGACATGCCGAAGCAGCCAGGTAGCAGGGAGAGAGGCCAACCTGACCAGAGACCACCCAACATACAAGAAACCACAACACCACAGCCCACCCAGAGACCAGTCATCCCACAGAGCCCACTGAGGTGCTACAGGTGCGGGGGGATCGATCACCTGGCAGCAGCATGTGGAACCCTGAGACAGAGGCCAGACCCACCGTCCAGGGCACGCCCGGAATGAGGACCCAAATGCGCCACCAACGCACCACAGAAAGCCCCCCAGGGTCCAGAAGTTTTCGCCCACCTGACCAAAGCCAGAGGGGCCCCAGAAGAGGGAAATCAATCCCCCGAGTCATATGACAGCGAGGACGAGGGTGAAGATGACCCAATGATGAGTGGACCCATCCATCCTTTTCTTTTCCCTATATGCCTAACAGCCCCGAAAACAGGGACCCAAGGGACTTTCCAAGCCCTAATAGACTCAGGCTGCACGAGGTGCCTGATTAACCTACCCACAGTCTTAAAGTTGGGGATCCGTGCCAAAAAACTCAACCACCCAATCCGATTTGAACAAGTCGATGGATCCCTAGTAGGGGGGGACTTATGCCACACACTTGACCGAGCCAGTGAGGCTGGAGCTAGCAGACCACTGGGAAAAGATCCGATTCATAATAGCCCCCAAAATGACAGACCCAGTCATACTAGGACTCTCATGGCTAGACAAATGGGGCCCAATCATCTGGTGGCAAGAGGGAACCCGCAGGCTGAGGATTGCAAAGGCCCCCAACCCCTACCGCTCCTACTAGGGGGGATGGCCCCCATGCAGAAGCCCCGATCTTTCCCACCATGGCAAAGGAAGAAGCCGCCAATGCAAGGGCCCCGCTCCGAGGGTACGACAGAGCAACTGGCGGTCGCATCCGACAGCTCCCACGGCACAGAACAAATCCCAGAGGAATACCAAGACCTTGCAGAGGTGTTTAGCGAGGCCGAGTGTGATGTTCTACCCTCCCACCGTGAGGTCAACTGCACCATTGAGATCATCCCTGGAGCCAAACTACCTAAACCTAAACTATATGCCATGATGCCCCACGAGATGAAAGAAATGCGGAACTACACAGACAAGAATCTACAAAGGGGTTTCATTGAGCCAGCTAAACCACGGGTCGCGGCACCGGTCCTTTTTAAAGAGAAGAAAGACGGCTCTATGCGTCTATTGATGAACTTCCGCAGGATCAACACCGTCTGCGTACACAACTTATATCTCCTTCCCCTCATGAAGGACATGCTGTCCCACCTGGCCAAAGGAAAAGTTTTCACCAAACTAGACCTCCGAGAAGCCTACTGCTGAATACGCATCAAAGAAGGAGGTGAGTGGAAAACAGCATTCAACTGCCCCTAGGAAGTTTCCAATTTAAGGTGATGCCTTTTGGACTGCAGGGAGCCCCGGTGGTGTTCATGCAACTGATAAATGAAGTGCTACATGACCACCTCTACAAAGGGGTCCTCGTCTACCTGAACGATATCCTCATTTACACAGAAACCTTGGATGAACACGTACCCCTCGTCCGCCAAGTATTGGAGAAACTGTTGAGGGCGAACCTGTATGTCAAACTGTCAAAATGCGAATTCCACCAATCACGCCTAGACTACTTAAGTTACCAAATATGAAACGAGGGGATAGAGATGGACCCAGCCAAAGTACAATCAGTTCTACAATGGAAACCCCCTCGCACACGTAGACAACTGCAGAGTTTCTTAGGGTTCGCTAACTTCTACAGACAATTCATCCCCTCGTTTGCAAGAATTGCCAAACCTCTGATGGACCTCCTAAAGACAGGGAGTCCAGCAACGAAACCCCACCTGGGACAACCCCTACAGTGGGACCCAACCTGCCAACGGGCATTCGAATCACTAAAAGAGATGTTTGCAAAAGAGCCTGTCCTAAAGCATCCTGACCCTGAACAGCCTTTCGTCATCCAAGCCAATGCCAGCGACGTGGCAGTAGGGGCCGTGCTGCTCCAAAAGAATGGCCAAGGGAGCCTACAACCTTGCGTCTACACCTCCCGAAAGCTCACCGACACAGAGAGGCGGTGGGCGGCGTGGGAAAAGGAAGCATTCATGGTAAGATGGGCGCTGCTAACCTGGCGACACCTACTAGAGGGGGCCCAGAGGCCATTCGAAGTTTGGACTGATCACAAGAATCTGGAGGCCCTCAGAACCCCACGGAAGTTGTCACCCCGGCAAGTCCGCTGGGCGCAATGCTTCAATCGTTTCAACTTCGAGCTCAAGCACATCCTGGGGGGGGGGGAGAACTTCCTGGCCAATGCACTCTCCCGGATGCCCCAATATAACAGTGAGCGGGAGCAGGTAGTGAATGCCATTATCCCCTCTACCCAGGTCATGGGTCAAGTGGTCACCAGACGGAGACGGCGTGACCAGCAGGACCAACCTGAAAGTGATTTAACGACAAAACTCAAAACTGAAACAGCGGCGGACCCCTGGTTCCGAGACAATCAACATCTCCTGATGAAAAGAGATGACCTAGCATGGAAGGGGACAAAGCTCTATGTCCCACAGACTCTACGCACCCTGATCTTTAAGAGGAGCCACAACGTTAAACCAGCGGGGCATTTCGGTTTCCTAAAGACTCTGCATTTAGTACGAAGGCAGTTCTGGTGGCCCCACATGAGAAAGGACGTAGACAGTTATGTAAAAAGTTGTACCATTTGTGCCACAATGAAGACATGACCAGGATGCCCTCCCAGACTATTGCAACCAGTAGCTGAACTGACAAGACCATGGGAGGAGATTGCGATGGACTTTATAGTAGAACTACCAAGGAGTAGTGGAAATACAGTGATCTGGACTGTAATAGACTTATTCTCCAAACAGGCGCACTTTATTCCTTGCAGTGGGCTGCCCTCAGCCCGCCAGTTGTCCATACTGTTCCTGAAACACATCTACCACCTACATGGAGTCCCCAGAAAAATCATCTCCGACCGAGGGGTCCAGTTCACAGCAAAATTCTGGAGGGAGTTCCTACACTCCATAGGGTCGTCTCAAGGCCTCAGCTCAGCGTTTCACCCGAGCCCCAATGGGGAGGCAGAGAGACTGAACGCCATGATAGAGCAGTATTTAAGATGCTACGTCAACTACCAACAGTCCAATTGGGCAGACCTCCTATCGTTTGCGGAGGTCGCGTATAATAATGCTGTCCATAGTAGCACGGGATTAACCCCGTTTAAAATAGTGAGTGGTATGGATTTCGTCCCCATGCCAGAGTACCCAAGGGAGCCCCCTTCCTCAGTCAGCTTGACCAATTGGATGGATATGTTGAGAGAAACCTGGGAGAACGTTAAGAGGGCGTTGGCCAAGGCGACACAATCGTATAAGAAACAAGCAGACAAGCACTGAACTCCCCAAAGACCATTTCGAGTGGGGGAGAAGGTTTATCTATCCACCAAGTACTTGAGACTTAGACTCCTGAGCAAGAAATTGGGCCCGGGTCGTTCCCTATAGTAAAAATAATCAACCCGGTTACAGTACAACTGCAGTTGCCCCGGCTCCTAGGGAAGATACACCCCGTTTTCCACAGTAGCCTCTTAAAGCCGGTAGTGGGGTCAACCTTAAGGCCAATACCACGTGACCCCCCGGTCCTCTTGTCGTTGGGGGCCAAACTCACTATGAGGTACAGTGAATCCTCGACTCAAGGTGGCACAGGGGCCGCCTCCAATACTTAATTAAATGGAAGGGTTACCCGTTATCAGAGGCTTCCTGGGTGAAGAGCACAAACATCCAAGCTGACCGCCTTATAGCCAAATTCCATGCAGATCACCTGGGAAAGCCGGGGGGGGGCACACCCTCGGATGGGATAACGGTACTTAATTTGTTTTCTTTTCTTGAAACAGGCCTCCCTGGAGAAATGAAGGGAGAGGGGCCAGATGTCAGCCCTTTAAGGCTGCCATAAAGAGGAGGAGATGAGGCTTGAACTTTTACCTACTTATTTTTCTCTGTAGATAGGGTCACTTGGAGATGGGATGGGAGGGGGGAATTTCTGGGTTTGGAGGCAGGAGCTGAGAAGATTGAGCTGGAAGATGGCCAATAAGAATATGAGGTTTGGGGGAATGGAAGGGGAAGGTTTTGGGGTCAGAGGGTTAGTATTGGCTACGATGAAGTTGGGACCAGATCTGTCATTTTTAATAAATGAAATATTTCAGCAAAGACTAATTGCTTGGGAGTGAAATTTATTTGAGATGACATCGGAACCTGACAGCTGCACCAGTTGGAAGAGCTGGGGATGGGGGGCACCATGTTACGGTGGTTCTCCTCCTTTCTCTCAGACCAGTCACAGTTTGTTTTGGCAGGGGGGCAGAGGTCGACCTCGAGGCCTCTCATATGTGGAGTGCCTCAGGGGTCGGTCCTCTCGCCCCTTCTGTTTAACATTTATGTGAAGCCACTGGGTGAGATCATCCGTGGCTTTGGGATGAAGTACCATCAGTACGTTGATGACACCCAGCTGTACATCTCCACCCCAGGCCACCCCAACGATGCTCTTGAAGTGATGTCCCAGTGCCTGGAGGCTGCGGATCTGGATGGGGAGAAACAGCTCAAGCTCAACTCTTCCAAGACTGAGTGGCTGTGGTTCCCAGCATCCCGATATAGTCAGTTGACTCCATCACTGACTATTGGGGGCGAGTCTCTGGCCCCCGCGGAGAGGGCTTGCAATCTGGGAGTCCTCCTGGATATGCAGCTGTCCTTGGAGGAACATCTGATGGCTGTAGCCAGGGGGACTTTTTGACAGGTTCCCTGATCCGCCAGTTGCGGCCCTTTCTTGATCAGGATTCCCTGTGCACAGTCACTCATGCCCTCATCACCTCTCGCCTGGACTACTGTAATGCTCTCTACATGGGGCTCCCCTTGAAGGGCACCCGGAGGCACCAACTGGCCCAGAATGCGGCCGCGTGGGTAGTTATAGGAGCTGCATGGCACTCCCACACAACACCTCTCCTGCGTGAGCTGCACTGGCTCCCAGTGGTCTTCCGGGTGGTTATCACCTTTAAAGCACTCCATGGCATAGGACCTAGTTATCTTCGAGACCGCCTGCTGCTACCAACGGCCTCCCATCGACCTGTGCGCTCCCACAGAGAGGGCCTCCTCAAGGTGCCATCAACCAAACAATGTAGGCTGGTGACCTCCGGGGGGGGGGGGGCTTCTCTGTCGGGGCACCTACCCTCTGTAATCAGCTGCCCCCAGAGATAAGGAGAATCCAAGACCTTGGTGCCTTCCACCGTGCCCTTAAAACCTTCTTTTTCCAGCAAGCCGGGCTGGCTTAACAATTTTTTTAATGTTTTTTAATTGGTTTGTCATTTTTTTAATTGGGGCCAAATAGATATATATCCTTTTAATTGTATTTTAATGTTTGTAGTTGATGTTTTTATTTTAGCTGTACATCGCCCTGAGTCCCTGAGAAGGATGGTATATAAATTCGATATAAAATAAATAAATAAATAAATTTGCACATTCCGGTGACCCTGAGGACACAGATAAACCTCCAAGTGGCCTCAACGACTCTCTCAAAAAGGATGCAAATGACCAGCTGCCTGAAAGCAGTATAAATTCCCGTTCCCTGAATAAGCACTCCAGGAATTTAAAGACGGTCATGTCTCAGCCACTTCCTCTTCTGCAGGAATTCCAGGCTCTTAACTCCACCCCGAAAGTTGGACCATAAGAAAGACTGAGCACCAAAGAATGGAGGTCTTTGAACTCTGGTGCTGGAGAAGACTGCAAGGCGATCCAACCGGTCACTCCTAGAGGAGATCAACCCTGACTGCTCTTTACAAGGCCAGATCCTGAAGATGAAACTCAAATACTTTGGCCACCTAATGAGAAGGAAGGACTCCCTGGAGAAGAGCCTAATGCTGGGAAAGATTGAGGGCAAAAGAAGAAGGGGACGGCAGGGAATAAAGTGGCTGGATGGAGTCACTGAGGCAGTCCGCGTGAGCTTAAATGGACTCCACGGGATGGTAGAGGACAGGAAGGCCTGGAGGAACGTTGTCCATGGGGGCATGATGGATCAGACACAACTTCGCAACTAACAACAACAAACTCTACCCTAAAGATCTGCTGTAGATTCCATCACTGAGTAGGCTACAGAAGCAAAATTTTGGCAGATCAGCGTGTGCCAAATAACCTTTCCTGTGCCATTATGGCAGGTGCGCTGAAGAAGATCAAATAACCAAACAGGGAATTCTGTGCATGATATGGAGGCTGGATGGATGCGTAGCAAAATTGCTTGGGTTGACACAATGTCCATGCACCGTGAGAGACATGAGGTATTATCTCCACCCTTGAATTGTTTTTAGAATATGAGCATTCGGTTGTTTCAATTTGTAAAGTATTGTGGAAGGGGAGGGGTTGTCTTTGTATTCTGCACAGTGCCCAGTTTTTTACAGATTCGGTGATGTGTTCCTGAGTAATTAAGGAATCAGTTTTATTGCAACTGCATTCAGAAGAATACCAGGGGAAGCATTGCTGAATCTGGTGAATTGGATCCAATTGAGTGCTTACCCATGGCCAATCAAGGGCATCCAGAAAGTTCTCAAGCATGACCTGAGCTCTGTTTTTCATGGTTGTTGTGTGACAGCTGATATTTAAGGCAGGAGGCCTGGTGATTTAGGAGTAGGATAAAGCACTCCAATCTAATAGTCTATTCCAGTCTGCTAGGTTGAACTTCCAGGAGTTTCTCTAAATCCTTCTAAAATAGGGGTATCAAACAGAGGTGGTATTCAGCAGGTTCTAACCAGTACTGGAGAACCGGTAGTGGAAATTTTGAGTACCACCTCTGAATGGCTCCTCCTCTATCTATTCTCTGCTTCCCTAGTCCCAGCTGATCAGGAGGAAATGGGGATTTTGCAGTAACCTTCCCCTGGAGTGGGGAGGGAATGGAGATTTTACAGTATCCTTCCCCTGCCACGCCCACCATGCCACCCCCACCAAGCCTCACAACGCCCACCAAGCCACACCCACAGAACTGGTAGTAAAAAAATGGATTTCGCCACTGAGCAGGTTCTGACCAGTTCTGGAGAACCAGTAGTGAAATACCCAATTCTTAATGTCCAAAGTTAGTAATGCTTTCTAACTTTACTTTTGAACTTCTTTCCTGTTAGTTTGATGTTACACAGGGGCATCAGCTCAAACTGACAGGAAGGAAGTAAAAAATAATATCAGAAAGTATTTCTTCACAAAAAGAGCAGTGGAAGCTTGGAACCAAATTCCAACAGAAGTAGTGATTCAACCATCACTAACTGAGTTAAAACTTGCTTGGGATAAACACAAGTCTAAAAACAATAATGAAGAAATAATTAATGAATTAATAATTGATTGATTAATTAAGTAAAAAGAAAAAAAACAAATAAAGAGCAGATTCGATAGACCATTAGGCTTTTTTCTACCATCAGTTTTCTATATTTCTATGAAAGAAAGAGAGAAAAATTACTAACAAAGGAGGATATTTGTAGCTCAGGGTTGAAATGAGGAGCCCTTGGTATTCTCTGAGCTTGGTTGTTTTCTTGCAGACGTTTCATTACCAAATTAGGTAACATAATCATTGTTACCTGTGTTATCTAGTTTGGGTAATAAAACATTTGCAAGAAAACAACTAAGCTCAGAGAGCACCAAGGATCCCATAGTCGTCGTTGTCCTCCTCCTCCTCCTCCTCCTCCTCCTCCTCCACCTCCTCCCTTTGAGCACTGATGATGTTACCCAGTTGGTTAATGAAATGTCTGCAAGAAAGCAGCCAAGCTCGATCCCTCAGAAAAACAACTATCTTTATTTTCCACACCATGCCCTCTCACCTCTTCATTCTAAACTAAACAAATACCCAAACTCTGTAATATTTCCCAATAAGGGAGGTAGTCTATCTTCCTAATCATTTTGAATGTTCTTTATCCTTTTCATAAATACATTTCATAGTTAACCTGCATTGCTATTTGGTTTTACAACCTAAACAGAGGAAGAACTTCTTCCAGATGTTGCTGAACTCTGAACCCCAGCATGCTGTCAATGGGCTGAGAAGACCTTCTGTCAAACACAACTGAAGACACTTGTGGGAGCTTCATCACTGGAAGCCTTCAAGAAGAGACTGGACTGCCATCTGTCAGAAATGGTGTAGGGTCTGATGGGCTGGGGGTTGGACTAGATGACCTACAAGGTCCCTTCCAACTCTGTTAATCTGTTAAAAACTCATATTCATTGAGGCTATTAGTTCTGCCATATTTGAAGAGTCACAATTCCCCACCCTGGCTGAGCACATTAATTGGAGAAGGTCCCTTTTGCCTGATCAATTAGAAAATGTTTCTAGATGGGAGAATCTTGGAGAACTCTAAAACCGACTGAAAGAAAATAAATGGTTTTTGATATGTTCCTAGCAGTGTTCTCTAGACAAATCAAATTAAAGGAAGAAATTAAGTTTTCTTCTGCTGAATTGCTTGGCTAGATTCCTAATGAGAGAGGGAGGGAGGGAGGGAGGGAGGGGGAGAAAGAGAGAGAGAGAAAGAGAGAGAGAGAGGGAGGGAGGGAGGGGGAGACAGAGAGAAAGAGAGAGAGAGGGAGAGAGAGAGAAAAGAAACAAAGAAGGAGGGGTGGATGAAAAACAGTCCTTGTGTTGCGTGTACTCAGGTAAGCTGCTCACAGCTGGAGAATTATATCGTCTCTCAACAAATTTGGGTTAAAAATAGCGAGATCTGCTGGGAAGGAGGTGTTCTCCTGAAAAGCTATTTTGAACAGCTTCGTGTTATTTAACTTTCTGTTGTTAAAGAGTGCACCATAAAATCTAAGCACTTAAAGATCTTGTCAGCTGAACTGGGAACGTCAGATAAGCTGAGGCATCTCAATTTTAAGCCTTCTTTCTACATGGAAGTTTGCTCTGGAATTAACTACGAACAGTGACTACAAGGGACGAGGGGAAGCAAAGCCCATCAGCTCAGTTTATTTCTACACATTCGTGGCAGGGGTGGGTTGTACTTACCTTTACTACCAGTTTGCAACGGGACCGCACACGCTTGCTTGCTTCGCTTGCGCGTGCTTGCTTGTTTCTGCACATGTGCAGAAGCTTCCTGATGACATCAGGGTCAATGAGTGGAGCCTCCTACCAGTTTTACTACCGGTTCCTTTGAACCGGTCCAAACCGAGGGCAACCCACCCCTGATTCGTGGGATTGTGTAGCTTTTTATACAGGTAGTCCTCAGCAGTAGTGGATTCCAAAACCCGTCGCTACCAGTTCACCGATCCGGGTAGAACCGGTAGCAACCCACCACTGGTCCTCGGGTTACAACAGTTCATTTAGTGACCTTTCAAAGTTACAACGGCGGTGAAAAAAGCGACGTATGAGTCCGTTTTTCACACTTCGATCACAGTCACGTGATCAAAATTCAGGCGCTTGACAACTGACTCATATTTATGACGGTAGCAGTGTCCCAAGGTTATATGATCTGCTTTCACGAACTTCGGACAAGCAAAGTCAATGGGGAAGCCAGATTCACTTAATAACCAGGTTACTAACTTAACTGCAATGATTCAGTGGTGCGGTGAAAGGTCATACAAAGGGGCAAAGCTCATCTAACAACTGTCTCATTTAGCAACAGAAATGTTGGGCTCAGTTATGGTCATAAATCGAGGATTACCTGTCAAAGTACGATTGTCCCTTATCGCACATGGGGGAGGAGGTAGAAGTAGGCTTGGGTGCTTGTAGGTATGGACCTCTTTCCACATACCGATATAGCAATAGCACTTAGACTTATATACCGCTTCATAGTGCTTCACAGCCCTCTATATGCGGTTTACAGAGTTAGCATCTTACAATCTGCCCCCAACAATCTGGGTCCTCATTTTACCCACCTCGGAAGGATGGAAGGCTGAGTCAACCTTGAGCCTGGTGAGATTCAATCTGCTGAACTGCAGCTAGCAGTCAGCTGAAGTAGCCTGCAGTACTGCACTCTAACCACTGTGCCACCTCGGCTCTTATGTAGACTAGATTTCTCCAAAGTTGGCAACTTTAAGATCTGTGGACTTCAACTCCCAGAATTCCTCAGCCAACATTCTGCCTTATAACTGTAGAAATGGGAAATGTATTAATTTCACTATTATCTATATCTATATCTATATCTATATCTATATCTATATCTATATCT
>WNWU01000024.1:7309726-7338738 GCA_012654045.1 Ptyas mucosa
TATTTTATTTTATTTTATTTTATTTTATTTTATTTTATTTTATTTTATTTTATTTTATTTTATTTTATTTTATTTTATTTTATTTTATTTTAATTTAATTTTATTTATTTTATTTTTGAAAAGACAGTGCCATGTCAGGATAACAATGCCAAAAAGCACAACCAGAGAGAGATCAATGATAAATAACATACATGCTAATAACTATGATAATAATAATAATAATAATAATAATAATAATAATAATAATAATAATAATACTTTATTTACGGTCACAGACCAAAATGCAAGCATAACTACAGAAAAAACATAGGAAAAGCATCATCACGAACATGATGGACGCCTAGATTGGGCGTCCTTAAGGCCATAGTCTCCCATGGCATCCCCCGAAAAGCCTAACAGGTGGAGTTTCTTCGTCAGTTCCCTCTCCCATTGAGACGTATAGGGGTCAGCTAACACCAGGGAGAGGTAGCTACCAGGGGCTGCCAAAAAGAGCACCCGAAACCACCATTTAAAGGTGTTGATCCATGCCATGCATTCGACTGATCGAATGCCCAGTTCCAGGTACATCGGAGCAAAGCCAACACAGGGAGGGAGACCCAAAAGTTTCCTTTAAAAAGCAGCCTGGGTTCTTTCGATACACTCCTTGAAGCCCTGTATCCATATAGGAGCTCCGTAAAGAGTTTGGGCCAAGGTTTTGGCTTTGTAAATATGCATGCTAATAACTATAACTGTACTATGTTAACAGTAATTGCAACAATACAACGACGAGAAAAGGAAATAAAAGAAAAAATTCAACTAAGTTTCTACTTACATTAGCGTATTTACAAATTTTTCCATATTATATCCATAGTTTTATACATCTTTGTTGTACTGACATTCATAAACTTCTGTCTGTAACTATCTGTTACTCCTTGTCCTACTCTTAAGTGCTTTGGAGAATAGAATTATGACCATAACTTGGAGAATTACAATAATAACTGAGCCCAGAATTACAGTCATAAGTCATAGCAGTTGTTAAGTGGGTCATCATGCGACCATGCCCAATTTTTTTTTAACCTTCTTTCTAAGGGTCATTAAGCAAACATTCAGTCGTTAAGCACACGCTACATTTGCTAGGCAAAACCATTTTCTGCAACGGCTGTTTTTTTTTTGGGGGGGGGGTTTGCTGACAAGCAGAAGTAAATGCCACTTTCCAGCAAAACAACATCATAAACCATGGTCAGTTGAGCACATGATACTGTATGCAGTCGTAAATGTAGGGCAGTTGCTAAGTGCCATTAGATGACTGTGGGAGGGCAGCTGTTGGAACTTTAAATCTGGGTTGTAAGTAGACCAGGATAGGTCTGTTGTAACGTCAACTGGTTGCTAAACGATCGGTCGTAAGTCAAGGAGAGTAAGGTTACTTTCAAAATGAGTAATCCTCCTTTTGGAGAGTGGGGTTACTTTCAAAATCGCAAAGGTTTCCAACTTAGCAAACATCCTGATCAGTGGTGGGATTCAAATAATTTAACAACCAGTTCTCTGCCCTAATGATTTCTTCCAACAACCAGTTCACCAAACTGCTCAGAAAGTTAACAACTGGTTCTCTCGAAGTGGTGTGAACCGGCTGAATCCCACCACTGATCCCAATATGTGAATTATTTTTTTTATTAGAATTGAGCTCGTATTAAAACTGGCCTTTTCAAATACAGTTAGTCCTCAACTTACCACCACAATTGAATCCAACATTTCGATTGCTAAACGACACAGTTGTTCGGTGAAATTTTGCCCCATTTTACGACTTTTCTTGCCACAGTTGTTAAGTGAATCACTGCGGTTGTTAAGTTACGTGTAATGGTTGTTACGTGAATCTGGCTTCCCCATTGACTTCGCTTGCCAGAAAGTCGCAGAAAGGGGATCACGTAACTCCGGGACACTGCCACATCATAAATATGAATCAGTTACGAACGTCTGAATTTTGAGCATGTGTCATGTAACAATCGTAAGTGTGAAAAACAGCCATGGGTCACTTTTTTTTCAGTGCCATTGTAACTTCATTCACTAAACAAATGATTGTAAGTCAAGGACAACCTGCATTTGCTAAATACGTGGCTCAAGAAACTTGAGGATCAGACTTTTAAAAGGAGAAATTTCCCACTCTTTCTCAGGTGATTGTGTTTGTCCGCAGAAGAAATGCACGCGAAATATATCAAACCTTCTTCAGATCCTTAACCAGTGTTGGGATTCAAGTAATTTAACAATCGGTTCTCTGCCCTAATGATTTCTTCCAACAACCAGTTTGCCAAACAGCTCAGAAAGTTAACAACCGGTTCTCCTGAAGTGATGAGAACTGGCTGAATCCCACACTGTCCTTAATATTTATGGAACACTTTTCATCCCATCTTAGTTTTTACACAGTGCAAAAGACAGGAAGGTCCTGCAAGAATCCTCACATTTTCTTGGAAAGCAGGCAATGCGGCTCCAGGAAATGCTATGGAAATATTACCATTCTCCTCAGGGCAGAGGCAAATTCTCCAAGAACGCTGGAAAAAATCATTGTCATCCGCATCTTCTCATTCTAACCAAGTGGTCCCCAAGGGTTATTTTGGGCTTCTTGTCATGTCAATAACCAGGAGTGAATGCCTGCGATTCCATTTTTAGATTCTTAGCTCTTCAAAAAAGAGGATTGCATTTTCCTGCTACTGGTTGGGGTGAAGTTATCCTTTACTGCTTCCTAAAATGAAACTCTCTATCAAATTGGTTAGTAGAAGACAGTCGCATCCAATGTAACTTTTTAATTCAATTTTACTCACACACACACACAAAAATCCCTGATTGGTTGATGATTCTCCCGACTTCATAACTAGTACATAAAAGAAGAATAATGCAGGAAAGATCAGTGGTGAAATCCAATTTTTTTTTACTACCGGTTCTGTGGGCGTAGCTTGGTGGGCGTGGCAGGGGAAGGATACTGCAAAATCTCCATTCCCTCCCCACTCTTGGGAGAAGGATATTGCAAAATCCCCATTCCCTCCCCACTCCAGGGGAAGGATACTGCAAAATCCCCATTCCCTCCCTATTCTAGGGGAAGGATACTGCAAAATCCCCATTCCCTCCCCACTCCTGGGGGAAGGATACTGCAAAATCCCCATTCCCTCCCCACTCCAGGGGAAGGATACTGCAAAATCCCCATTCCCTCCCCACTCCAGGGGAAGGATACTGCAGAATCCCCATTCCCTCCCCACTCCTGGGGAAAGGATATTGCAAAATTTCCATTGCCACTCCACTCTGGGGCCAGCCAGAGGTGGTATTTGCCAGTTCTCCAAACTACTCAAAATTTCCACTCCAAAACCTGTCAGAACCTGCTGGAATTCACCCCTGGGAAAGATCCTGTCCCAGTTTAGCAGGGAATTCCCCCCCCCAAATAATGCTAGGGATTACAGTACATGTTACAGGTAGTCCTCAAATTACAACAGTTCATTTAATGACCATTCAAAGAGTAGTGCGGTGGCCTAGAGGCAGAGCTCTTGCCTCACAATCAGGAGACTCCAAGTTCGATCCTAGGTAGAGGCAGATATTTCTCTCTCTCGGCCCAATGAGAATATATCTGTTGAACAAAGCTCAGCATTGGCAACAGGAAGGGCATCCGGCCAGTAAACACTCAGCTCCATTCAGTTGCCCAGGCTCCATCCTGCCAGGGATTATGGAGTCGTTAAAAGGAGAATGATTTAGCGACCATTCGAAGTTACAACGGCACTGGAAAAAGTGAGCTATGACTATTTGTCACACAACTGTTGCAACCTCCCCATGGTCACTTGATCAAAATTCAGATGCTTGGCAACTGACTCATATTTATGACGGTTGCAATGTCCCGGGGTCATCGGAATTGGATGTCACGATGTAATATTCCTAACTACATCATTTCTTACTGAATGTTTTCCTGCAGGGATGTAATGGAGAGTCGGAGTAACCTTGAGGAACAGAAGGAAGAGCTGCAACCAAGGCAACAGTCAGATAAATAAGATCTAAGTCTGGGACAGAAAAGTAATTTGAGTAAAGCATCTCAGACATGACCTTTCGTCCCTGAAGATAAAGCGGGGATTGTGTTACCATCACCTTACAATAAAGTAGTAGTAGCATTCATGATTCTAGTGCCTTAGTCTGGTTTCTTTTGAAGAACTGACAGGTGTCTTTCAATACAAGGCTTCCACTACAGTCACTGTCATATGGTGATGACAATTAAATCATCAGCCTGACAATAACTAAAACGGTGGTTCTCCAAGTGAAGAGGTGTCTCTTATTATCTGGTTTTTGGGCTTAGCCTACAACCACACCATTTGACCCAGCTCCAAGCAAATAGGCAAAAATTCTAGCTTAGCAATAGCACTTAGACTTACATACCGCTTCTTAGTTTTTTACAGCCCTCTCTAAGTGGTTTATAGAGTCAGCACATTGTCCCCAACAATCTGGATCCTCGTTTTACTGACCTCGGAAGGATGGAAGGCTGAGTCAACCTTGAGCTGGTCAGAATCAAACTCTAGACTGTGGCCAGAGTTAGCCTGTAATACTGCATTCTAACCACTGCGCCACCATGGATGGATGGATGGATGGATGGATGGATGGAAGGAAGGAAGGAAGGAAGGAAGGAAGGAAGGAAGGAAGGATAATAGCAATAGCACTTAGACTTATGACCGCTTCTTAGTGTTTTACATCCTTCTCTAAGTGATTTACATAGTCAGCCTCTTGCCCTCAACAATCTGGATCCTCATTTTACTGACCTCAGAAGGATGGAAGGCTGATTCAACCTTGAGCCAGTCAGGATTGAACTAGCAGTGGTCAGTCAGCCTGCAATATTGTATTCTATTCAGTGCATACCATGGATGGATGGATGGATGGATGGATGGATGGATGGATGGATGGATGGATGGATAATAGCAATAGCACTTAGATTTATATACCAGTTCATAGTGCTTTACAGCCCTCTCTAAGCGGCTTACAGAATCAGCATCTTGTCCTACAGGTACTCCTCAACTTAACCGCCATTCATTGAATGACCATTTAAAGTTACAACAGCACCAAAAAAGGGGGACTTACAACCGATGCTCACATTTACAACCATGGCAGCATCCCCATAGTCACATCACCAAAATTCAGGCGCTTAGCATTGGGCAAGTACAGATAGTCCTCCACTTACAACAGCACAGAAAAAAGTGACTTACCACCATTTTTCATACTTACGAGCGTTGCAGCATCCCTGCGGGCGTGTGATTTACATGCAGTTCAGTGGTGGGTTGCCCCCGGTTCGCACCAGTTCTATAGAACTGGTAGTAAAACCGGCGGGAGGCTCCGCCCACTGACCCCGATGTCATCAAAATGCTTCCGTGCATGTGCACAGCCCTGTTGTGAACCGGTAGTAAAGGTAAGTAGAACCCACCTCTGATGCAGATGCTTGACAAACCGACTCACATTTATGACAGCTGCAGTGTCCCCATGGTCACGTGATCCCACGTGAAGTCAATGGGGGAACCAGATTCACTTCTCAACCATGTTACTACCACAAAGAAGAGGGGGTCAAATTATTCTACAGAAGGCAGGACAAAGAAACAATGGGTGGAAACTAATCAAGGAGAGAAGCAACCTGGAATTAAGGAGAAATTTCCTAACAGTGTGGACAATTAACCAGTGGAACAACTTGCCTCCAGAAATCGTGGGTGCTCCATCACTGGAGGTTTTCAAGAAGAATCTAGGCAGTCACTTATCTGAAATAGTATAGGTTCTCCTGCTTGAGCAGGGGGGCTGGACTAGAAGACCTCCAAGGTCCCTTTCAGCTTCTATTCCATTCCATTCCATTCCATTCATATAACCACAATAATGATTTGCTTAACAAGCGTGGCAAGAAAAATCATAAGATGAGACTAAACCCGCTCAACAAATTTCTCACTTAGCAGCATAAATTTTGGGCTCGGTTGTGGCCGTAAATCGAGGACTACCTGCATTTACAACCATTATAGCATCCCAGGTTCACGTGATCCCCATTTGCAACCTCCCCGGCCAGCTTCAGATGAGCAAAGTCAATGGTGGGGAGAGAGCCAGATTTGCTTAACGGCCATTCGATTCACTTAACAGCCATGGCAAGAAAGGCCATAAAACCATGTGCAACTCACTGAACGACTGCTTTGCTTAATTGCGGAACGTCGGCAGTGTTGGGTTCCTCCCAGTTCGGCCCAGTTCAGCCGAGCCAGTGGCAGTGACGATATGATGTCACCAAACTGGTTCTCTTTGTTCGGGAAGTGGACCCTCCCACACCCCCCATCCCCGTTATTCTTACCTTTTATTTGGCCCCGCCCCCAATCATTCGCTCCCTCCCGAATCCCAGCTGATCGGCTAGAAGGAAAAAAATTGTTTAAACTCTTGCCGTGGGGCTTCAAAGAGTTTGGTGGTAGACCAGAGCACTCGAAAAACAAATGAGTAGACCGGTACAGCTCTGCAAGCAGTTAAAAGCCTGGTAGACCAGTACCTCTGTTAAATCCTAAAGAATTGTCACATGACCATCAAACCGCACCCACAAAATAAGTCATGCCCACAGAACCGGTAGTAAAAAAATTTAGAACTAAAAATTTAGAAAGTATATATACTTTTCCTGCAAGCCTGCTCGCAGCTGCTTATCACTGAAATATATGCACATTTGAAATGGCTCGGTGCCTTTTTTGTTTCTTTTTTGATATGGAGAAAGAAAAAGAGGAAGGGTTGGTGGGAGATCCCCTGGAAATTGGAACAAAACAGAGTCGAATTTAAAAGTGGGGAAATGTTAATTCGGCGGCACCCATCCAATCAAACTGACCTTAGCTGATTTGGGGGGGGGGGGAACAGAACTCACAGCGCTGTAGACTAGAGGAAGCAATCACAAAGCAGCCTAAATAATACATCAGCAAAGCACTTTTCAAGCAATTCAATGGAGATGTTCCCCCCCCTTTTTTTTTACTAGTTGCCAAGCCAAATTCATCCCATCCAAACATCCGCCAACTTTGTCTCTACACAAATGGTGGCTTGAAATATGTGACAAACGCCCACACCCCGTGCGCAAAATTAGAAAGGCTTTAAAAATGCTAGATTAGAATTGTCGGCCGACGAAGGAGGAGGGTTTCTTTGCAAGCGTTGTTTGACTCCGTTTGGATTTTCATTGGCTTCTCATCGACTATGGTGGGTTTAATAGGCCTGCTATTGTTGGAAAGATTGCAATGGCGGTGGTGGAACGGCTGCTTGCTTTTCCTCCCCCCCCCACCTGCCTTTATTTGAGTAGGGGACAAAAGCATCACCGAGCTATTGTTCATTTCTGCAACGAACAGTAGTTGGAGCACACTGTGCATAGAACTCGTTTTCCCCAGATGTCTACTTTCAAAATAAGAAGGTAAGGGTCTCGAGACGTGGACTGTGGTTTAGAACAAAAATGACTGCCAAAGTAGAACAATTAGGCCTAATGGGTTATCAAGGCTCCTGGCTGTTTGAAATGAAAGCCTCTGGAGCAGCGGTCACCAACTGGTGGTCCGTGGACCATTGGTGGTCCGCGAGACAATTATTTGCATTTTTTATATTGCACTAAATCAGGGATCCTCAAACTACGGCCCCTAGGCCGGATACGTGTAATGAATATTTGTGTTGCTGCAGAGAGTCTCCCCCTTTGGGGTCTTTTTGTGTGGGTCAGAGGGGAGTAGAAATTCCAACTTGGGATCTGCTTCAGCCTCCTGGTGCGGGGCTTTGGGTGAAGGCTGGAGGGAAGTGCCGCTGGTGGCAAAGAGCCAGAGGGCCTCGTTCCAGTGGGACTGCATCATGGTCTGGAACTGGCTGACCATCTCAGCCCGCTGAGCCTCCACGCGCCGGTACCTGGCCTTGCACTCCTGCAAATCTTCCCTCTGCTTGGAAAGCCTATGCTCCTAGTCCTCAGTGAGGTGGCTGCTTAGCTCCAACAACTGCTTCCTGTTGGGGCCCTAAGGAGACCGGGCTGGCTGGGCCAGCGAAGACTGGGTGGGAAGGGAGGGGAGAGTAGAGGCTGGCCAGGCACCCCTTGATGTAAGTGACATTGAGTTGGTCATACCCACACAGTCACATGACCACCTAGCCACACCCACCTAGCCAGTCATTAGGTAGATCATATTAGTGGTCCGCAGGATTTAAAATTATGAATTTAGTGGTCCCTGAGGTACGAAAGGTTGATGACCCCTGCTCTGGAGCATGTATGTGCCGCAGACCCAATGCACCTTTCATGTGAATGTGTCTTTTTTAACTATATATTTTACCTTTTAACTTAAAAATACTTCATAAATTATCTTTATGTTCTTATTCTTTACTTCTATTCTCTAACCAATTATGCCATATGTTCCAGATCAAATAATATTCCGTTTCTCCTCTTTCTTTTATTTCCATTGTTAGTGTTGTGACCTAGGCCCAAGTAGTTATTACCAGACACAATCAGTCCTAAACAAACATATTTTATTAGAACAGCTGAGAATTATTTCATTCTCATCTTAGTCCAAATTAAGTCCAAAACAAATTCTTCATAAACAGTCCTTTGGCCTTATCACCAACCTTTTCTTCTTTGGCACCCTGCCAAAGGCTTTTCTTGGCAAACGTTCAGAAGCAAGAGACGCTGACAAGAAACAAATGTAGCAATGTTGCTTTCCTACAAAGATCCCAAGAGCCGTTGCTGCTCTTTTAAGCCTTCTGGGAGGGCCCAATCATCTCCAGGCCTTACTCCCGAGTCAATGTTTTTGCTTTAGCTGCTCTTGCCTTCTGGCAGCTCTTCACATGTGTGCACTAGGAACAGGATCCTCCTGTTCCTCTGCCTCTCTGCTATCTGCCTCTGGAGGCTCCGGAGTCCACACATTGCTCCCAGATGGCCCTGGCCCCATCTCTAGCTCTGATGCAGAGCCCTTGTCCGGGCCTTCCCCAGACTCCAGGATTGGCCCATGTTCCTCCCCAGCCTCCTCACTGTCCGACTCCACTGCCAGCTGCACAGGCTGCTGACAGACCACAACAGTTAGCCTGTCCATCTCCGCACATTCTAGCACCTTTTTTTATCACCATTCCATTGGAAGGAGTGTTCTCGTTTTTCCAGTTTTGAGCATAGGTGATTCTGGTCACTGTTATGTGTAGTATAATATATCGAATTTTCTTACAATAATTTCCTCTTACTATACCTAATAAAAATAATTCCGGTTTTAACTCAGTTTGTTGTTTCAGTATTTCCCCTAACCATCTTCTTATTTTGGTCCAGTATTTCTTGGCTTCTGGACATGACCACCACATATGAAAAAAAATGTTCCTTGGTTGTGTGTGCATTTCCAACAATCTGCTGATCTATTTGGGAACATTTTTGCCAATCTTGCTGGGGGTAAATGCCAACGATAAAACATTTTATGTAAATTTTCTTTATATGTTGCCGACATTGTTAATTTATAATTTTCTTCCCACAATTTTTCCCAATATTCTAATTTGATAGTATAGCCAAAATAATTTGCCCAAATTATCTTAATTTCTTTGACCATTTCTTCTTCCATTTTGAATCTCAGGAGATAATTGTACCCCTTTATTATCATTTTTTCCTCTGTCCCCTGTACTATTTTATCAAACTCTTGCTGTTCCTTATAAAAGCCATAGTTTTCTAGATCTTTTTTATATCTTGCCTGAATTTGCAGATACAGCCACCAATCTATATCTATTCCTTGATGTTTTACAGAACTCTTAAGAGGGCTGCCTCTACTGTTTTGGGAGATACAGGTAGTCCTTGTCTTATAGCCATTCATTGTGAATTCAAAACCAAAGTCATTAAAAAAACTTTGGAGAAAGTTACACAATCCCCACCCCCCCAAAAAGGATAAGCATGAGCTTCTGAAAAAAAATTTTTTTTACTTAACAGCAAATTTTAATTCTATATTAACTTTTAATTTTAATTAATAAATCTAATGAGAAGGAAGGACTCACTAGAGAAGAGCCTAATGCTGGGAAAGATTGAGGGCAAAAGAAGAAGGGAATGGCAGAGAACGAGGTGGCTGGATGGAGTCATGGAAGCAGTTGACGTGAGCTTAAATGGACTCCGGGGGATGGGAGAGGACAGGAAGGCCTGGAGGAGCGTTGTCCATGGGGTGGCGATGGGTTGGACACAACTTCGCAACTAACAACAACAAACTCTTACTTTAAATTTATTTAAGTACGGCTTTGTGAAATAAAAGACTGTCTTTTAAGGCTATTATAATTTAGTCTTAAATGGTTTGTGTTTCTCTTCTCAAAATGACAGAAAAGTCCACATTCAAGCATGCAAAGCAGGGGTGAAATCCAGCAGGTTCTGACAGGTTCTAGAGAACCGGTAGCAGAAATTTTGAGTAGTTCAGAAAATCGGCAAATAGCACCTCTGGCCGGCCCCAGAATGGGGTGGAAATGAGGATTTTGCAATATCCTTCCCCCAGGAGTAAGGAGGGAATGGGGATTTTGCAGTATCCTTCCCCTGGAGTGGGGTGGGAATGGAGATTTTGCAGTATCCTTCCCCTGCCAAACCCACCAAGCCACGCCACACCAAGCCATGCCACGCCCACCAAGCCACGCCCACAGACCTGGTAGTAAAAAAATTTGGATTTCACCACTGATGCAAAGGGTGCTGGAAAACAGGAAATTGAAGGCAATTCTTTGATGATAGAAAAATGGAGAAACTCAACTGCAAAAGGTAAATAAAATAAGCTACAGTGCTCTTCTGAGAGAAGAGGCCAGACTATCTCACAAATGGTTATGGGTGAACTCTCAGCCCCGAAGGTTAGAACTGGCCCCCAAAGATTGTGGGTGGATTACAAAACAGAAAAGACTACCAAGTCTCTTTTATCAGCATTACTGCTTTTATTTCGATTGATGTCTTGCCTCTCTCTTCACAGTTAGCAATAAAAAGTAAAGTTCAAGCAATTAAAATCTGACAACAGGGAAAAGCCCTGTCGGTTAACTTAGTCTGGTCCCTAAAAAGAAAAAAATAGTGGGGGCTGAGTGTCATTCAGAACAAAACACAGTCTGTTGCTTGAGAGCAACACAAAACATTTTCTCAACTGGCCATCCACGGATTTCAGAGACTGGCAGCATCTCTTGAAGTTTCTTTCCTGCTTAAGCTTCTTTTGTGGATGCTTCATTCTGAGCTGGGCTGTGGAGTGGACCATGTTGGAGCTGATTTGCAAGAGATGCTTTGGACCACAAAGGCAGCAGGGGAAGACTCTCTGCAACTCTTTAAAGCAGCTGTGTCTTTTTCTGAGATTGCTCAGCTATAGAGTGGCTGGCAGATGCTACATCGGGGTGCTAAGATGGGAGCCTAGTTACATGACGGACTTCATATGACATCAACAGCCTTAGAGATCTAAACCAGGGGTGTCATACTCACATGGTCACGGCGTCATCACGTGACATATCATGACTTTTTCCCCCTTTGCTAAATCTGGCATGGGTGTGGCCAGCATGTAACACATATGGCCTGCAGGTCAGAAGTTTGACATGCCTGTGTTGTGGTCTGTCAGCAGCCTGTGGAGCTGGCAGTAGAGTTGGACCGTGAAGAGGGTGGGGAGGAACAGGGGCCAGTCCTGGAGTCTGGGGAAGGCCCGGACGAGGGCTCTGCATCGGAGGCAGAGATGGGGCCAGGGCCATCTGGGAGTGATGCACTGACTCCGGCGCCTCCAGAGTCAGACAGCAGAGAGGCAGAGGAACAGGAGGAGCCTGTTCCTAGTGCACGCATGCACAGAGCTCCCAGAAGGCATGAACAGTTAAAACAAAAGGGATGACTTGGGAGTAAGGCCTGGAGATGATTGGCCCCTCCCATAAGGCTTAAAAGAGGAGCAAAGGCACGTGGGCACTTTGCAGGAAAGCAACATTGTTAATTCTGTTCCCAGTCGGCATCCCTGTTTGATTCTGGAATTCGTGTGGCTTTGCCAAGTACAGTAGGTCTTTGGCAGAGTGTCAGAGAGATAAAGGTTGGTGATTATCCTGAAGGACTTCTCCTGAAGGATTTTTTGCAATTGGGACTCAGCTGTGAATGAATGTAATTGACAGCTGTTGCAATAAAAGAGGTTTTTGGGACTACTCGTGTGTTTTAATGATTCAGGAAGCCTAGGTCACAACAACCTGATCTAAACCAACATCTCTGGAAAACCTGTGATAACCAGGGCAGGCTTTCAACCTGGATGCACTATGTTTTTAGGGTCAGTGAGTAGTACAGGCAGTTCTTGACTTACAAACTTTCTTACATGTCTATGGAGATTCTCAGTCCTCCAGGTCATGGTTGTCCCAAAGGTGCTTTTTAAAGAGGCAATTGGACTTTCTGGTTTTTCTTTGAAGATGTTTTGCTTCTCATCCAAGAAGCTTCTTCACCTCCGACTGGATGGTGGGGAATGGAAGGTTTTATATTCTTTGCAGACAGAGCTGGTCATTTGCATTCTTTTAGAGAGTTGTTAAGGCCACCATGAGGTTTATTTGTGTCATCAGGTCATAATAGTAATATTAATAATTTGTTACATTAATCATACTTATGTAATTGTGGTATTATTATACATATTTGTATTAGAGTGTGTTCCTTCATTGTTTAGTTGTTCAGTGTTTTTATGTGTCATTCTAATAACAATCACAATATTATTTAGACATACATAGTGAGTGATACCATCTTTCAACATCTAATCTTTACATCTAGCTATTACTTTCAGTATATTATATAAAAATATGTATAATAATATTCCCCCTTGATCTCATTTCTACCTTTATTCTAGCTCTCAGTAAAGCCAATCTTATATCAAACAGCATTTCCTTTCTAACCATCATCTCTTGCCTGCTTTAGTATTTCAATTCTTATACATTTTTTGACTTGCCTCCCAAACTCCTCCCTTGGGTCTTTGTCTCTGTCTGCATCTTTCTTATTTCCTATATTTCTTCCATCTCTACTATCTCTTGCTGCTGTATCTCCAGAGGTTCTGCCCAAGCCCCTATCTTCTCTTCAAAACTATCTTTCTTTTTATCCAATCCCATTTTTTTAATATAGATCCCCTTTGTCCCTTATTTGATTCATAAGACTTTATTATCTTCTCCTTCTTTTCTTCTTGTTTTATTTATTGATTTATCTGTTCTGTCTTTTCCTCTGGTCTTTCTATTATCTCCTCTAGTTTCTGTATTTTATGATCTTTATTCATTGTCCCTTGTTGAACATTTCCTGATTTTCCCACAATGTCATGCATTCAGTCTTTTATCTCCCTATGATTATTTATCAACATATTTTATTTATCAACTTTGAAGCATCAACACCATTTATTTTTGAAATCCACTCATCTCCCCTTGATGACTTATTGTCTTATTTTGATAGCTCCAAATATTGCTCAATAGCCTGTCAGTAGTCTGTCACTGCCTCAAAGTCTCAATTGTCTAAAATCTCAGAAAGCCAGTTTAGAGACCATTTGCTCAATCCTAGTGTTGCTCCTCAGGGGAATGCAATAGTTAGAATTTTTTGTGTCCCACAGTTAGTCAATTAGTTGATTTCCAAATGTCTCCTTAAGTCCACTCTGTAAGTTTAGTCATAGATTCTGGCATTTAAAAGTAGCTTTCTTTAGATGTCTTCCAAAATCTGACAGTTAAACCTCCAGTGACCATTAAGTATATGGATGTAGAACAATAGATAGCACAGCAGTCCTCCAGATGTTATTTATTTCCACATTTTTTTCTTTTGTTTTATCAGTACTTTCCAAGGTTGTAGGAGTTTAGTATATATTCCATTAAAAACCAGTAGATGGCACTTTCAGCTTAAATTTTAATGTTGCACGAAATCTAGCAAATATTTATTTCATTCTTTTCAAGTAATCAATATTCAGACAAACAATTCCAGCATTTTAAAATGCCTTACCAAAATATTGCCAATAAAGTTTGAAACTCTAATCTTTCTATATTTTAAAGATTCTGTGCTCTCCCTTTAATTCCTTTTCTTTCGGGTCTGTAATTTTTCTCTCTGTAATTATTCACCGCATAAACAAGCATTTCAAAGTCTCTTTCCAGGGTTTATTTTCTTTGGGGTAAGGTTCTAGGTAAAAAAAGAATCACCTCACCCAGTTCCAGTCACTGTTCATTTACACCGCTCCAGCACATTCTTTGTTTCTTCACCTGCCCCAACTTCATGGCAGCTATAATGGCTGCCTCTCCTTTTCATCATTGGATGGGAGGGAATCCCTGGGTCCAGCTGGAGAGCCGCCACTCTCTGCGACCTGCAGGGTGCCTCTCCTTTCTTCATCATCCCTACAGGGTGATTATAGCCCCTTGGGGGGGGGGCTCCAATGAGGAGGATTCAGCACAAGTTCGTGGAGTCCCAGTTTTTCGCTTCCGATCTCACCATGACATCAAACCGGAAGTCGTATCCCTCTTTATTACATGTTCAAAGTTACAACGGCACTGAAAATAGTGAGTTATGAATGTTTTTCACAGTTAAACTGCTATAGCATCTCCATGGTCACGTGATCAACATTCAGACACCTGGCACATATGTATGATGGTTGCAATGTCCTGGGATCATGTGATGACCTTTTGAGACCTGCTGACAAGCAAAGTCAATGATTCACTTTACAACTGTATTACAAACTTAACAGCAGCAATTCACTTAACAACTGTGGCTAGAAAGACATTTTGGGCTCGATTGTGTTCACAATTTGAGGACTACCTGTATAACTATTGCATTTTGAACTAGTTGATTGCTGTTGACTCCTCCATAGGGGTAACCCCACATCCAACTGATTGCACCATTCAGGTTGTAACTCAAACCTGGATAACTATGAGGGATCCTTGGTGCTCTCTGAATTTGCTTGTTTTCTTGCAGACATTTCATTACCCAAACTAGGTAATATCATCAGTGCTAGAAATTGCCCTAGCAGGGATGATGTTATTTAGTTTGTGTAATGAAACATCTGCAAGGAAACAACAGAGCTCAGAGACCCTGTAGGACCCCCCAGTCTTCCTCCTCCCCCCCCTCTGCAATCACCCCTCTCTTCTAGTACTGATGATGTTACCTAGTTTGGGTAATGAAACGCCTGCAAGAAAACAACCAAGCTCAGAGAGCACCAAGGATCCCTCATTTCAACCCTGACCTTGAGCAACAGATATTCTCCTTTATTGGTACTGTATAACCAGGAGTGAAATCCAGCAGGTTCTGACAGGTTCTGGAGAACTTTTAAGTAGTTTGAAATTTTAAGTAGTTTGGAGAACCAGCAAATACCACCTCTGGCTGGTGGGAATGGAGATTTTGCAATATCTTTCCCCCTGGAGTGGGGTGGGAATGGAGATTTTGCAGTATCCTTCCCTTGCCACGCCCACCAAGCCACACCACACCACACCACACCACACCCACCAAACCACGCCCACAGAACCGATAGTAAAAAGAAATTGGATTTCACCACTGTGTATAACTATTTCCAGAGTCAACTGGCTGGCACACTAGACTTCACTGTGCAAGCATATTCCTTGCTGTCTAAAAATCCAGGGAGTTGAATGGGTCAAGAAGCTAAAGCAATTCCAGTCTCTAATTCTAAATAAGAGGGGGGGGGACCACCACTTTATCTCTTCTATTTCACTTTTCTGTTCCTCCAGGATAATGATTTGGGTCTCTCCATCCCCCGCATGGCTCAAGCACAGTTTTCGGTTTGTAAAATGCAAGTACCAATCAACAGTCGGTTTACACCGGCTTTCACTGAAAGCTTTTCAGAGGAAGCATAATAATAGGGTGGTGCGGGAATTATCTGCAGGGATCTCATCTCTTCAGAACACTGTTGGGCGACACAAGGCAACGGAACCCTGCAATCAAGTCATTTGGAGAGACCTAACAGCTGTTTCTCCTGCCTGCGGGTTCATCCCTTGAAGACCACCAAGGCTCAGTCTGGATCCAAAGGGGCTTTTTTACTCAATAAAAGAAAAAAAAATAGTAATAATAATAACCCTTCAGGTACATGTGAAAAGCATTTTACTGAATATGTGCCAACGGCTTCTATTTGCTTCTTTATCTCAAAGGTAGATGGAGAAGAAATGTCAAGAAGGAACGGAGGAAGAGCTCTGGGTTGAGGGATAGACTCAAGATCATGTAAAATATGACCACTGATTTATAAAGCCTTTGTAAGACTACACTTGGAATACTACATTCAATTTCAGTCACTATATTATAAAAAATGCAGTTGAGACTCTAGAGTGCAGAGAAGAACAACAAAGATGATTAGGGGACTAGAGCAGTGGTGAAATCCAATTCTTTTTTACTACCAGTTCTGTGGGCGTGGCTTGGTGGGCGTGGCTTGGTGGGCATGGCAGGGGAAGGATACTGCAAAATCCCCATTCCCACCCCACTCTGGGTCAGCCAGAGGTGGTATTTGCCTGTCCTCCGAACTGCCTCAAAATTTCCGCTACCGGTTCTCCAGAACTTGTCAGAACCTGCTGGATTTCATCCCTGGACTGGAGACTAAAGTATATAAAGAACAGTTGCTGGAATTGAGTATGTCTAGTTTAATGAAAAGAAGGACTAGGGGTTGACATGATAGCAGTGTTCTAATATCTCCGGGGCTGCCACAAAGAAGAGGGAGTCAACCTATTCTCCAAAGCATCTGAGGGTAGGACAAGAAGCAATGGATGGAAACTAATCAAGGCGAGAAGCAACCTAGAGCTAAGGAGAAATTTCCTCAAAGTTAGAACAATTAATCAGTGGAACTACTTGATTCCAGAAGTTGTGATTGCTCCAACAATGGAGGTTTTTAAGAAGAGACTGGACAGCCATTTGTCTGGAATAGTATAGGGTCTCCTACTTGAGCAGAGGGTTGGACTAGAAGACCTCCGAAGTCCCTTCCATCTCTGTTATTCGGTTATTTGACTCTTGCTTGATCCCAAGTACACAATGGATCATAAAGGTTCTGGTGTTTTTGACTGTTGCATGAGCTTTGTGTGTTTTAGTTCTTAATATTGGCCAAAAAAATTGTGCAATTCTCACTCGGCATTCCAAGGAATTCAGAAAAGGACAGGGTGCCTGCAAGCCACCCACTCCCTAATGTATCAGATTGCAGCTATGTGGGAACAGAGACTCAGCACCTCTTTCTATGCAATCTCTTTAAAGGAAGTGTGCTTCTTTCCAGGATTGTGTGGCACTTCCAGGAGACAGAAAGCTGCATTGCTTGGAGCCGGGAGAGGGAAGCAGCTGCTTTAAAGGGTTTTGCATACAGGGTTGTGTCCCAGTGGTGGGTTGCTCCCAGTTCGGCCCAGTTTGGGCAAGCCAGTAGTGGTGAGGATGTGACGTCAGCGAACCAGTTCTCTATGACTGTGAGCTGGGCCCTCCGGCCCGCCCCTGCGTTATACCTACCTTTATTTGTCATGTTTTAGCCCAGCTGATAGGCGCAGCAGAGTGAAATCTAATGCGCTTGCGTGGAGCGCAAATCCGGCGTGCATGCGAGCAAATCAAGCATGCGCACGGCGATCGCACGTAAAGCGCGGGCACAAAGAGAACTGGTGGTAACACTGGTTGGAACCCACCACTGCTATGTCCCATGTCTTGCAAAGCTTCTCTTGCAACTGGAATCCAAAATGCTACATTCCCCCTAACCTAATACATTCATGTAGGTAGATGTTTGTACATGCAGCTTATTGGAAAAAACAAAATCTTTGCATCCATCCATCCCATGAGATAATGGTTCTCAACTGGTGGTCCGTAGACCCCGGGGAGGGGGGGATACAATGTCATCACAGGGCATCCACAAATATTTGATATAGTCCAGAGCTTAAAGTCTTGGTGATCGATGACCACAAAAGTTATTTAAAAGGGGTCCGTGGCAGTGGTGGGATTCAAAA
Organism: Ptyas mucosa; assembly: GCA_012654045.1. Classification (NCBI taxonomy): domain Eukaryota; kingdom Metazoa; phylum Chordata; class Lepidosauria; order Squamata; family Colubridae; genus Ptyas; species Ptyas mucosa. The sequence continues at coordinate 7,327,562 of WNWU01000024.1, forward strand.
TTTTTACTACCGGTTCTGTGAGTGTTGCTTGGTGGGCGTGGCTTGGTGGGCATGGCAGGGGAAGGTTACTGTAAAATCTCCATTCCCACCCCACTCCAGAGGAAGGATACTGCAAAATCCCCATTCTCTCCCGATCAGCTGGGATTCAGGAGGCAGAGAATAGATGGGTGCGGGGCAGTGGTGGGGTGCCCCCGGTTCGCACCAGTTCTATAGAACCGGTAGTAAAACTGGTGGGAGGCTCTGCCCACTGACCCTGACATCATCAAAATGCTTCTGCCCATTGCGAACCGGTAATAAAAGTAAGTAGAACCCACCCATGGTGCTGGGCCTGTCAGAGGTGGTATTTACCGGTTCTCTGAACTACTCAAAATTTCCGCTACCGGTTCTCCAGAATTGGTCAGGACCTGCTGAATACCACCTTTGGTCCATGGTGAAGACTCATTGCCATTTGTATGTAGTAAAGGAAGAGGTACCATTAAATGGAAAACATTGCCATTCACGATGGGAAGAGTGGACGCTACCTACTATGGATGAATAAGATGGATAAATTGACTTCTTTGATTAGCGAGAAGACCCTATACATTTATTGATAACTAGAAGCCTTTTATGGACTTTTTTGTGTAAAAATGGGGGCAAATAAACTTTTGATTTATGATTTGGATGATTAAGCAGGATAGATTATAGAAAGAAGAGGATTAAGATGTGAAGTTAAATGTAATTGTACTTATAACTGCTGTGAAATATATATTAGAAACCATGCTTTGTATCTTTTCTTGTCTCCTTTCTATTTTTTTAAACTATTTTTTCTTGCACTTTTTGCTTTCTCTTTGCTGTCTTCCTTTTTCTCCTGTTTTCTTTTCTTTATATTGGTTTGTATTAGTTTTCCTCTTCTTTTTTTAAAGTTTTAATAAAAATTAGATAGATGACAGAGCTAGATAGATGATAGGTAGAATAGAAAGATGGATGGATGGATGGATGGATGGATGGATGGATAGATGGATGGATGGATAGATGGATGGATGGATAGATAGATAGATAGATAGATAGATAGATAGATAGATAGATAGATAGATAGATAGATATGCTAGATAAAGACAGACAGACAATAACTAGATAGCTATAGCAATAAACAGAACAGAACAGAACAGAATAGAATTCTTTATTGGCCAAGTCCTTGGACACACAAGGAATTTGTCTTGGTGCATACGCTCTCAGTGTACACAAAAGAAAAGATACACTCATCAAGAATCATAAGGTACAACACTTAATGATAATCATAGGGTACAAACAAGCAATCAAATCATATGAGGAAACAGTCAATATAAATCGTAAGGATACAAGCAACAAAGTTACAGTCATGCAGTCATAAGTGGGAGGAGATGGGTGATAGGAACAATGAGAAGATTAATAGTAGTGCAGACTTAATAAATAGTTTGACAGTGTTGAGGGAATTATCTGTTTAGCAGAGTGATGGCGTTCAGGGAAAAACTGTTCTTGTGTCTAGTTGTTCTGATGTGCAGTGCTCTATAGTGTCATTTTAAGGGTAGGAGTTGAAACAATATATAGAGAGTAAGATATAGATGATGAGAGTCCTTTATAGATAAAGAGTCCTGGTGGTGCAGTGGACTAATTCGCTGTTATTAAGATCAGCTGCTTGCAATTACTGCAAGTTCAAATCCCACCAGGCTCAAGGTTGACTCAGCCTTCCATCCTTTCTAAGGTAGGTGAAATGAGGACCCAGATTGTGGGGGCAATAAGCTGACTTTGTATAAATATACAAAAGTATGAAGGCTATTGCTTAACGCGCTGTAAGCCGCCCTGAGTCTCCGGAGAAGGGCGGCATATAAATCAATTTTTTTTTAAAAAATGAGAGAAAGAGGCACAGGGAGGCACAGAGAGAGAGAGAGAGAGAGAGAGAGAGAGAGAGAACTTTGCCACCCTCTCTTTAATTGCTAGGATCTGCCTTTGATTAAAAATTATTCCATGGTATTCAGCTAAGCTTGAAAGTTGTAGGTTGTCTAAGCAGAGAGAAAGGAAGAGGCGAAGATGTATTCACTGTGAATTAAGTCTGAGAACATCAGGAAGATTTGTTTCTTTCATTTTCACTGCTCAGTGTAGGTTTAATCCACAGCATCACCAACCTGTTTGGTTCTCAAAGACCTCTCATGTTTTCCTAAAGGAGACACCAGGGGAAAGTTCATTTATTAATTCTCAAGTCCTCCATCTTTCCCCAAACACCATTTTGTGAACTCTAATTCTGAAAGACAGGAAAAACCTCTTGGATGTGTGTGTGGGGGGGAGGGGGGAATCAAGTCCTTTCCACATAAAAAAGTATGTGTCCAGGTAGCTAAATACTGACCTATAAACAATTGTGTGAAGTCAGTTAAAACTTGTCCCAAAGGTGCTTTTTCAAAAGGCGACTTGCTTTGCTTTTCCTTAAAGACGTTTTACTTCTCATCCAAGAAGCTTCTTCAATTCTGAATGAATGGTGGAGAATGGAAGGATTTAGATTCCTTGCAGTCATTTGGTCATTAGCATTCTTTCTGAGAGTTATCGAGGCCACTTGGAGGTTTATCTGGGTCACCTCTATCAGAATGCAAATGGGTGTGGACCTGTCTTGGAACTGCTGAAAGGACTGTGTTGTAAGCAGGAGATAGGTGGTGTCGTATCCCTCCCCCTCTGTTGAGAGAGAGCTGTTCAATTTTGACATAGATGGTCTCTTTGAGCCCTCTTTCAAACTGGACAGTCCTCTCTGTCCAGAATGTGGACTTGGCTATCTTCAAAAGAGTGGCCTTTGTCTTTCAAATGCAGGTGGACTGCTGAATCTTGTCCTGATGGGTTTGTTCTGCTATGTTGTGCCATATGTTTGTGAAGTGGTTGTTTTGTTTCTCCGATCAGCAATATGTTTCACTAAATTGTGCTGCATATCTCTCCATGGAGAATCTCCATAGGCATGTCAAAACTTCCCAGTTTCTATCACTGAATTTGATTTTATTTCAGTTCTTTCCCCCTCTATAAACCATTTCTGTAGCCTCCTCCCTGCCATTCAGCAATTAAAGATGATTTGTTCCTACTCATTTCTTGAAAAGAAAGTAAGTTCATAACTCTTGGGAAGTGCAGAAGGGAGGTAGGCAGGCTCTAATGCTGATCTCTAAAAATCTCTTGAAGGATTTGTCTGCCTCAGAGAATATTGGCCCCAAATGGTTCCTTCAAGAACCTCTTAAATTAATTGGAGGATTTTAACATTTCTAAAGCTGCCAGGACCTGGTCCATTTTTTTTAAAAAAAGCAGCGAACTTCTTTTCAAAACTCCAGGTGGCAAGAGTGATCAAAGGGGGAATTTCTTTTTAATGAATATCCGTGCAAAGCCCCCTTTCAAAGCTGCTTCACAGAGAAATGCAACCTGCTTCTCTTGCCTCAGAGCAAAGCAGGTGCAAAAATCCTCACACAGTCAAAAGTAAACAACTTGATTCTCATTCCAGCTGTTACCGACCCTGGAATAGATGGAAACTGCCTCTCATGGCCAAAGGAAAATCACTTCCAACTTTTTATGGAGAACTGGAGAGAGAAAAAGAGGAATGCGGTGGCTCAGTGGCTAAGACGCTGAGCTTGTCGATTGAAAGGTCAGCAGTTCAGCGGTTCGAATCCCTAGCGCCGCGTAACGGGGTGAGCTCCCGTGACTTGTCCCAGCTTCTGCCAACCTAGCAGTTCAAAAACACGTAAAAAAGGCAAGTAGAAAAATTTGGTGGGAAGGTAACAACTTTCCGTGCATCTTTGGCGTTTAAACATGCCGGCCACATGACCACAGAGATGTGTTCGGACAGCACTGGCTCTTCAGCTTTGAAAGGGAGATGACCCCTAGAGTTGGAACAACTAGCACATATGTGGGAGGGGAACCTTTACCTTTACCTTAGAGAGAAAGAGGCACAAGAAAATGAATACAGGTAGTCCTTGAATTACAGCCATTCATTTAGTGACTGTTCAAAGTTGCAACCGCCACTCCGAAAAGTGATTTATAACTGTTCCTCGTAAATACGACCGTCGCAGCATTCCCCATGATCATGTGATCAAAATTTGGGCACTTGGCAACCATGCATATTTATGACGGTTGAAACTTCCTGGAGTCACGTTGTCACCATTTGTGACTTTCCCAGATGGCTTCCGACAAGCAAAGTCAATGGCGGGGGGGTGGGAGCCCAATTCAGTTAACAACCGCATGATTCACTTAACAACCATGGCAAAAAGAAAAGGTTGTAAAATTGGTGGTGACTCGCTTCACAGCTGCTTTGCTGAGCAACTGAGCGTTTTTCACATTTAGAACTATTGCATATGATCAAAATTCAGACGCTTGACAACTGTCTCATATTTATGACGGTTGAAGCGTCCCAGGGTCATGTGATCAAAAGATCCCTTTTGCAACCTTCTGACAAGTGAAGTCAACAGGGAAGCCAGATTCACTTAACAACCCTGTTACTCATTTAACGACTGCAGCGGTTCACTTAACAACCTTGGCAAGGAAGTTTGTAAAATAAGGCAAAAGTCACCGAACAACTGTCTCACTTAGAAACAGAATGTTTGGGACTCAATTGTGGTTGTAGGTCGAGGACTACTTGTATCAATCAAAACGGATCGATGTCTCAGGCAAAAAAGACAGAATTATCTGGAAGATTGGCTCTTGCCAGAATTGATAAGATTTTGTTCCCTGGAGCAGTGGTGGGTTCCTCCCGGTTCCTCCCGGTTCCGCCGAGCCGATAGTGGTGACGATATGACATCACCGAATCGGTTCTGCCCCCCGCCCCCCGCCACATTATTCTTACCTTTTATTTGGCCCCACCCCCAATCTATTGCTGCCTCCTGAGTCCCAGCTGATGGGCTATAAGGAAAAAAACTGTTTAAATTCTTGCTGTGGGGCTTCAAAGGGCCACCCTACAGCTGATCAGTAGTAAAAGGCAGTTTGGTGGTAGACGGGTGCCTCCAAAAACAAATGAGTAGACCGGTGCCTGCAAAAATAAATGGGTAGACCAGTGCCTGCAAAAATACATGAGTAGACCGGTGCCCGCAAAAACAAATGGGTAGACTGGTGCTTCCAAAAATAAATGAGTAGACCGGTACAGCTCTGCAAGCAGTCTACCTTTAGCAGAGGTTGACCAGTACCTCTGCTAAATCCTAAAGAGTTGTTACATGACCATCAAGCCACACCCACAAAATAAGCCACGCCCACAGAACTGGTAGTAAAAAAAATTAGAACCCATCTCTGCACTGGAGGGATCCAGGAACATTTTGAATTCCATGTTATCGACTTTAAAACAAAAATGTGTTTAATAATCTCAATTTGCTTTAAAAAAAAGATCAATAAAAAGAGAGGAAAGTAATGCTAATGGAGAAAGAATGGCTATTGGTCACACTCCGGACCAGAAATTCTTGGAAATTATAGTTTCATTTGCACAAAGATCATTCAGATCACATTAAACTAGTCCAAAATGACTTTCCTGCAGATATCAAGTAATAACGACAGCAATTTTATTCATGAAGAATTAACCTCTACTGAAGCCAAGTGCATATTAAACAATTTCTTATTACATTTCCAGCATTTGTACATCAGCTTAATAAACGGATTATAGGGTAAGACTTGCCCTGAACTTTTATGCTAAAAATACTTAATTCTGCTTAATTAAAAAGAAAGATTTCTGAACAGGTCTCACGTCTGGCTGAAACCAAAATTTATTTCCATAAATTCATGAATCCTGTTCTGGGGAGAAAACAGCTGTGCTTGGAACCTTGCAGCAGCTAAGCTTTCTGAGTCGTTGAAACAAACCACTTGAGTTTTATACAAATCCTTCATGCTGAAGCTTTTGAAACAGACCAACTTTGAGACAAGCCTGTATGCGAATCAAACAAACATAGGATAGTCTTCTACAGACTTGGTTCATAACAGAGACTGAGAAAGTAATTTGGCTTTGGACAGCGCTAATACCCCCTTTTTAAAAATTACACTCAATATGTTAAGATGGTTACACATTCTTTTTCTTTTGAGATGCTTATTTTGACAATGTCCCAGGGTGAAATGCTACCAGTTTGGGGCAGTTCGCCCGAACCAGTAGTAAAAAAAATGCTTTAAAAAGTTTTTTTAAAAAAAGTTCCAACCATCGTGCAGCACAGCTGATTGTCTGAACTATTTTTTTACTACCGGTTTGGGCAATAGGTAATAAAAAAAAATGCTTTAAAAAAATTTAAAAAAAGTTCCAACAATCAGCTGTGCCATGTGATCTTCGGAACTTTTTTTTCTTTTTAAAGCATTTTTTTTTACTACCTATTGCCTGAACCAGTATTTTTGGGTAAAGTGTGATAGTTTGTTTTTGAGCTCTCTGTGATTCTTTGAAGTTCCTGCTTGTTGCAGGGGCCAATTTGTGTGAAGTCCAGCTGCTTTTGCAATGTGTGTGAATCAGGTTGTGTAGCTTTTGTGTTATTTTTGTGTAAAGTGTGATAGTTGGTTTCCCCAGTCACATGACCACCAAGCCATGCCCACCCAGTCACATGACCACCAAGCCACGCCCACAGAACCGGTAGAGAAAATTTTTGAATTTCACCACTGCGGTGTCCCCCTATGTATGAGAAGTAGGCAGTACACATTTTAACAAAAAACAAAGGGCCTGTGTTGGAAAAGGCATTTTTTTTGACAATAAAAAATGTACACCCCAAAAGTGTTTATTTAGAATTGCACACTTAAAAAAGGAGAGAGCCCAAGTGCTGTGGGCAATTAAATTTGTGGGGTCCTTGGCGCTCTCTGAGCTTGCATGTTTACTTATAGATGTTTCATTTCCCAGCTAGGTAATATCATCAGTTTAAGTGTGGCATTTGCTCCCTGTTTATATATACAGTAGCTTGCCCTGCCAGACCAAGCTAAATCCAAATTGCTAGGGAACTCCTAGAAGCTTGGCATTCAGACAAAGTAGTTATCAATTGATGCACAGAGATAAATCACATTTTCACAACATTCAAAGGAGGCAATAAAAAAGCTAGGAAACAAAAAGACCAGAACACATCCTCTCTATCAACCAATACTCAGATAAGCAAAGATTAATACCAAGCAAACCACCAAGGAGAAAACCACACTCCCATCAACACTGGCAGAATATAACAGCAGGGCCAAAGTTCTGCCTGTTTTTATTAGCAACGCATTATGTCCGCATAATTATCTAAAGTGGAATCATGAAAACTACACAGGAGGAAAATCAACTGATTCGAGCTGTAGCATTGGAAAAGGCTCCTGTGCATTCCTTGGACAGCAAAGGTGAAAAAGAGCAAGTACTGGAGCGTAAAAAAGCAGACATGTCACTGGAAGGCAGAAATCACGAAACTCCACCTTATTTATTTGGGCTAGGTCATGCCTTCAAATTCACTGGAAAAGGCAGTTTTGCTCATAATGGGCAGCAGTAAGAGGAGAAGGTCAAAGAACATGAGGCAGATCCAGAAGATGGAAAAACAACATCAAAGACACACTACAACAACATCCAGAACAGCAAGAGCTAGAACTTTGTATCTCCCCCGACACCTAAAGGGGTAAAAGAGAAGAGGAAGAGGAGGAGAAGGAGGAGGAGAGAGGAAGAGGAGGAGGAGGAGGAGAAACTGATTCATCTGAAGGGGAAAGGGAAGGAAATGGGGATGGGGATGGAGATGGGGATGGAGATGGAGATGGAGATGGAGATGGAGATGGAGGAGGGGGAAGGGGGGAGGAGGAGGGAGAGGAGGAGAAGGAAGAGGAGGGGGATGAGGAGGAAATAGGGAAGGAGGAGAAACTGTCTCATCTCTAGGACAAGGGGAAGGAGAAGGGGATGGAGATGGGAATAGATGGAGAAGGAAAAAGAGGAGGAGGATGAGGAGGAGAAGAAGGAGAAGCTGTCTCATCTCCAAGAGGAGGAGAAGGAGGAGGAGGAAGAGGAGGAGAAGGTCAGTAGTAAATGGAAACAAGGCCACTAAAAGACATAGGGGCCACAAACACACACCATCAAAGCCAATACCACCCACAGCATAAAACAACTGAAATGAGCCATCCAAGATCAGAAGATGTAGAAAGAGATGGTCCATAGAATCACCAAGAATCAGACATGATTGAATGGACAACATCATCATCATCATCATCAGAATCGTGCCTGACAACTTTGGGGCTTTGATCACACCATCATAGTCATCCTCTAACTTGTTTGACTACACCCGATGGACACCCCTGAAGTCCAAAAACCAAAAGAGCTACAGAATGGTAGAAGTCAATTATTTGATAGACTCTCAAAGCAGCCACCTCCATGTGCTTCGGTTTGTTCAGGAACCATCTACAATGGCTGATCTTTTGCTTGAGCGTCTTCTTCTTCTTCTTCTTCTTCTTCTTTTTACAAAAAGGCAAAAAAAAACCCCTGCCATTTCAGAACGAGCTTGATTGCAACTCAGCTTAAATTTGGTTAAAACATTTCAAGATTCTTCCCTGCCGTTTCGAAACCCGCTGATAACTCTTTTTCACTTCTCTGTTCTCCCAGGGCTGATAATAATGTTCCTTCGGAGAACAATGCCTTAGGAAGCATTGGGAGCATCACCTCTCTGCAAATGCGATGTACCCTTTATGCCAACCAAGCCTATGTCTCCCGTCCCCTCAAGAAAGATGTCGCTTTGTTACCTGAATAAAGGATTGCTTCATTTTTCACTTCCCACCCATCCTCCAAGGAGCTGAGGAGGCCTTTCCACTGGGCAGGTCTCCCTTTATTTTACAGGTTGAATATGCAGGTTTTAAAGCTGCAGATGCAGGCTGGGGTGAAGAGAAGAGCTGAATTGTCAGCTATGGAGAAGGGAAGGAGAATCTAGCTTAATCCTTTCCTCCCCTACTCTCCAGTTCTCTCCTGGCAGCTACAATTTGCCATCAGAAAGATGCTCCACCACATTAAAAATATATGGATGGATTTGAAGCTCCAATCAAAGGGATTTTTAGATCAGTTGACTTGAGCTGATGTTCCTTCTACAAGAGGCCATAATTCCATTCCAGAGAAATGTACTGCCTCTGGCAATCAGCTGTCTGGGATGACACAAAACACTGAATGTCACCATCACTTCTTGTTTGTCAACAGAGAGAATGACTAGGGGGTGACATGATAGTTTCAACTCCTACCGTCAAAACAACGCTATAGAGCACTGCACACCAAAACAACTAGACACAAGAACAGTGTTTTCCTGAATACCATCACTCTGCTAAACAAATAATTCCCTCAACACTGTCAAACTAGTTACTAAGTCTGCAATACTATTACTATTAATCTTCTCATCGTTTCTATCGCCCATCTCCTCCCACTGATGACTGTATGACTGTAACCTTGTTGCTGGTATCCTTAAGATTTATATTGACTATTTCCCTATGACTTTCATTAAGTGTTGTACCTTATGATTCTTGACCAATGTATCTTTTCTTTTGTACACTGAGAGTGTATGCACCAAGACAAATTCCTTGTGTGCCCAGTCACACTTGGCCAATAAAGTATTCTATTCTATTCTATTCTATTCTATTCTATTCTATTCTATTCTATTCTATTCTATTCTATTCTCTTCCACTCTATTCCATTCCATTCCATTCCATTCCATTCCATTCCATTCCATTCCATTCCATTCTATTCTATAGCAGTAGTCCAGTATTTGAGAGGCTGCCACAAAGAAGAGGGCCTGTTCAACTTATTTTTCAAAGCACCTGAAGGCAGGGGAAGAAGCAATGGATGGAAACTAATCTAGGAGGGAAGAAAGCTGGAATGAAGGATAAACTTCCTGAGCAATGAGAACAATTAACCAGTGGAACGGCTTGCCTTCAGAAGTTGTGGGTGCTTCATCACTGGAGGCTTTTAAAAAGAGACTGGACAACCACTAGTCTTGAAGGGTTTCCTGCTTGAGCAGGGGGTTGGACTAGAAGACCTCTAACATCCGTTCTAGTTCTATTCTGATTGATCAATTGATAATTAACTTGGAGCATATCCGTAGTTGGGCAGACATGCTAGGATGAACCCTGCTTTGACGCAGCACATGTCATCTATGGCTGGTTGAGGAATTCTGGCAGTTGAAGTCCACAAGTCATAAAGTTGCCAAGGTTGGAGACCCCTGATGTGAGGTCCTCCTAGCCCAGACCTAAAAGCCTCCCTGAAGCCATTCATGAGCTTATGAATCCATGGTGGTTGATCTTGGATTGCATCTGGAACTGCAGGGATGGGAGACTATTAGGAAACCCTAAGGCTGAAGGCTAGATAGAGAAGACAGGAAGACAATATGTTGGAGGCCAAAAGTGAACTTTAGAATAGAATAACAGAGTTGGAAGGGACCTTGGAGGTCTTCTAGTCCAACTCCCTGCTTAGGCAAGAAACCCTACACTACTTCAGACAAATGGTTATCCAACATCTTCTTAAAAACATCCAGTGTTGGAGCATTCACAATTTCTGGAGGTAAGTTGTTCCACCAATTAATTGTTCTCGCTGTCAGGAAATTTCTCCTTAGTTCTAGGCTGCCTCTCTCCTTGATTAGTTTCCACCTGTTGCTTCTTGTTCTGCTTTCTGGTGCTTTGGAGAATAGGCGGACTCCCTCTTCTTTGTGGCAGCCCCTGAGATATTGGACCACTACTATCATGTCTCCCCTAGTCCTTCTTTTCATCAAACTAGACATACCCAGTTCCTGCAGCCGTTCTTCATATGTTTTAGCCTCCAGTCCCCTCGTCATCTTTGTTGCTCTTCTCTGCACTCTTTCGAGAGTCTCCACGTGTTTTTTACATCGTGGCGACATTAATCTGTTTTGATCCATGACGCTACCTGGAATCAAGGTCTCTTAAAGGAAGAGCTTACTTAATTAAAGATCAATTAAGTGCTTGAGAGATTGACTTATTAAAAGCGAATGAGTGTTCCCCATAAGTCAGATGTGCCCAAGCTGAACCCTCCATTGCCCCCCCTTTTTTTTAGTCTAACACGGTCTTCAAAGTCCTCCTAATTCTAGGAGCATCCTGTCTCAATGCTTCTGGGGCTTCTTCAGACTAAACCTTTTCTCCCTCTTCTTTAAAAAAAAAAAATCTCCATACCATCTCAGACTCGGTGACTTTGAATTACCTCCCGTTACCTTCTTGAAACACAAACAGCTTCTAATTTTCTCATCAACAGCAGCACCACGTAAACT
>WNWU01000024.1:7345537-7355564 GCA_012654045.1 Ptyas mucosa
GGAGGGAGGAATGGAGGGAAGGAGGAAGGAAGCAAGGAAGAAAAGAAGGAAGGAGGGAGGGAGGGAAGGAAGGAAGGAAAAATGGAGGGAGGGAGGAAAGGAGGAAGGAAGGAAGGAAAATGGAGCCAGGGAGGGAGGGAGGGAGGAAGAAAGGAAGGAAGGATGGAAGGAAGGAAAGAAGGGGAATTACCAATGGAAGAAAACAGATCTGTGAAAAGAAGAGGTGAGAAGGGACCCTGTCCATTTTGGCTCTAGTCCCACCCTTTGCCTCTTTTGTCCTGCCTGTGAGTGGGCTACAGGAACACTCAACCTTTTATTTCACTAAGTATATTTAACATTGGCTGGCCTGTAGTGGAACTCCCAGAAAACAGCTGTTGCCAGAAACAGTTTGTCTAGTCACCCAGTGGCTGCTGTCCCTACAGTGGCCTCCAAACAGCCGCGGTTCATATGATAGAACGAGGAAATAATGAAATATACTGGCATTCTATGGCTATCATAAAATTAATGCAATTTCTGTATATTCGATTATTCAGCATGTAAATAACCTATTAAATATACAACTGCCTGCATGGAGTATATCTTCCCTAGCTTAATGCAATTGAAATGTAGGTTAAATCAAATTCAGTGTGCATCTTGGCCAGGTCTAAGCCTGGGAAAACACCTCCCAGCATGGCATGTGTTCATCCATCTTGCATTAGTTTCCCTCCCTGTTTCCTTGTGTAACTGTTGGTCAGCATCCCGTTTCTTTGTGTGTTTTGCTCTGTTCAATGTGCGAGTCTGGCCTCCAATCCTTTTTCCAACTTGCAGCTTTGCCACTATCTGATCGTATTTCCATGACTTCAGCAGCTTGCTGAAAATAGCTTTTGTTTAAACAGGTACTGTATTCCCTTTCACTGTTTACAATTGAACACTTCCTATCACCCTGAAGTACACCTGTCCGTGATAGTACAAATTTATGGAGATCCATCCCAGGCAAATCCGATTCCATGAGCTACAATGGAATCTGGTTGGTTTGTTGGTTGGTTTGTCAAATTAATATGGCTGCCCATCTCACAGAAAGCAACTGTAGGAGATGCCCAGGCTGAGCCTGAGAGAGGGGTCAAACGTGTCATCAGTTGTGTCCACAAGAGGCCTAAGTCCAGCCTTCCTTGAATTCCTTTGATTCTTATCTACCACCAATTTGCTTTGACTGTTAGTAGTTCAGATTCTTTCAGAGAGTTTAAGATTGCCATATATCTCTATACTCATTTGAACGGCCTGGATTTTCTGATTTTCTGATTTCTCTGGGGCTTGACAGCATGCATACAAAAATCCTGTTAGTCCACTACTCAGTCCAAACATTAGGAATGTCTGCAAGGGGAAGACACAGTTATTTCCTTCCTTCCTTCCTTCCTTCCTTCCTTCCTTCCTTCCTTCCTTCCTCCCTCCCTCCCTCCCTCCCTCCCTCCTTCCTTCCTTCCTTCCTTCCTTTCTTCTTTCCTTCCTTCCTTCCTTCCTTCCTCCCTCCCTCCCTCCCTCCCTCCCTCCTTCCTTCCTTCCTTCCTTCCTTTCTTCTTTCCTTCCTTCCTTCCTTCCTTCCTCCCTCCCTCCCTCCCTCCCTCCCTCCTTCCTTCCTTCCTTCCTTCCTTTCTTCTTTCCTTCCTTCCTTCCTTCCTTCCTTCCTTCCTTCCTCCCTCCCTCCCTCCCTCCTTCCTTCCTTCCTTCCTTCCTTCCTTTCTTCTTTCCTTCCCTGCCTGTTTGCCTTCCCTCTTCTTTCCTCCCTCCCTCCTTCCCCTTTCTCTGCCTCTTTGCCTCTCTCCAACAAAACAGCAAGGAGAAGATGATAGCCATGGCCAGGTGAACAAAGCCCCACCCCCTTTTTATGCGTGTCAATATATGTAAGTAGAGATGGGTCTTCAATCATGTTAGCATGTCTGCCATCTTGATCTTTCAGAAACCCCCATGGACTTCCTTGCAGGAAAATATCATCATCTATCAACCCCATCACAGGATTCTTTCTGTGCTGGTGAAATAAGTAGCGTGTAGGAGAAGGAGAGGCAGAGACTGAAGGTGGAGTCAAGAGAGGAATCAGCTTGGAGTTGTTACATCCCCACAAACAATCCAAGTCAGCCCTTCTTGAATTCCACTGACTCTTATCTAGGGCCAATTTAGTGTTGACCATTAGTTGACTAGTTTCTTGTGAATGTTGTGATGATTCTTGTGAATGAAGATGATTTATGGCATGAGCAATAAGTCACCTTAACTGGAACCTAATCTGTGGTCCTGATTCTTCACAACTGACCGTTCCTATTTGACCTACTTTTTCTCAGAGAAACATGGAGAATAATTTAGGATTATGATTGATGATTGATGATGATGATGATGATTTTACAGATGCTAAACATGAATTACATGTCTCTTGGGGGGGGGGGATTACTGAATGTATGTTTTTAAAAAGCCACTGAGAATTGCTTGAGTAGCAAATATAGTCAATCATTTTCCAGAGGTTGAAGGTATATATTCAGGGAAAAGCAATTTTCACTGAGAAAACAGCTGGGGGTGGGGGGTGGGGTGGGGATGACAGCTTGGTTTTCCCCTCAGATGTGATTGCCGACGTCATTCGTAATTCCCCACAGAGTTTTGCTGGACATTAAGTATTGCTTAACACATTGTAAACCGCCCTGAGTCTCGGAGAAGGGCGGCATATAAATCAAATAATAAAAAAAAAAGTCTGGAAACCCGTTTTTCAATGTGAACTATGACATAAAACGTGAGGGTGGAAATGCAGTGATACTCAAAGAGTTTCGACAAACTGTGATTTTTCCCAAATTCACAGAGGAATAAAAGAAACTGTAGCAAGGCTAGGACTTTTAGCCAGAAGAAATGCAAATTCCTTTTTCTCCCCAGATGTGTTACATGACAACAGAGTGTGGTCATGCATTTCATTAATCCCTGTTTCCTTAATGACACTTTACTGAATAAAACATTGTCGGTGGAATTTACGCAATACATTTGCATGATAATATGTTAGTATGAACCATAATTATTAAACCACAGTGGCTGGGTTCCAGGGGTGGGCTGCTAGGGGTTCGCAGGGGTTCAGGAGAACTTCTAGCTAAGATTCTGTGCAGTTTGGAGAACCCCCAAATGCCACTCCTGGCTGACCCCGCCTACCCTGTCCCGCCTCTCCCAGGAGCAGCCCATTTTGGATGCAGGTAAGTGCAGGGCGCGTGGGGAGGCTTGGGGAGGATGAAAAACGGGCCTATGGAAGTTCAGGAAGGCCAGAAACGAGCCCATTCCAGCCTCCAGAGGGCCTCTGGAGCCTGGGGAGGTCATTTTCACCCTCCTGGAGGCTCGAGGAAAGCCTCTGGAGTCCAGGAGAGGGCAAAAATGCCTCCCCCCATGCAGGGGGCCAACTAGGCCACGCCCACCATGGCCATGCCCACCCAGCAACTGGGCAGAGAACCCCTTGCTAAAATTTTTGAAACTCACCCCTGCTGGGTTCCCACAATGACCTAAGACAGGGGTGTCCAAGCTTGGAAAATTTCAGATTTATGGATTTCAACTCTCAGAATTCTGGGAGTTTGAAGTCCACAAGTCTTAAAGTGTCCAAGGTTGGACATTCCTGACCTGAGCTACGTAGGCTACCTGCCTTTTCAAATACTCATTTGTCGTTCTCCAGAGGTCTCCAAAGTAGGTGGAGAAGTACATCTTAATCTCCCCCCCCCCATTTGGGGCAAAATAGATCTTTTTAGATAGTTTGCTCTTGAAAAACCAAACACCTCCACACTGTTTCCATTCTGGATGGGTTAAGGTGTGAAATTGGTCCCTGGAGCCAATTGCCCTCTGTAAACAATTTTGATGAACAAGATCTCCTTATGGAAAAGAACAGCTCTAAAAAAAATGTGCCCAGTTCTTCCTGTCACCAGTTTCTTGTGGCTTTCGAGGCAAGACAGAGGAAAGTTGATGTCAGGTTCCAAAAACCAAGGAAGACATGGTGAGGTTCTTCTAAGCAATTTCCTTAATGGTTCCTCCTCACCTATAACAGAAACCTTGCCATACTAAAATAACTTCTTGCACCATTAAACTTATATTCTGGGAACCGTTAGGGAGGAGCTGTCTTCATCTTCTTTCTCTCACACAAACCCTCTGAACTCTCTTGCTCCTTTGGAATGCAGCCCCTCCCTCCTGGGAATCCAGACTATGTTCCATCACATTTTACACCCCTGCCCTGCAGTAAATCAAAAGCAAATAATATTCTGACCCTATATGAGAGCCAGCTTAAAGGTAAAGGTTCCCCTTGCACATATGTACTAGTCATTCCCAACTCTAGGAGGCAGTGCTCATCTCCCTTTCAAAGCTGAAGAGCCAGTGCTGTCTGAAGACGTCTCTGTGGTCATGTGGCTGGCATGTTTAAATGCCAAAGATGCACGGAAAGTTGTTACCTTCCCACCAAAGGTGGTCCCTATTTTTCTACTTGCATTTTTTACATGCTTTCGAACTGCTAGGTTGGCAGAAGCTGGGTCAAGTATGGGAGCTCCCCCCATTATGCAGCACTAGGGATTTGAACTGCTGAACTGCCAACCTTTTGATCAACAAGCTCAGTGTCTTAGCCACTGAGCCACCGCATCCCTAATATTTGACCCCCTAAGAGCCAGTTTAGGGGGTCAAATTATATGAAATGTTGCACACCATGCATGCAACTTACGTTGGTCCACAGGATATGATCTAAAAAAATAAAAATGTGGCCTATGGTGGTATGTTCGACCTCCACTCAATATTTATCTGTGAAGGTATCTTGGTTTTACAGTTTGTCATGAAAGCGACTGCCTGCGAAGGCTCCTGGATTGGGGCTGAACGGCGAAAGCGGAAGCAGTATGCTCCATCCCATAATTGGGCAGACCAGGTTGCCCTGATAGACTAATGTTGTGGTCCACCAGCAGCCTGAGGAGCTGGCAGCAGAGTTGGACAGTGAGGAGTCTGGGGAAGGCTTGGACGAGGGCTCTGCATCAGAGGCAGAGAAAGAGCCATCTGGGAGGTACGTGCTGCTTCCAGAGCCTCCAGAGTCGGACCTCAGCAAGGCAGAAGAACAGGGGGAGCCTGTTTCCAGTGCGTGCATGTGCAGAGCTGCCAGAAGGCAAGAACAGTTAAAACAAAACGACGACTCAGGAGTAGGGCTTGGAGATGATTGGCCCCTCCCATAAGACTTAAAAGAGGAGCAAAGGCACGTGGGCCTTTGCAGGAAGCAACATTGTTAATTCTGTGCAGTTTAAAGTCTGAAGCTCTGTTTGATTCTGGACTCCGTGTGGCTTTGCCAATTAGATCTCTGACAGTGTGTCAAAGAAGATAAAGGTGGGTGATTATCAGCCTTATCCCAAATGACTCTTTACGATGATTTGGGACTCATCTGAGAATGAACAGAAATAACAGCTGTTAAAATAAAGCAGGTTTTTGGGACTACTCGTGTATTTTACTCAGGAGGCCTAGGTCAGAACAACCGATCTCATCAGGAAAAACACTTAATCTCTCTCCTGGTTGGAGTTGCCTTCCTATAATTATAGGAATTTTAAAATAAGACGTAGTGTACCAGAAGAAGCAAGTTTGGGGTCTCCCCCCCCCCCACATTAAAATGCAATTGAAATTATATGCGGTTAATGTGATCCTTTTCCTTTCCTGAATTTAATGATTATAATTATTTGTTGTATTCAAAATTACGAATCAGAAATCATTTTCTTCGGAGTTGCCATCAGCTTATAGAAGATCAGTGCAAACCAATCAGTCCTTTCTTGCAGCTTGGAATATAAAGAAAGGCCTGTGCTGACTACAACCCCTGAATTCATGGTTTTTCAGTGGCTTGTAGTTTGTTTATAAATTATAGGTTATACGCAGCGTGCACTATCAATTAATGATACCCTGGAAAATTAGACTTTATAAGATTCCGTGTGTAAATCCCATGTTTATTCATCAGTATTTTACTTTTTTATTCCTTCGCTTTGTCCCTTCTTTTTTGACTGTTTATATCCTCTCTTCCTTTTTTTTTAAACAAAAAAATACCAATGCATTTTTTTAAAGAAAAAAATATTGAGGGAGGTAAACATGTCAGAAGCAAGGAAAGAAGGGTTATTAGAGAACTGGGATTCCCATTGTTGCTTCTAAATTTATCCTCCCCCCGTCACACACCTTGCATATATTACTCATGAGTAAATACTGAATTTAGCAGATAGAAAGCAAAACACCTCTCTCTACTGTGCATGCCAATTCGGGTTGACTTATATCAATCCTCTTTTTTGCCAAAGAACCCAGAAAGAGCGCCCAACATTTTCTCTCTCTCCACCCACCCACACACAATCCCTTTGCAGCAACATTATTACTGTTGTTGTTGTTGTTGTTGTTATTATTATTATTATTATTATTATTATTATTATTATTTTATTTATCTATGGTCCTGATAACCCAGCCCAACCTCAAAAGACTCAGAGTGGGTACAACATCACACAGAAAAAAGCAAATCACCCTGAATAATAAATAACAGAATCCAATCCAATTACCAAAAACAGAAACTAAGATTTCTGTTACACAAGACGACAACTCGTGGAAGAATCGGGGGATGAGGTTATGGTTATTTAATGGGACCTCAGCTCCTCTTGCCTTAATCCCGTGTCTATTTTTCCGCTGCATTTTATCAAGGGAAAGGGGAAAAGCTTTTAAGAATGACATAAAATAGCCCCATGTCTTCATACAAAGCATGCAGCTTTTCATGGCCAGATTAAAGATAAAACTTGTATTCCCTTTTAGGGAAAGTTAAAACAGTAGTTTAGCCAAGTTTATATATTTTTTTTGTTTGTTAAATTGATATGCCTCCCATCTCACTCTTGGACAATAGACGGTGGATGTATGGACATTTTGGAGACCTATGAGGGAGGGAGTGTGTATGTTTCTGTGGGTGTTGGCAATAACGGAGAATCGTTTTGTCACGACTGCGATCTGTGAGATTCTTTAAACTTTCCATTCTACTCCTGCCTATAGCTTTAAGCATTCCTTAAGATCCCCTGCTCCAAGCCTACTTAGCTTTCCACGATCAGTCAAGATCAGCAAGATGCTGCTATCCACCTAGGCATCTCATATTAGGTACAAATTAAATATGGCCAGAAAAAAAGCTCCAAATGGTACTTGCAAAGTGTCTACCCCCCTATGTGGTACAATTTGCTGGCTGAGAGAATCAAGATTTAACCTATTCACTCGTACAAAGCTGAGCTGAATCCCCGAGGAGCCAATCGGAGCAGAAATCATAAAATTAAATTTCCAGAAACTCAACTCAGCTTCTTTTCAGTAACTTTTAACATTTTTTAATTTTTATTCAGCAAGACATACACCTCCACATTGTCAGGGTGTTCCAAAAAAACTACCCCCAATGAAATAAAACTCCAAGGCATGAGATCTCTCAAAGTTCCACTTTATTAGAGCTGTCGTATTGGCACAGCTGGGAAAAGCTGAATCTGAAAGCTTCCAGGTTTTCCCCACCCACTTGAAAGGTCACAATCCTGCCCCACACCCACAAGTTCATCATGTGGTCCAATCCATCCTTCAGACTCAACTGGAGACAATCCCCAGTCACTCCCATCCAGGTGCAGGCAAATGTCCTTGATGCCCAGAGCAAGGAATGTTGTTATGGCTATTCTCCCACCGCTCCAACAACAACAAAAAAAAACCTCCCAATTTCCCAGGCTAAAATATGTGGCTTCCAAAATAATGCTTAGTTGAGATTTGGGAGGAGTTGTGCATTGTCCCGTCTGTAGCTATCTGCGATTTGCACTTACCCATCAGCCCCTTCGCAGTATAGATATATAACGACAGCCACAGACAGTTGGGGGTAATTCTAAATGAAGTTTTAGCCGTGAAAGCCAGCTGGGTGATTTCGGGTCTATCACCAGGAGTTGGTAAGTTCTAGTCCCAACTTTGGCATGAAAGCTAACTGGGTGCCAATCACTGTCTCTCAGCCCCAACCTACCTCACAGGGTTGTTATTGCGGGGAAAATTGGAGGAGGAAGGTGGGCCGGATATGTTCTCCACCTTGAGTAATTTGTAAAAATAATAAAAGTAGCATACAAATAAATAAAGAAATTGCATGGTTGTGGCTACTATCTTGACGCCTCTGTTAACTTACAACTAGTTGCTTAGCAACTGTTTGAAGTTACAATGGACTTCTTCGCTACTTATGACCCGGTTCTGAAGTTCTGATTGCCAGACCTCTTCACCATAGTCAGGTGATCACATTTGGGGTGCATTTATCTCTGTTTGCAGGGTCCTTCAGTCCCATGGCTAAATTTTATGGCAGGGGTCTCCAACCTTGGCAACTTTAAGACTTGTGGACTTCAACTCCCAGAATTCCACAGCCAGCCTTGCTGGGTGAGGGAGTTGAAGTCCACAAGTCTTAAAGTTGCCAAGGTTGGAGACTCCTGTTTTATGGCATTTTTACCCAAAGCCAACACTTAGTTCCAGTCCTTTAAACCAGCCCATAGTGAACAATTGATTCATTTAACAGCTATGATTTTTTTTGCAAAACAACTGTGGCAGCAACTTTTTTTTTTATTTGATTTATATGCCGCCCTTCTCTGGAGACTCAGGCGGCTTACAATGCGCTAAGCAATAGCCTTCATACTTTTGTATATTTATACAAAGTCAGCTTATTGCCCCCACAAACTGGGTCCTCAATTTACCTACCTTAGAAAGGATGGAAGGCTGAGTCAACCTTGAGCCTTGGTGAGATTCGAACCTGCAATAATTGCAGGCAGCTGATGTTAATAACAGGGCTTTAGACCACTGTACTATCCAAGGCTCTTACTTTACTACTCTAGTGTTTACAACTGCCACAAAAATGTTGTAAAATTGGGTCGGCCATGTGCTTGACTTGTTTTACAATCAATGTGGCTTATGACCAAAATGGACAAATTCCATTATGGTTGTTAAGTCAAGGAATACCTGTATAGTATCTGATGAAATATTTTTAAAAAACTGGTCACACCTCTGCTTTCTGACATTGATTCATAGTGGGCCTTGAAGTGGAACCGTGAAAGCAAGGCACCATTAATCTGGTCCTCAAATAAGGAAAAGAAGAATGAGAAAAAGGAAGGAAGGTAGGAAAGAAAGAAGGAATGAAGGAAGGAATGAAGGAACAAAGGAAGGAGAGAGAGAGAGAAAGGAAGGAAGGAAGAAGGAAGGAAGGAAGGAAAAGAAAGAAGAAAGAAAGAAAGAAAAAGGAAGGAAAGAAAGAAAGAAAGAAGGAGAAAGGAAGGAAGAGAGAGAGAGAGAGAAAGAAAGAAAAAGAAAGAAAGAAGGAAGGAAGGAAGAGAAAGAAAGGAAAGAAGGAAGAAGGAAGGAAGGAAAAGAAAGAAGGAAGATAGGAAGGAAGGAAGGAAGGAAAAGAAAGAAGGAAGATAGGAAGGAAGGAAAGAAAGAAAGAAGGAAGATAGGAAGGAAGGAAGGAAGGAAGGAAAGAAAGAAGGAAAGAAAGAAAGAAAGAAAGAAAGAAAGAAAGAAGGAAAGAAAGAAAGAACGAACGAACCTCGGCTAGGAAGGGCAACAGGGGATCCACTTGTGTTCTTCCTCTGCCACACCTTTGTGCAACAGGTGGTTTGCTAGACCCAACGGGTGGGTGGGGGTCTTTGCAAGCAATGTGGGACTGCTAGGCAAGCAACAGGGACATTCATTAATAGGAGCAGTTCTGGTGTCCTCCAAGCCCAGCTCTTAAAAACTGGAGGAGAATTTCTGCTCCACCCAGAGGCATGCAGTGGAAAAATGGGTGTGGGAGCTGGGACCTCTCTCCTTTTCCACACTCACATTAATAATCCTGTCTGGAGTGGCAGAGCTAACCTGCATTAACCAGGAAACCAGCCATTGTGGTTCGCAAGAGGTTTTGGGTGCAGAAGAAAGGAGCCCAGGCCAGCCGTAAGACCCTCTGCATTCTCTCTGATCGGCAATTCCATTTCCTTCCTTCCTTCCTTCCTTCCTTCCTTCCTTCCTTCCTTCCTTCCTTCCTTCCTTCCTTCCT
>WNWU01000024.1:7363054-7379259 GCA_012654045.1 Ptyas mucosa
ATGTATTTTTGCAGGCACTGGTCTACCCATTTATTTTTGCAGGCACTAGTCTACTCATTTGTTTTTGGAGGCACCAGTCTACCCATTTGTTTTTGCGGGCACCGGTCTACTCATGTATTTTTGCAGGCACTGGTCTACCCATTTATTTTTGCAGGCACTGGTCTACTCATTTGTTTTTGGAGGCACCAGTCTACCCATTTATTTTTGCAGGCACTGGTCTACTCATTTGTTTTTGGAGGCACCTGCCTACCCATTTGTTTTTGCGGGCACCGGTCTACTCATGTATTTTTGCAGGCACTGATCTACTCATTTGTTTTTTGAGGCACCTGTCTACCACCAAACTGCCTTTTACCACTGATCAGCTGTACGGCGGCCCTTTGAAACCCCGCAGCAAGAGTTTAAACAGTTTATCCTTATAGCCCACCAGCTGGGACTCAGGAGGCAGCAGTAGATTGGGGGTGGGCCAAATAAAAGGTAAGAATAACACGGGGGGGGCGGGGAGCAGAACCGGTTCGGTGACATCATATCGTCATCGCTACTGGCTCGGCGGAACCGGGCTGAACCGGGGGGAACCCACCACTGATATGACAGTACAGAGAGCTACGATGGCACAGAAGGGGTATTGTGGTTTAGCCCAGTGCTGTTGCCAAACAATTAAACTCGGGTGCACCTCATTGTTCCCCAATTTTACAGCTCTAAAGAAAATGAGAAAGTTCAGACTAGGTTGAGGTTGGTTCACCAGGCACAGTGGATCCTGCTGGCATCAGCAAGAAGAATCGACTTCATTTTGAGTGTCTTTCCAGGTGTTTTGAATGTCCAGAAGCACTGGGAAGGACTTAGCACAGGGTTGTCAAACTCAAGGCTTGCGGGCTGAATCTGGCTCGCAGGGTGCTTAAATCTGGCCCATGGGGCCAGCCTGGAAATAGCAAAGGACCTCTGGGGTGCGAGCAGAGGTGGGATTCAACTGGTTCGCGCCTATTTGCTAGAACCTGTAGTTAACTTTCCAAGCAGTTCAGAGAACTGGTTGTCGGAAGAAATCTCCTTTTGTTGTTTTTTGTTTTTTCGACCGTTGTAGCATCCCCGTGATTACAAGAGGCCAGGTGAGGTGAAGCGCCTCTCGACGTGAGTGATGTCGAGTTGGCCACGCCCACCCAGTCACATGACCACCCAGCCACACCTACCCAGTTGGCCATTAGGGCAGAGAACCGTTGTTAAATTATTTGAAACTCACCACTGGGTGCGAGGGGCTGTGCGCTGCCCCCGTGCAGCCGTCTGTGCCCTGTTTTGGCTGGCAAAGAGATGGAGGAGGCATCTGTCCTGTCTCCCCCTTTTCCACCCCCAGCCGGCTCTGGCCAGGAGAACTACAGTGCTGATCCAGCCCTCGAAGAAATCCAGTTTGACACCCCTGACTTAGCAGAATAACAGTTGGAAGGGAGGTCTTTGAGGTCTTCTAGTCCAAGTCCCTGCTCAAGCAGGAGACCCTGTACTGTTTCAGACAAATGGCTGTCCAGTCACTTTTAAAAAGCCTCCAGTGATGGAGCAGCCACAACTTCTGAAGGCAAGCTGTTCCATTGGCTAATTGCTCTCACCTTTAGGAAATTTCTCCTCAATTCTAGGTTGGTTCTCTCTTTGATTAGTTTACAACCATTGCTTCTTGACCTGCCTCCAGATGCTTTGGAGAATAGGTTGACACACACCCCCCTCATTTTTGTGTCAGCCCCTTAAATATTGAAACACTGCTATTATGTCATCCTTAGTTCTTCCTTTCATTAAACTAGTCACGGTCAATTCCTGCAACTGTTTTTCAGCTTTGGAGGTTCGGAGGGTGGTTTCCATCCTGCCCTTGGAAAAAGGTCTTGAGAACAATTTGGCCATCCAGCCAGAGGTTCCCATTTCTCTACAAGAGTTTTCTATTTTTAAAATGGTAGAATATTAAAACATCGGGAACTCTCGTCAGCCCTGCCCGACAAATGCACTTTAGATCATTCCAACTGGGAATTCTGAGAAATTGTATTTCCAACAATACCGGAGGTATGTACCATCGTAGAGAAAAATTGATCTAAAATTAGCACGTACTTTCAAAGAAAAACATCCTGTTACTTAAGACCCTGAAGTCCAATCTATCTGCTCTAAATTGTGTCCAAGCCATTTAACACGGGTAAGATACGAACACACACATAAAACTGTGACACAAAAGAGAAACTCCATTTAATATTCTCTGTTGATAATCAAAGAAATATGTCACATCCTCCAACCGAAACCTATTTCAGGACCTGGTTCAAATTAAACACTAAATACTCATTTAAATGAAACATATTTGCCTCTCACAGATGGTCAATCAAAATGGAATTAGTCTTAGCCCTGGCAGAAAGATCCAGAATTTGGAAGTTGCCATGGAGAACACACTTTCTTGGATTGCTGTCAAAAATGTCCCATCAGGTGGGAACATCAAACTGAGATCTGGTCACACTGCATTGTGTTATCGTGGTCTTTTCATACTTGGCCTGGGAAACAAAATGCCTTCCCCATTTTATTTTCTGGGATACAAATGTACAGCCCTTTATAGGAATGTGAATACAATTTTGGAAATAGCTACAACAAAATGGATGGTTGTTTTGAAGAACCAGGGCTGACATGATACCAATGTTCCAATACTTGAGGGGTTGCCACAAAGAATAGAACAGAATAACAGAGTTGGAAGGGACCTTGGAGGTCTTCTAGTCCAACCCTCTGCTTAGGCAGGAAACCTTACACCACTTCAGACAAATGGTTAGCCAACATCTTCTTAAAAACTTCCAATATTAGAGCATTCACAATTTCTGGAGGCAAGTTCTTCCACTGATTAATTGTTCTAACTGTCAGGAAGATTCTCCTTAGTTCTAAGTTGCTTCTCTCCTGGATTAGTTTCCACCCATTGCTGAAGAAGAGAGTGTCAACCTATTTACCAAAGCACCAGAATGCAGGACAATAAGCAATGGATGGAAATTAATCAAGGAAAGAGAGAATCAATCTAGAACGAACGAGAAGTTTCCTGGCAATGAGAACAATTAATCAGCAGAATGGCTTGCCTCCAGAAGTTGTGGGTGCTCCAACATTGGAGGTTTTTAAGAAGACATTGGACAGTCCTTTGTCCAGAATGGTATAGGTCTTCTGCTTGTGTAGGAGTTGGGCTAGAAGACCTCTAAGGTCCCTTCCAATTCTGTTATTCTGATCTGGGGTAAGAAGGAACAGAATATTAGTTTTAAAGAAACCGTCCCAGCATAGCATGCTCTCCAGATATTCTATGCATCACTTCTCTTGGTTTTTGGACAATGAATCAACATTCATAGAGTTACAGATGAAATTCTGCAGAAGCTGCAGAGAAGTCATCTGGCTGAGGTGCCCCACAAAACATTCCTAGGTCTCTCTCTTTCTCTCTCCCTCTCTCCCTCCCTCCCTCTCTCTCTCTCTCTCTCCTTCCCTTTTCCTCTCTTCTCTATTTTTTCTCTCCATCTTGGTAATGAAATTCTGAGGTAAGGATTTTGCTGTCAGATCTAACAGTAGGGTCTTTTGCCAAGCCAAGATATAAGCTTAGGCAGGCCGAGAGATTTGCCAAACTGTTCACCACAGCTGGAGAATATGGTTTTGCTAAAATGAATTACACACCATTTCATATATGTTAGGGTGATGGTTGAGGATTTTATTTCTGGAAATTTGGTTGCTATTTGTGGACTGAGCTATTTAAGGATGGAACAAGGAACACTTGTGAGCGTTTGAACATGAATAGAACTTCTGGCTATATTCAAACTTTCTACGTTGAAAGCTACATCAAGTCAAAGTCTTTACACAAACTTGCATTGGCCCAGTGGTGAAATCCAATTTTTTTTTACTACTGGTTCTGGGGGCATGGCATGGTGGGCGTGATGTGGCTTGGTGGGCGTAGAAGGGGACGGATACTGCAAAATCTCCATTCCCTCCCCACTCCTGGGGGAAGGATATTACAAAATCTCCCTTCCCTCCCCACTCCTGGGGGAAGAATATTGCAAAATCTCCATTCCCTCCCCACTCTGGGACCAGCCAGAGGTGGTATTTGCTGGTTCTCCGAATTACTCAAAATTTCCGCTACCGGTTCTCCAGAACCTGTCAGAACCGGCTGGATTTCATCCCTGCATTGACCCCAGACCTGTATGGATATTGCCTGAGTTTGAAAGTTTGATATTCTTTTATAGGCAGAAAGTTTCTATGTTTTGATCCCAGCAGAAGTAAAGATGATTGCAGGTTGGTGTCAAACACTTTTGAAAACAATAAATAACAGAATAACAGAGTTGGAAGGGACCTTGGAGGTTTTCTAATCAGCCCCTTGCACAGGAAAGAGACCTTATACCATTCCAGACAAGCGGCTGTCCAGTCTCTTCTTAAAAGCCCCAGTGATGGAGCACCCACAACTTCTGAAGGCAAGTTGTTCTACTTAGTTGATTGTTGTCGAAGTTAGGAAATTTCTCCTTGGTTCTAGATTGCTTCTCTCCTTTATTAGTTATTGCCTATTGTTTCTTTTCTTGCCTTCTGGTACTTTGGAAAATAGGTCAACTCTCTCTTCTTTGGTGCAGCCTCTCAAATATTGGGATACCACTATCATGTCCTTCTTTTCACTAGACATACCCAATCCCTGCAACCGTTCTTCATATGTTTTAGCCTCCAGCCCCCTAATCATCTTTGTTTCTCTTTTCTGTACTCTTTCCAGAAAACACATTGAGAAGTAGATATAATGTCAACTCGCAAAGCATCCCTGGCCTGCTTTTGAGTTGCCATAGGCGGGGGGGATGGGAAAACGAACTTTGCAGCCGCAGCGAGGCTTTTGAACCTTGGCTCAAGGCTCATGATTTAATTAGGGCATCAGTTGGAACCCTGACACATGGTAAGTAAGTGGACCGGCTCTGGAAAATCTCTTTAAAGACTTCAGAGCTCTCTATTGATCTTGGCATCAGGAAGTGAACCAAATTAAAGGGGCACATAAAGTTGCTTCTACCCTCCCCAGCCTTACCTGCAGTATTGTAGAGAGAGCTAAGACCATATCATCTTCCCTTCTCCACCCTCCTAATTCTGATCACAGTTTGATCAAGATGTTAGTTGTTGATGGACAGCTTTAAAAAAAAACCCCATTTTTCATTTTTATTATGATCATCATTTAAGGTGAAGAAACGTTCCATTCTCTATTTGTTCATTTAGGGTAGCATCTCTTCCTTCCTGTTTCAGAGCTGTCTCTGTGGGGTGGTTTTGACCTCATTTGCTTATGAGGAGACTAGGCATGTACGCAAAGATCCTTTCAAAGGCATCCATCAAAAGGGCCGAAGAGAAGGAGGCTCCTTGCTGCACTGCCTTCCGTAACCATTTCAATTTGTCAAACTGTAATTTGCTTTCTGAGTTTTTTTCAAAAAGAGAAGAGAATTTTGCAGAAAAGCGTTACTGGGAACTGTGATCCTTGCATTATTTAAGTAATGAGATCATTATGCCATCTTCTTGGTGACATTCCACAACTTCTCTGGCTTTCTAGGTTTCTGTTCAGTCCCAAGAGAAGTGATTAAAAGGAAATGTTTCTTTTGCAAAAAAAAATAAAATAAGAGAAACCATTTGCCCAGAAATTGGGTAAATGATCCTGGAAAGATGCTGAGACCCTAGAACAGTGATGCCTAACCTTTTTGCCATCGCGTACCAAAAGCGGAGGGAGCCGGGGGGGTGACGTGTGCATGTGCTCACACCCATAATTCTATGCATCCCACCCCCACACATGTATGTGCGACCCCCCCATGCTTCCCACGCTTTTGGCACGTGATGACCCGGTGGGCCCGGTAGGCCCATTTTTCACCCTCCTCAGGCTCCAGAACCTTTCTAGGAGCCTGGGGAGGATGAAAACAGCCTTCCCCACCCCCCCGGAGGCCCTCTGGAGGCTGGAAACGACCTGTTTGCAGACATCCAGGGGACCCAGAAGGCCCCAAAATCATACCAGAGCTGAGCTCATGTGCCCACTGATATGGCTCCGTGTGCCACCTGTGGCATGTGTGCCATAGGTTCACCATCATGGCCCTAGAAAGAGCGCAGAGAAGAACAGCAAAGGATCTGGAGGCTAATGTCAGGCCTGGAAGCCATCTTTTACCTTGGATCTTCAGGCTTGCCACATTTACTGCTGTGGGAAACTGGGAGGGGGGATTGTATGGAGCCAGGGTGATAATATACAGTATAGTCATAATAACATTCCTTTCTCAGAGAGTCAAGGTCACCTTGCCCTGCACCTGGACGGCTGGAACTGGGAGGCATCTCCAGTTGGGACGGTGCTTTAATTGGACCATGTGATGAACATGTGGGTGCTGGGCAGGGACTTGGACATTCCTTTGGGTGGGGAAAACCTGGAAGCTTTCAGATTCGGGTTTTCCCAGATGTGCCAATATGACATCTCTAATAAAATGGAGGAACTTCAAGCCTCAGAGTCTTTTTTCATTGGGGGTATTACTTGGAACCCTGACAGCTAAATCATATGGTGAACAGTTGAGGGAGTTTGGTATGTCAAGCCTATCAAAAAGAAGGATTGGGGAGGTAGACTATCATCCAATATTTCAAGGGCTGTCACAGAGAAGGGGGATTGCCTTATTCTTAGAGCAGAGATCCCCAACCCCTGTTACAAAGGGTCTATGACAATTCACCATGACCAACTCGGCATGGCCAACTCGCTGCAGGACAACTCACCACAGCCAACTCATTGTGGGACAAAGGTTACACTAATATCAAAGAAATGGTGGACTACTGTAGAATTGTTAAAGAAAGGGTGCAAAGGAGGGACAGAATGAAATGTGAATGGCATAAATTAAAATATTTTTTAATTTATTTTAAATAATTATTTTTAAAAATATATTTTATTACATTTGTTCTCTTTACATATCTCTATTACATATTTAACAGATCTATAACATTATTCATACAACTAGAACCAATATTCAGTACATTCTTCTTCCTCTCCTCCTCCTCCTCCTCCTCCTCCTCCTCCTCCTCCTCCTCCTCCTCCTCCTCCTCCTCCTCCTCCTCCTCTTCTTCTTCTTCTTCTTCTTCTTCTTCTTCTTCTTCTTCTTCTTCTTCTTCTTCTTCCTCCATATCCATCATTGAACATTGGCAATCATGTTGGCAATCCTATTTTTGTCAACAGCCGCATGAAAAAGTGCTGCTGAGTTTTTTCCAAACCAGTCCCTAAGGTTTTGAAGCCACGATGTTCTTCTTCTGCCTGGACCTCATTTGCTTTCAATCTTTCCCTGGAGGATTAAGTGAAGGATGCTGCATTTTTCTGGGTGTCGCATCACATGTCTAAAATATTCTAACTTTTGCTTTTTAATGGCTTTGATTATTTCCCTTGGCTTTCCCAGGCAGCTTGTCAGTACATTATATACATTCTATTTCTAAACATTCTATACCTTTATGTACACTTCCATTCCTTATTTCTATTATCTATCCATTCATACCATTTCTCCCATACAGCATAATATTCCGAGTCATCCTTTCCCTTTAACTCTAATGTGAGTTTATCCATTTCCGCACAAAATTTTTTTTTGTGAATAACTAATCCCTCTGGCGGTATACTATCTGTCTTCCAATACTGCACAAAAGCAATCCTTGCCACTGTTAATATATGTAACATCAAATATTTTATCTTTTTATTACATTTCACCCTAAATATCCCCAGAAGAAACAATTCCAGTTTAAGTTCTATTTGACACTTAGTTAGATCCTGCAGCCATTTCTGTATCTTTGTCCAATATCTTTTCGCTTCAGGGCATGATCACCATGCGTGAAAGAAGGTACCTTGTCCCTGTTTACATTTCCAACATTTTGATTATTTTAAATAATTAAATAGAATTATTAAATTGTCCCACAGTGATTTTTCCGGTGGCAAGTTGTCCCTGGAAAGTTGGCCGCAGTGAGTTGGCTATAGCAAGTTGTCCCATCCTCTGTTAGGGACTGGGCCACACAGCTGGAAGTAAGCCAGTGGTGGGTTTCAAACTTTTTTACTACCAGTTCTGTGGGTGTGGCTTGGTGGGCGTGGTGTGGCATAGCTTGGTGGGCATGGCTTGGTGGGTGTGGCAGGGGAAGGATACTGTAAAATCTCCATTCCCTCCACACTCCAGGGGAAGGATTTATTTTTATTTTATTTTTTATTTGATTTATATGCTGCCCTTCTCTGGAGACTCAGGGCGGCTTACAATGTGCTAAGCAATAGCCTTCATACTTTTGTATATTTATACAAAGTCATCTTATTGCCCCCACAAACTGGGTCCTCAATTTACCTACCTTAGAAAGGATGGAAGGCTGAGTCAACCTTGAGCCTTGGGGAGATTCGAACCTGCAATAATTGCAGGCAGCTGATGTTAATAACAGGGCTTTAGACCACTGTACTATCCAAGGCTCTGTACTATCCAAGGATGATGCAAAATCCCCATTTCCTCCCAATCAGCTGGGACTCGGGAGGCAGAGAATAGATGGGGGTGGGGCCAGTCAGAAATGGTATTTACCGGTTCTCCGAACTACTCAAAATTTCCGCTACCGGTTCTCCAGAACTGGTCAGAACCAACTGAAACCCAGCTCTGAAGTAAGCACATGCAAGTAATCTAGGTTGTGTGCTCCTCCCGTCCCGTCCCCCCCAGCTTGTGGAAAAATTGTCTTCCATGAAACTGGTCCCTGGTTCCAAAAAGGTTGAGGATCACTGATTTTGGGCACCAGAGGGCAGGATGTACTGTAAGGCAATGAGTGGAATCTTGTTAAAGAGAGACCTTGAAGTAAGGAGAAATTTTCTGACCGTGAGAACAGTCAATCAGTGGAACAGCTTGCCTCCCAAAGTCATGGGTGCTCCAACACTGGAGGTTTTTAGAAATAGACTGAACGACCGTTTGACTGGAATGGTATAAGGCAGTGGTGAAATCCAAATTTTTTAACTACCGGTTCTGTGGGCGTGGCTTGGTAGGTGTGGCAGGGAAAGGATACTGCAAAATCCCCATTCCCTCCCCACTCCTGGGGGAAGGATATTGCAAAATCCCCATTCCCACCCCACTCTGGGGCCAGCCAGAGGTGGTATTTGCCGGTTCTCCAAACTACTCAAAATTTCCGCTTCTGGTTCTCCAGAACCTGTCAGAACCTGCTGGATTTCACCCCTGGTATAAGGTTGGTTGGTTTGTTTTTGCCTTGACTAGAGGGTTGGACTTGAAGATCTCTGAGATCCCCTCCATCCCTCTATTGTTCTACCCTACATTCTATGAATTCTTGGGCAACGTTTGCAAAGAGTTTCAAAGGAAGCAAAAATTGCAATCTATAATCTTCCATTTCCGACCCTGTTCTTTTTATTTTCTAGGCCTGCCTTTTAAAGT
Organism: Ptyas mucosa; assembly: GCA_012654045.1. Lineage (NCBI taxonomy): Eukaryota > Metazoa > Chordata > Lepidosauria > Squamata > Colubridae > Ptyas > Ptyas mucosa. The sequence continues at coordinate 7,372,432 of WNWU01000024.1, forward strand.
TTTATTTTGTTATTTTGACTTGGGTGTCATTAATTGCCTCTCCCCTCCACCCCAAAGCTTCATTATTGGTGCGCAGAAGGACCAGCAGCTGCAATGTTTTGTGTGTAGCTCACGGGCTTATCAGCGGGAGGACAATGCTTCTAGAGTTGATTTTTGTCATTGTCAATAGCAATCATTGGCATTTTTCTTGCAATCGATGTGATGAACAGAGAATAACATCATCCAGAGTGTCCTGGGGGAGGGGGGCCCCAAATGGCAGCCACGTTGACATGGTTCGAAGCCCTCCCTGCCCTCTTTTTTTTTATTGAAAAAGTTTTACACATACAAATTTTCCCCCTTTTCCCCCCCTCCCTTCCCCAACATTATAAAAATACATATACAAAAAATATAATTCCCTCCCAGTCCCCCCTAACCCTCCCCCACCACCCCTTTCCCTCCCCTCCCCCTTGACTTCCACTATATGCAATACTAATAATTCCAAACAATATATATGTTATTCATCCCTACTTTTTCTCTACTTACTAACTCATCAATCAATCCCCCTCAGCTGAAAGCTACATAATATTTTCTAGTCTGATATTTATTCTGTATATAATCAATCCACTTTTTCCATTCCTGTATATAATTCTCATGCGTCTGGTCTTTTAAAAAAGCTGAAATCTTCACCATTTCTGCAAATCCCGCCATCTTCTGAGTCCATTGGTCCACAGTCGGTAGGGCATCATTCTTCCAATACTGAGCAATCAATAACCTGGCTGCTGTCACCATATATAAAATCAATTTTGTTTCTCCCAGTGTGAAATCCTTAACTATACCTAGTAAAAATAATTGCGGAGAAAATTGTATTTTTTTCTTCAAAACATTTTGCATAACCCACCAAATTTTTATCCAAAAAGCCTTCACTTTCTTACAAGTCCACCAAATATGATAATATGTAGCATCTAAACACTCACATCTCCAGCATTTTGGTTGAACGTTAGGATACATGCAAGACAATTTCTTGGGATCTAAATGCCATCTATAAAACATTTTATAAAAATTTTCTCGCAAATTCTGTGACTGTGTAAATTTAACATTCTGAACCCATATTTTTTCCCAAGTATCCATCATCACTGGTTGAGAAAAATTCTGTGCCCATTTAATCATACAATCTTTAACTAACTCATTTTCTGAATCCCTTTCTAGCAAAACATTATAAACTCTCTTAATATGCATTGGACCTGTCTCTTTTATCTGTCTAACCAATTCCACTTCATATTCCATAAAACCAGTTTGTTGATCTTCTTTCCATCTCATCTGCAATTGATTATACTGCAACCAAGTCAGAGAAATCCCTTCTTCCAACAGCGTTTCCAAAGTCTTCAACTGCCATCTACCCCTTCAGTATAAAGTAACTCTTTGTATAAAAACCCCCCGAGTGACTTAATATTTGTATTCCACATGGTATCAGCAAAATCCAGCCAAAACGGAATTTTATAATCCCAATTGGTTCGGTGCTTCTTCCAAATTCTCATCAGGGCGTTTCTAAGTATATGACTATTAAACACTTTATCCACTTTGTGATCATAAAATAAGTATGCGTGCCATTCCCAAACAAGGTCATGACTTTCTATATTCAACAAATCAGTCTTTGTTTTTCCAAACCAATCACTTATTTGTGTCAATGCAGCTGCTTCATAATATAATCGAAGGTTTGGAAGTTTAAGACCACCCCTCTCATGAGTATTTTGCATAATTTGCAGTTTCACTCTTGGTTTTTTATCATTCCAGACAAATTTATTCACTCCTTTTTGCCATTCTAGCAACGGTTTATCAGATTTGAGCACCGGTAACATTTGAAATAAGAAAATAAATCTGGGTAAGACATTCATTTTTACTGCTGATATTCTTCCAAGTAAAGATAACTGCAGTTTCTTCCAAGTTTGCATATCTTTTTGTATCTTTTGCCACAGAACCTCATAATTGTTTTGAAACAGTTTTGTATTTGAGTCTGCGACTTGTACTCCTAAATATTTGACCTTTGAGACAATTTTGAAACCTGCCATTCTTTCCAGCTCCTTTTTTTTGCTCTCTGTCAAATTTTTAACAATCATTTTAGTTTTTTTCTGATTCAGTCTAAAACCAGATACCATGCCATATTCTTCTATAATGTCTTTCATCTGAATTATTGATTTCATCGGCCGTGTTAGGGTAACAACCAGATCATCTGCAAATGCCCTAGTTCTGTAATCCTCTTGCCTTATGACTATTCTATTCAACGAGTTCGAATCCCGTATTGTGTTCAATAAGACTTCGAGAGTTAAAATAAATAACAGTGGGGATAGTGGACAACCTTGTCTTGTACCTTTTTGTATATTGAAATTTGATGTTAAACTTCCGTTGATAATAAGTTGTGCAGATTGTTCATGATAAATTGCTCCAATCGGCTGTATAAACCGCTCCCCCAAGTCCATTTTTTCCAAAGTCTTGATTATAAAATTCCAATTCACTCGATCAAAGGCTTTTTCCGCATCCAAAAAAACCAGCGCTGCAGAGATCTGTTTATTCTTATCTAGATAATCCAATAAATCTATGATTTGCCTAACATTCTCCTTCATATATCTGCCTTTGATAAATCCTGCTTGGTCATGATGAATTACCTCTTGAATAACTGGCATCAGTCTGTTGGCTAACACTTTTGCAAAAATTTTATAATCTGTATTTAAAAGAGATATTGGTCTATAATTTTCTGGTTTCTTAGAGCCTGATTCTTCTTTCGGTATCAATGAGACAAAGGCTGCTTTCCACGAGGAAGGTATCTTACCTCCTTGTTGTATATTACAAAATAAGTCCTTAAGATGCTCAATCATTTCCGCTTGTAAGGTTTTATAATAAACTGCAGTTAGGCCATCCATCCCTGGAGCTTTGGCTGTTTTCAATTGTTTTATGGCAAAACTAATCTCCTCAACTGTTATTAATTGATCCAAGTTTTCTTTTTGGACTGATGAGACCTTTGAAACTCCTTTTTCTTCTAGATATTTATCTATACAACTGTTCTGTATATTATCTTTAGTGTATAACTTAGTATAATAGTCCAAAAAGGCCTTCTTAATTGATTCTTGTTGGAAAACTTCTTTGCCTGCATACTCAATACTATCAATAGTCCGTGTAGTTAATTGTTTCCTCAAAGTATATGCCAACCATCTGCCCGGTTTATTAGCATTAGTAAAAGTATTATGCTTTGCAAATTGTAAATTAGTTGCTGCTTGATCTGCTATAAGCATTTGAAATTGATCCTTCAAAAGTTTTATAACTGTTTGCAATTTTCCGTCTTCTGGTTTTTGTATCAGTTGCTGCTCTTTTTTCTTTATCTCTCTTTCCAAGTCTAGTCTCTTTTTCTGTTGATTCTGTCTATGTTTAGAGTTCATTTGAATCAGTATCCCCCGCATATATGCTTTACTTGCATCCCAGACTATTTCAATAGGGGTTCCTTTATTTAAATTCAGTTTAAAAAACTCCTTTAAGTGCTTTTTAAGTTCAATTATATTTTTTTCATATCTGAATAAATTTTCGTTTAATCTCCAAGATCTTCTTTCTCTTTTCCCCATCTCAATTTCCATCCAGACCGGACTGTGGTCAGTCAAAGTCCTAGGAAATATCTTTGTCTTCTTTACTTTAGGAAGTAAATCAGTAGTTAACAAAATAAAATCTATCCTGGAAAAGGATTTATGACTGTCCAAGTAAAAAGTAAAGTCCAATTCATTTGGGTTATGAACTCTCCAAATGTCTTTCATTTCCAAATCCTCTTGCATTTCAAAAAAAGCTTGTGGTAGTTTAGCCCCTAATTTAGCCATACTTTTTTTGTCCTTTCTAGGTTGAATCACTCCATTCCAGTCCCCCATAATTAAAATAGTTGTATAATTCCATTCCAAAATTTTTAAATGAAGCATTTTATAAAAACTTTCCTGTTGCTGGTTTGGAGCATATATTCCAACCAACAGAGTTGGACCATTTTCTGTAAGAAGTTCGATTGCTATGTATCTTCCACAATCATCTGCTTCTATAATTTTAGCTGAAAGTCTTTTATTTATATAAATCACCACACCATTCTTTTTTTCCGAATTTGAGGCGACAAATTGCATTCCCAATCTTGAATTTATCAAATATTTCTGGCCTTGCAGTTTTATATGGGTTTCTTGCAAACAAATAACATCATTATGAAATTGCTTCAAATAGTGAAATACTTTCTTTCTTTTTTGTGGAGAGTTCAATCCATTCACATTCCAAGACAAAAATTTAAGTGTCATTTAATCCAGTCTGAAATTTTGAGAGCAATTGCCGAGGATTCTTTTCCACAGAAATAATCTTTGGTTTAGCTCCTCCCATGATTTCAGCTTGCACGTTTCCTTTAGCCTTTTTTGCTCGTTGTGGTTTGTATTGCTCCTGTTGTTGTGCTTCCTTCATTTGTCTAGACATTACTCTGGTTATACGGTGCTCTTCCAGTTTAGATGTTCTCGATTCAAGATCCAACGCCTCCTCTGTAATGGTTTTAGATGTTTCTTCCAAAGGAGAAATTTCAAGTGGAGCAAAAGGATCAACCACAACGCCACCTACAGCTCCCTGTGCCTCTCTTGCCTCCTTTTGTGACTGTTTTATTTGTTCCATAGTTTCTTGATCAAACTGGGTCTGTGATTCAACATCCTTATCTCTTGGTGAAGATGTACGTGGAGGAGGAGAACCTGCTCTCAAGACATTATAATAAAATTCTTCGGCTTTTGCAATGGTATTTAAGCGGTATCTCACTCCTCGTATCCTCAGTATTATACCTGTTGGAGCATCCCATCTGAATTGTATTTGCTGTTTTTTCAATTCTGCCACCAAAAATCCAAAATCCTTTCTATCCCTTAGCATTTTAGGTGGTAATTCTTTGAAAACTCCAATTTCAACTCCATCAACCAGAACAGCAGTAACAAATGAATTTTGCAAAATATCATTTTTTATTCTCCTATCTGTAAAGTATATCACCACATCTCTGGGCAATTGCCTTTGTACTGCCACACGAGAGTTAACTCTGTAAGCCTTGTCAATCTTACATAGGACTTCATCAGGTTCAATTTTCAATAAAACTGCTAAAGCATCAGCACAAATTTTTCTAAGATCTTCCCTGCTGTTCTCTTTTATACCTCTGAGTCTAATAGCAAATTCCATTGAGCGAAATTGCATCATGGTAATCTCATTTTCAATTTTTTGTGTCATTTCTTCAACCTCTGTAATTCTTAGGTCAGATTCTTTAAATTTAGTCTCCACATCTGAGGCAAGATTATCCACTTTTTTATCAATCTGCAACACTACCTCAGACAGACCTTTAACTACTGTTTGAATATCTTTATTGACTGCATCAAATTTTTCTTGAATAATTCCTTTAAGCTCCTGTTCTGATCTCTTAATTTCTTTAATAATAATATCCTGAGAGCCTTCTTCCTTTGTCTGAGTTTGCAGCTGCGCTGTTTGAGGCTGCTTCTGCTTGTGAGTGGAGGAATCCCCCCCTGCTTGCTTTGTTGACATTTTGCCTCTTAAAGATCTTCCTTTTCCAGTACAAATTCTAGCAACTCTTCCCAAAAGTTTCTCCAGATTCAATCAGGTCTATAACAATCAGTTATTGTTTCTATTTTTTTTAAAGTTATTTTCCTCCCTCTTCCAGCCGGATTTGTTACTTTAAAATGTAGCCAGATACACAAATCAAGTTACTTTTGCTTTCAGCTACTCTCCGCTGAAAGCAAGCACCATTTTTTTCCCCTTCTCAGTTCCAAATTACTTTGCCTTTGAAACTTTAATTCTTCCAAATGTTTCACAAAGCTTTTAATACTTGCTGTTTAGCAGGAAGTCCCAATTCTTCTTTATTATTGTTTGGTGCTGGTAATGCTGCCGTGGTATCTTGCTCTGCAATTAGCAGAGTTTCCCAGTCGTCCAGAGCTTCAGCAGCTTGGATAGGGAGTCTCACCCTGTTAACTCCCCAGAAGCGAAAAATACTTTCTGGGGGTCTCACAGGGGACTCTACCTGCAGCCACCGGCTCTCCTCTCAAGATCTTTGCGCCTTGGAGTTTTTCGAGCCGCTTCTATTACCGAAACGGCTCTTTAACAGGCGGCTGGGCTGGCGGTCTTCAAAAGACCGTCAGCGATGAATCGCGGCAACACCGGAAGTCACAAATCCCCTGCCCTCTTTATATGTGCTACATTTCCTGCTCTCGTGTCACCTGTGCAAATAATCCAGTTGATTTAGTGAAGCAACTGTACCATAGAACTCGGGTTTACTTCTGTGCTGCTGGCAGGAGATGTGAGCCCTGTCAATCTTTCAGAGATCAGCATCCAAATTAAGCACCGAAGCAGCCTTAAGTGCAGCAGATGAGAAAATATATATATATTTTCCAGCTGATTGATTTTATTACTTTGGATGAGACATCCTCGTTGTGAATGAGCTCTCTCTATTTCGGTACAAATTCTAAACAACATGTAGCGCTGGTTGCTTTATCTTCCCTGTGGTTTTCCTTTTGAGCCCTAAATTTGTAGACGGAGAAGAGCCATGGTGGAGCCATGGTTAGAATGCAGTATTGCTGGTCAATTCTGCTGACTGCCAAAAGTTCGATCCTGACTGGCTCAAGGTTAATTCAGCCTTCCATCCTTCCAAGGTGGGTAAAATGAGGACCCAGATTGTTGGGGGAAATATGCTGACTCTGTAAACTGCTTAGAGAGGGCTGTAAAACACTAGGAAGTGGTATATAAGTCTAAGTGGTAGTACTAAGTGGGAAGGAAGGAAGGAAGGAAGGAAGGAAGGAAGGAAGGAAGGAAGGA
>WNWU01000024.1:7379269-7404046 GCA_012654045.1 Ptyas mucosa
GGAAGGAAGGAAGGAAGGAAGGAAGGAAGGAAGGAAGGAAGGAAGGAAGGAAGGAAGGGCTGTAGTGGCGCAGTGATTAGAACACAGTATTGCAGGCTAACTCTGCCCACTGCCAGCAGTTTGATCCTGACCAAAGGCTCAAGGTTGACTCGGCCTTCCATCCTTTTGAGGTGGGTAAAATGAGGAGCCAGATTGTTGGGGGCAAGAGGCTGACTCTGTGAACTGCTTAGAGAGGGCTGTAAAAGCACTATGAAGCGGTATATAAATCTAAGTGCTATGGTTATGACAGACCTGGATCAACGCTGTTTGATATAATTTTTGACCTGTTTCTTTACTTCAGCTTCCTTGGGCTTTTTTGGGTCTGAAATTTGGTTATAAAGTGGTATAAAAAGTGGCCAATATCGTATAAAACCAGGGATAGTCTTTTATATTGTTTTACTCTTGTTGTTATTTGCATTGTTGCACTGTTTTTATTCTTTTTAACATTGTACGCTGCCCAAAATCATCTTGTGGTTGAGGTGGGTAGCAAATAAATTTAATAAATACAGTGGTACGTCAGTATTTATTGTTAATTGGTTCCGGAAAGTGCAATGAGTACCAAAAATGACGAGTACCAAATGAATGTTTCCCATAAAGAATAGAATCCCAAAGGTGCTTTTTTTTTTCAGGAGGCAACTGGACTTTCTTGGTTTTTCTTTTGAATTGCAGCCATTTGGGGACTAGGAAGTTTTAGTAGTGTGGATCACTTCAAAGTTGCAAAACATTTAAACAAGGCTATATGTCTGAGGAATATATAGCAATAGGGGTGGCATTCACTTACCTTCGTTACCGGTTCACAAATGTGAGAGCGTGTGCGCCAATGGTGGGTTGCCCCCAGTTCGGACTGGTTCTATAGAACCAGTAGTAAAACCGGTAGGAGGCTCCGTCCACCAACCCTGACATCATCAGAAATTATCTGCGCCTGCACAGAAGCAAGGCACATGCACAACCAAAACGAGCGCATTCACGCGACCTTGTTGCGAACTGGTAGTAAGGGTAAGTAGAACCCACCACAGTGCACGCTCACTTCGCTCTCACGTGCCACCTCCGCACATGCATAGGGCGTTCCGCACATGCCCAGAGCGCCAAAAACGGGACGTGATGACATCTGGGCGGGTGGGCAAAGCCTCTTGCAGCTGCCGCTACCGGTTCGCCCAAACCCGATAGAACCAGTTGAATATCACCACTGTACAGCAGTCCTTCCTGCGGTGGCTCCTGCCTTCTGGACATCTTACTCCCATCCCCACTCCCGGTGAAATCTTCCCCCATCCTTTTGGTCTTCCCCAAAAGGGTTTGAAGACCCGGCTCTACCAATTGGCCTGGGCACCGGTGGGGAGATGGGGGAGATGGAAGCCCAACTGAGCCATGCGACAGTTTCAGACAGCCAAGGTCAACCATCGGTGTGCAGAGTTGGGAACCGAGAACCTGTTTTCTAAACAATATACAGTAGACATTTACAGATAACTGGGGGGATGGCCGGGGGGAGGAGGGGAAATTTTACTTTGTATTGGGAAAATCTCAGATTCAACCTACCCTACTTCTGTAACCGCTTAAGCTTCAGTAAAGTATACTCTTGGGAAAACCAAATGACCAAGGGTCTTTCTTTGTTCGATGACTGAGTGGGATGATTGACAGTGTGTCATTGTAGAGGTGGGTTAATGGACTAAGATAAGACCCCCATCTCCTCCCCATGTGCATCTCCCTTCCTTCCTTATCATTTTTGTCAAGTCTTAAGTCAAATTGGTTTGTTTGTTTAATATGCTGCCTGTCAGAGTTCAGACGGACGCCCTAATTAAATCATGAGCCTTGATCCAAGTTTCAAAAGAAATCCAATTATTTATTAGAAGCAACATGTCGGCACATACCCAAGTGAAGTCAGCTCTGCCCCACATAATTTATGGCCCAGTTATGACCCTGTTTCCCCTCTCCTCCCAGGGTGTGTCATAAATCACATTCTCCAATGGAGCACTTTTGCAGGCTATAGAAATCACGCCTCTCCGAATGGTTCCAGTAACCTGGGATACAGCCTTGAGAAAGGTATGCGTGGAATTTGCTTCTGGTTGTGGCTACTGTGCTGCTCTGTCAGTTTTCCCCACTCCTGCCTATGGCAACTCGAGAGCAGGCCAGGAATACTTTACGAGTCAACACTGCCCATCTCCCCTATAGGGCAACAATATTTATTATTTAAATGTTTTAACATCTGCTGTTCCTTTGATTGGTTGTAAGCCACCTAGAGTCACCTCTAGATGAGACAGGTGGCACCTAAGTTTATTAAATAAATACATACTTATTTATCTTTGTGGTGCCAAGGGATATAAGTCTTGGGGGAGGTGAGGGGTCATTATTTTATTATTTTAATTTCTTTTATATTGTGCTTTTATGTCCTTATAAGCCACCTTGAGTCACCATGTGTGAGTAGGCAGCAATATAAATTTTCTAAATAAATAAATACAATAAATAAAGATACAGAAACTGCTATTGGTACAAAATGGTGCCATCTGCAGGGTAGTAAGTGAGAACTATTTCAACCGCATGATTTTGACCCAGGACTAATGGGCTGTATGCTAAAATAAAGCCAGGTCATGACACACACTTGAAAGTAAATCAGGAAGACTGTAATTGTGGAGTGGGTCTGGCAAGAACAAAGAATACTTATCTACAGGAAATATGCATGTGTAAATCTTGTAACAATTCTGGGTAGTTAGAAAGCTGATAAAAGTAACAAGAGTTAGACAACTTGCAGGCCTCAGCTAAAAATTAGGAATACAGATGGCCTGCAGTCAATAAAATGCATATTAGATCACTCCTGGGGCATTCGTTAGCCAAGGCTTAGGAATAGGGACAGCTAGAGACCAATAGAACAAATTGTAGAATTATTACTAAAATGTTTATTAGATGATATTTCTTATTATCTCGCCTTGTCCCGCCTTCTCTTTTAGTGAAAACGTATAAAGCTTTCTTAATCCTTTGTTCTTGGTTCTTGGCATTTTGGCCAGGAGCCCTTTTCCTTGGAGTACTCCAATAAAAAGCAATCAGAAAACCTGCACCTCATGTCTGGTGTCCATCATTGGCTTCGGCACCAGGCTCAGACCCAAACTGGGGACAACAGTACCATTCAAAGGGTCTGTTTCATAGCTCCAACCCCCAACCCCAAGACTTATAGCATTTGGTTTTCTTCGGACCTTTTCTTTAAAATGATACACCTACAACCAAGGAAGAGATTCTCCAGGTTTATCCCTCTGAGAAATGTGTGGAATGGGAACCAGGAGGGAAAATTTGGTCTTGTTGTAGAAATGGTTAGCATTCACATGTAAAGCAAAAAGTTGAGTTTGCAACTCTATTTTGTATTCTAGGGAAATGTACAAAGTTGGAAGTCTGCTTTTTTTTTTTTTTTTGGTTCCCTATTACCTTGCACCCTTCTGTCCTTCTTTTCCATTCCCTATCCCTTATCAGGTATGAAGACACAGGTCCATGTGTGAAGGTTCATATCAACTCACAAAGCATCCCTAGCGTGCTCTCGAGTTGCCATAGGCAAGGGGAATGGGAAACTGATGAAGCAGGACAGCAGCCAAAAACAGAAGCACATTCTAGACATATCTCTTTCAAGGCTGTCTCCCAGGGTTACCCACAGTGGCCGGAGGGGAGTGATCTCTACAACCCACGAAATTGCTTCATTGGCAAATGTGATTGATGACACACCCCTGGGGGGTGTTCAATTTAACTGATTTGTTAATTGACAGTTCAATTTAACTGATTTGTTGCTGAAAGCCTATGCACAGGAATCTTCTCAACTAGTAGCACCTGATTAGAGTTAGATAAGGGTCGACTGTAGTCAAGGAGGGTTAGATATGGTTTGTTTGTGACTACTTCGTGCTTCTAGGCTGATACCTCTTTTCACTCCATCCCCTGGCTTTGCTAGTCCTTCTCCTACCTCATCTTTGGTTCTATTTGCATTTTATATTATAAACACCTTCAATTAAAATGTTAATAAAAAGAGATAAACTTCGGTGTCCACCTATCCACGAAGAACACCCACCCGTGGCACCCCCTCTTCATCATCCTTTAGGAAAGCAGCTAAGACGATATTATTCCACTAGGCTTTTGTGGGGAAAAAAATAAGCCTTTACAGTCCTTATTTCTTTCTTCCCTCACATGGGGGCGAATCATGTTGCTGGGAATTTCTGAATAATCTGCTTTTCATGTGTGAATGCTTTTGCCATTTGGTTCAATGAAATAGGTCATTTGTTTTAAAGGGTGCATTTCTGGCTTGATTATATATTCTTATAATTATGAGTCATTGTTGCACTTGCTGCTACCCAAATACTGTGATTAATATTTTTTTATCGGCTTACAAATAAATAACGTTTCTTTTGAGGACGGGCGAAGAGGAGACAAAACGGATTTTTACCTCTCCAGTGAAAGGACCCAGCGTCTTTGCTCGCGTGTCGTGAATCTAACTCAAATCACATTGCGTTTCCACGTTGTCCTGACATCTCTGTTTTCGAGCAGCAGTTTGCTCTTAAAGAGTTCCCGCGTCAGAAGCCAATGCCTAGCGGGCTATTCTGCCAGGATAAATTTATTCCCACCGTGAGGTGTGCCACCTTCTCAACAGCTTCTGCAGCTGTGTCCAGAGAAGGCAAGGTGTTATCTGTGGCAGTCAGCTAGTGACCTCACTGATCTTCACGCAGCGCTATGATCAGATTGTACTTTCCCAGCAAGAGAGGGTGAAAATGATGGTGATTGGGAAAAAAAAACCCTCAGCAGTGGGAAATAAGATTTTCCAGCAGAATGCAATGGTGACATTTTAGGGGAGAAAAACAACAAGACCAGGCTATGGTGAAGAGAAGTCAGTGTGAAAAAACACCCCGTAAATTAGGGGAAAGCTAGCAGCACGGCTGATCGGCTGAAACTGCTCTCCAAAGAGATTTGCATGAAAACAGTACTGCATCCAGTTTTGGTCACCACACTATAAAAAAAGATGTTGAGACTCTAGAAAAAGTGCAGAGAAGAGCAACCAGGATGATTAGGGCAGTGGTGAAATCCAATTTTTTTTGCTACTGGTTCTGTGGGCGTGGTGTGGCTTGGTGGGCGTGGCTTGGTGGGCATGGCAGGGGAAGGATACTGCAAAATCTCTATTCCCTCCCCAGTCTGGGGCCAGACAGAGGTGGTATTTGTTGGTTCTCCGAACTGCTCAAAATTTCCGCTACCAATTCTCCAGAACCTGTCAGAATCTGCTGGATTTCACCCCTGGATTAGCGGACTGGAGACTAAAACATATGAAGAACGGTTGCAGGAACTGGGCATGGCTAGTCTAGTGAAGAGAAGGACCAGGGGAGACAGGATAGCAAGTCTTCCAATATTTGAGGGGCGGCCACAGAGAGGAGGGGGTCAAGCTATTTTCCAAAGCATCCAAAGGTCAGACAAGGAATAATGGATGGAAACTGACCAAGGAGAGATTCAACCTAGAAATGTGGAGGAACTTTCTGACAGTGAGAACAATCAACCAATGGAACAGCTTGCCTTCGGAAGTTGTGGGAGCTTCATCACTTGAGACTTTCAAGAAAAGATTGGACTGCCATTTGTCAGAAATGGTGTAGGGTCTCCTGCTTGAGGTGGGGGTTGGACTAGATGACCTATAACAGTGACGGCTAACCTTTTTGCCATCGCGTGCCAGGAGAGGGGGCGGGGGAGGGTCGTGCGCACACGTGCCCACACGCATGTGTGTGCAACCCCCTCCCCCCCTCCTGGAACATGATGGCCTGGTAGGCCCGTTTTTCTTTCTTACCTGGCTCCAGATCCTGTCTGTTTATCTGGGAAGGGTGAAAACAGCCTTTCCCACTCCCTTGGAGGCCCTACCAAGGCTGAAAGTGGGACAGGAAGTGACATTTTTTGCTGTCCCCAGCCTCCAGAACCTCTCTAGGAATCTCTAGGAGCCTCTCTAGGAGTCTTTGGAGGCTGGGGACAGCAAAAAACGTCACTTCCTGTCCCACCGGAAGTCAGGAAATGGGCCCTTTCAGCCTCAGTAGGGCCTGCAAGGGAGTGTGAAAGGCTGTTTTTGCTTTTCCCAGATAAATAGACAGGATCTGGAGCCGGGTATGAAAGAAAAACGGGCCTTCCCCACCCACTCCAGTCCCTCCAGAGGCAGGAAACAGCCTGTTTCCCTACTTCTGGTGGGCCCAGAAGGCCCGAAAATCAGCTGGCCGGCGGGCGCATGCACCCCAGAGCTGAGCTGGTGTGTCCACTAATATGGCTCCACGTGCCACCTGTGGCATGCGTGCCATAGGTTCTCCATCACGGACCTATAAGGTCCCTTCCAACTCTGTTAATCTGTTAATATGTTGTACCAATAAAGGAGAATATTTGTAGCTCAGGGCTGAAATGAAGGGTCCTTGTTGCTCTCTGAGCTTGGTTCTTTTCTTGCAGACGTTTCATGACCTGACTAGGTAACATCATCAGTGCTAGTAAGGAGTGTGATTTGCCATCAGTTTATAGTCTGGTGGCTTGCCCTGAGTGGATGGTCTTAGTTTGGTTGGGCTGTTTGCTATTGGCTTCTTTGGCAGTTTCTCGATTGGGGTCTTGTTTGCTTGATTGTTGGTCTAATGTTAACCTTGGAGTTAATAATCTATGCTGATCTGGGTGCTGATTGCTGATGAAGAGATTGCTTGGGTGGGTGATTGTCTCTTTTGCATAGTCTATAGATGTTGTTAATGTTTATGTGTCAATAGACACATAGTGATTTGGACAAGCCAAAGCCAGAACCTCTTGATTGTCCAGGTTTCAGCTAAGACAAATTTCAGGTGGGTCTTCTGGAGCAGAGGTTTTCAACCTTGGCCACTTTAAGTCTGGTGGACTTCAACTCCCAGAATTCCCCAGCCGGCTGGGGAATTCTGAGAATTGAAGTCCACCAGGCTTAAAGTGACCAAGGTTGGAGACCTCTGTTCTGGAAGAACAAGACAGTCCTTTGTCCCCCCCCCCCGCCTCCCTTTCTCCTTTGCATTCCCATCTGCCCACTCAACAATCAAGTCAGCACTTTCTGTTCCCTAACTTAACTGGAATTCCAATGTGGCAAAAACCCAGCGAGTCCATAGCCACCTTGCTCTTCTCCCAATCATCCCAGTGTTTTTCTTTGCAGCCTCTGTGAATCACCACCACATTTGTCCCTTCCCTACTAATCTCCCATTACATACAGTATGAGGGCCTACAACATATAGTATTGGATCTATCTATGTACCGGCTCTGAGTCTGGGCAGAAAACTTTGCCCTAGACACGGATTGCTTGGTGCTAGCTGTTCTACCCATGGAGTAGTTCGTGCCCGCAATTATTTGCCCATTCTTCATTCAGGAGAATATAGATAACCTTGAAGAAGGAATACAAGAGTTGGTTAAATAAACATAGTCCTGAGAAAGAGGAAGGGATGAGAAAGAAACTCAAGAATACTTTTGCTTGATTCTCTTTATTATAAGAGGGGAGAGAAGTGTCTGTTATAATAGAATTCCAGTAAATCTTTGCATGTCTTTCTTTTTTCCTTTTAATAGTTTTTATTAAATATTTTACATCTTAAAACCAAAAACATAATAGAAAAAGAAAAAAGAACAAAAAAGAAAACATACACATAGACTTCCGGTTGAGGATTGAGGTGACATGGCATAGTAAGAGCGATTGCTCCTACTCAACGCCACTAATCGCAGTGTTTTGGGGACCCTTCGAGGCGTGGGAGCTTGAAGGGCTCCGCGGGCAATAGTGAAGTACCGGCAGGTGGAGTGGAGAATCGCAAAACCACTCTGCAGGACCGGTTTTCAGGGCTGAACCAGCGTGGTGCGTCTGCTGTTGAATGGCGGACTCAAAGCCTCGCTAGTCAATGAAGCAGGAAGCAAGGAATTCCAGCAAGAGGGGTACTAAAGAACATTCACCCCACTGCCCCTGATGCACATCAAACGTGATTTTAAATGAGCCGACCGGACTGGGCAGAGAAGCAGATCGGAAATTAGGCGGCAACTGAAAGGAAAAATAAAGAAGACAACGAGCGGATTGCAGAATGGCTGGCAAGAGATCGGAGTGGAGACGATTGAAGGACAGAGCGGGGGCACTAGCAAAAAGTGAACGAACCTGAAGGGAGAGATCGTGAGGAGGAATTTGGAGGTGGAAGGAGATAAGACGGCAGAGTGGGCGAAAGGAGCGTCGGAAAACTTCAGACAGGAAGTGCGCCCATCTTGAAAAGCTAAAGAGAGGACGATCGAGCAGCTAAAGTGACAGGAAGAACCTCCAGAGAAATCGAGTGAAGGCTCCGAAGGGAATCAAGACATAGACTTGAACTGAACTGAGCCAAACATCTTGGCAACCTATTTTCCCCCTCTGGACATTGACAAGTGAGGGCGACAAGTAACTAAACAACTAAGTAGGATCAATTAATCAACCTCTCTTGACTTTTTGCCCCACTTTCTTCTTTTTCAAACCCTTTCAAAATCCTTTTGGTCTGTTTACCCCCCTTTTTTTCTTCTTCTCTTATAAATTTATCATCTATAAGTATTAATTAATTGGTGCAAACTATTTATATCTGTAATTGATTTATATTTATAGTTATATTTATACTTATATTATATTTATTATATTTATATTAAGCCTTTATTGATACCTTTTAAAATTACTGAGTATTAGCATATTAACTTTTAAAAATATATAAGAAATATTTAAGAAATTTAAGAAATATTTAATAATAAGTTATAACAATAAGCTTTTTTTTCACTTTTTATAATTTGATACTACTATTAATTGATATATTGCCTATAATTATTACCTATATTTAATTTTACAAATTAGATGGTCTGAGAATTATACTTTTACTTTTACTGATTATTGTGATTATATTATATTATATCTATATCGTCATTGACTAATATAAGGAATAATAAGTTATTGAACAATTCATTAAGTTACAAAATTAATATTATTTAACTATTATTTAATCAATTATACTATTTATATATACATATAGTTGCTATTATATTAAGAATACATTTATTAATTAATTGATAGAATAGATTGAGCAACTGGAGTGAGTAGTGAAATACTAGCAATACCCATAATAGGCCAATAAGAAATATATACAACAACAAGAAAGGGAAATTAGTGGATGACTATTTGGAAAAATATAGACAGGATCATAAAAGAGCAAGTAAAAATCTTGAGTGAGATGACAAGTTACGCAGCCACAGTAACTAAAACCGGAAAAAAGACAACGGCAAATATCCCAAACCCAACAATTACAATGTCATCACCCGTAACACAAAAATCTACAGAAAGCCTCGCAACTATGCTACCCACCATGCAAGCAATGCAATTATCGCTAACATCGATCCAGGAAACGATGTTAATGATGCAAGAGAAGATGACTAATAACCACCTAGAGTTGAAGACAGACATCCAAACTATAGACCAAAAAATGAATGATTTCCAGCATGCAATACAAGTAAATGAACAAAAAATAAAGAAAATTGAATCCAAGATCGAACAACAGGAAAGGGACCTGGACGCGGTGGACCAAAAATTAATGGCGCAGAATAGGGACCTGGAAGATTCGGTTATGCAGCTGGAAATGGACAAAGCATCCTTCTACTTGCGTTTTCAGAATATTACGGAGGAGAAAGAAGAGAACCTGGGCCAAGTCATGGCTGAATTGATTGGAGAAATCTTACAACAGGATAAGGACCAAATAATTAAAGAACTGGATGAAGTATACAGGGTCCAGACAAATTATGCAAGACGCAATAAGCTCCCGAGAGAAGTTCACATAAGGTTTGCTCGAAGAAAAGTCAAAGATACCTTTTACAACATCGCAAAAGGAGAAACAATAAAATACAAGGGTAAAGAGGTGATAGTACTGAAACAGGTCCCAAGGAGGGTAAGGGAAGTAAGGAGGGACTACAGATTCCTGGCATCGCAATTAAATAAAAGAAATATCCCTTTTCGATGGACCCTGCCAGAAGGGATGCTGATAACCTGGCAAGGGAAGAAAATAAAGATAAACAGTTTGGTGGAGGCACAGGAATTTGTGGATCAATTGAAAGGAAGCGAAGAAGATTTGAGTAGCAAGGAAGAGTTAAGAGGGGCTACAACAGAGGAAGACCTTACACAACGGAGAGGATCGAAGGAAGGGTCATCGGAGGAAAAGGAAAAGGAGGAAAGAGAAAACAAAGAAGGAAAGAAAGAACCAAGACCGCAGAGAGTTACCCAGGCGAAACAGTACTAGACCGATACCAAATTTGAAAATGGACTGGAAGTTGCTATCAGTAAACGTAAACGGACTGAATGATTATAAAAAGAGGAAATTTTTTTTTACAAAATTAGTTAAACAAAATTTGGACTTAATATGCCTACAAGAGGTGCATATTGGTTCTCACCTTTAAAGCGCTCCATGGCTTAGGGCCAGGGTACTTACGAGACCGCCTGCTGCTACCGATAACCTCCCACCGGCCAATACACTCTCACAGAGAGGGCCTTCTCAGGGTGCCGTCAGTCAAGCAATGTCGGCTGGCAGCCCCCAGGGGGAGAGCCTTCTCTGTGGGGGCACCTGCCCTATGGAATGAGCTACCTCCTGGAATAAGACTGATCCCGGACCTTCGTACCTTCCGCAAAGCCTTGAAGACTTACTTATTCCAGCAAGCCGGCCTAGCTTAAATGGTTTTAAATTGGGATTTTGAATTTTATAGACTTGGGGTTTTAAATTGGGAGGCCGATCGATTTAATATCTTTTAATTTATCTTAATTTTTGTATTGTATGTATTTTAATTCTGGCTGTCCACCGCCCTGAGTCCCTTCTGGGAGAAGGGCGGGATACAAATTAAATTATTATTATTATTATTATTATTATTATTATTATTATTATTATATTAAAAAGGGAAATGAAAAATATCTGGAATATAAGAAATTAGGGAATTTATATATATCATTAGCAGGAAAAAAAAAAGAGGGGTAGCTATATATATTAGGAAGGAAATAAAATCAGAGTTAAAATATACAGACCCCAAGGGCAGAATTCTGGCTGTGGAAATCATGAGAGAGGCTACACCAATTCTACTTATATCTATCTATGCCCCGAACAAAAATTTGGGAAATTTTTATAGCAAACTTAGAGAAATAATCAGCACATGCATAATTGGGGACTTCAATGGAGTAGTAGACCCTAACAAAGACCATAAAACCCCTAAAGGACAAAAAGGAAAAAGAAAAAGCATACCAAAATCTTTTTTTGAATTAATCGATGAATTAAATTTGATTGATATCTGGCGAACCTTAAACCCACATAAAAAACAATACACCTTTTATTCGAATTCAAAAAAAACTTGGTCGAGAATTGACATGATGTGGTTGAGTAGGAACCTGGGAATGGATATTGTATCAGCTGAGATCCTACCTAATATATGGGCAGACCATAACCCGTTGGAAATTAAATGGAAAAGGAAATATAGGAGGGGAAATACAAGATGGAGGCTGAACACTCAATTCCTTCGAGACAAACAAAATGTTGAAAAAATAAAGAAAGAAATAAAGGACTTCTTTGAAAGAAATGAGAAAGAACTGACGGAACGAGGGATAATATGGGATTCGATGAAGGCCTTTCTAAGAGGACTTGCTATTGCATATAGTGCACATAAAAACAAGGAAGAAAGAGAATGTCAAAGGGCATTATTAGAGGAGTTGAGAGAAACAGAGAAAGAAATCCAACAAGTCCCAGATAATGAATCAGCAAAGCAAAAATGGATGATTACACGCCACAAAATAAATTTAATGGACCAAGAAAACTTAGCACACGAAATTAAAAGAACCAAACAATACCATTTTGAAAACGCCAACAAACCGGGGAGATGGTTATCATATAGATTAAAGAAAGAAAAAGAAAAAGGGACAATATATCAATTGGAAGACCCCGAAGGCCATATAGTAAACAAGGAAGAGGAGAAATTGGAATTAATTTATGAATACTATGCCACATTGTACAAAGAGGAAGAGATATCAAAAGAGAAAATAGAACAATATTTATTGGAAGAAGGCCTCCCACAAATTGAGGAAGAGGAGAAGGAGCTATTAAATAAGGAAATCACAATGATAGAGTTAAAGACGGCAACCTCTAAACTCAAGAAGAATAAATCACCAGGCCCAGATGGATTCCCAAGGGAACTATATCAAAATTTGGAATTAGAAGATGTTTTGCTCCCAAAATTGTTAATAATATTTAATGAAGCCCTAACAAAATTCAAAATACCAGAATCATGGAGGGAGGCGTATATCACACTCCTCCCCAAAGAAGTAACAGACACAAAGTCTATAAAAAACTATAGGCCAATTTCTTTGCTTAACACAGACTACAAACTATTCATGAGCATCTTGGCAGAAAGGTTGAAAAAAGTACTGAACAGAATAATACATAATGATCAAAATGGATTTCTCCCAGGGAGACAAATTAGAAATAATATAAGGACGATATTGGACGTAATAGAATACTATGAGGATCACCCAGGTCAGGAAATGGCGCTGATTTTTGTAGACGCCCAGAAGGCTTTCGATAATTTAAATTGGGAATTCATGATTCAGCAAATAAGCAAAATGGGATTTGGGCACAATTTCAAAAAAGCAATAACAACCATTTATAAGAAGCAAAAGGCAAATATCTTGGTTAACAGAGAACTAACGAAGCCTTTTTCAATCAAGAAGGGAGCGAGACAGGGATGCCCACTATCACCGTTATTATTTATATTAGCTCTAGAAGTTTTATTGCAAAAAATCAGAGGGAATAACCAGATTAAGGGTCTCAAAATTAGGAAAGAAACCTACAAAATTCAAGCATTTGCAGATGATGTGGCTTTAATTATAGAAGACCCATTGGAATCAGGCATACAAATATTAGATGAATTTGGCAAATATGGAGAGGTGGCGGGACTTAAACTTAACAAAGCTAAAACGAAGATATTAACTAAAAATATGTCTAAAATGCAAATAAGAGCTTTAGAAGAACTAATGGGAATTAAAGTAGTCAAGAAAGTTAAATATTTGGGAGTTTGGGTTTCTAAAAGATATTCAGCCCTTAAAGAGGATAACTATATACCCTTGATTAAGAATATCAAACAAGATCTAGAAAAGTGGGGAAAATTGCAAATATCTTTTCTAGAGAGAATTTCAGCAATTAAAATGAGTATCCTACCCAAATTATTGTATTTGTTTCAAACAGTGCCAATCAAATTAGACAAATTTTTTTTTCAAGAGCTTAACTCTATTACTAGAAAATTTATATGGGAAGGAAAAAAACCAAGGATCGCAATTAGAGATATGCAAGACAAAAAGGAAAGGGGAGGACTCGGACTCCCAATATGGGAGACATTATAAAGCAGCAAATTTAATTTGGCTAAAAGACTGGGCAAACTTAACTAATAAAAGGATACTGACACTGGAAGGATACGATCTTCAAAAAGGCTGGCACTTCTATCTCTGGGAAACAGGGCAAAAAACAAATACATATTTTCACAGACACAAAATAAGAGATACCCTTATGGCAACATGGAGAGAGATAAGGAAAAAACACTATGTTAAAATCCTCAGATGGCTCTCTACAATGGAGGCAATTATATATCCAAATGTTTTAGAATTGGGAAAGACGGCTAGATATAAAGAGATTTTAGACGGGGTAGGGAATATTAGGACAATAGAAGAATTAAAAGAGCAAGGTATTAGCTTAGAATGGTGGACGTATGCTCAAATTAAATCAAGATATAAAAAAGATAAAGAAGATCCGGGAATAGAGATAAGCATGAATGGTCTAGACAAAATTTGGATGGGCACAGATAATAAATTATTAGCAAAAATATATAAATATTTAGTAGATTACGATTTAGTAGAGGAAACGGTAAAGAACACTATGTTAGCATGGGCCAAGAATATCGGACAGACTATAACATTAGAGGAATGGGATCAAATCTGGATGAACAATTTAAAAATGACTAAGGCCACAACATTTAAAGAGAACCAGTATAAAATGATTTATAGGTGGCACCTGGCCCCGGCCATGATTGCAAAAATATACCCCAAAGCAAGCTCAAAATGTTGGAAATGTGGGCACCAACAGGGTTCGTACTACCACTGTTGGTGGACTTGCCCTAAAACGAAAAACTTCTGGAAGATGATAAGTAATTGGCTGAAGGAAATTTTGGGAGACACTCTGGAATTAGATCCAAAAATATTTCTCCTGGGAATCCTTAAAAAGTCATATGCAAGAAAGAAGAAATATTTGGCGATACATATAATTACGGCAGCAAGAATCACTTTTGCCCAATATTGGAAGGAGAACAAGTTACCCCCCGAAGACCTTATTATTAGAAAGATATTAGAATGTGCCGAATTGGACAAGTTAACACTAGAAATAAATGATAGAGAGGAATCAGAATATTATAGTGCATGGGACCCGTGGTATGAATGGTTAAGGAATAGAAATTTAAGTAAAACTCGCAAATGCGAGAACTAGACAAGAAATTAAGATGAATAAGTGGTAATTGTACATTGTTAAAAGGAGGAATAGATGTATAAAATAATATATGATTAGTATTACTTTAGCACAACTGAAACAAAAAATAAACTTTATGTGAATATCAATGTAAATATGCAACGTAAATACGATTCATGTATATAATGACACCTCAAGGCTGGAAACGTTGAACCGATTTGTATTTTATACGTTTTGTTTGTCTATTTGTGTGTTTTGTCTACTTTTTTCTTTTTTATGTAAATAATAAATGCTTCAATAAAGAAATTAAAAAAAAAAAGAAAACATACACATAGACCAAATGGTAAAATATACAAAACATAAATAACAACATTATATAATATTTTACAACTTTCTGCATCAACAACTATTTGTACTTTTAAATTCAATCTTCCTGATCATTCTCTTATTCCTGTGTAACCATATTGAGCATTCTTGTAAACAAAATTGTTATATATACTTATATCCTATTCAATGGTGGGTTTCAAAATTTTTTACTACCAGTTCTGTGGATGTGGCTTGGTGGGTGTGGCATGGCTTGATGGGCATGGCTTGGTGGACGTGGCAGGGGAAGGATACTGTAAAATCTCCATTCCCATCCCACTCCAGGGGAAGGTTACTGCAAAATCCCCATTTCCTCCCAGTCAGCTGGGACTTGGGAGGCGGGGCGGGGGCCACTCAGAATTTTTACTACCGATGTTTATTAACAGTCAGTATTTTATCTTTACCAGTATTCAATACTCTTAGATTCCAATTAATCAAATTTTGATTTACATTCTTATTTCTTGTTTTGATTTCTATTTTCTAGCCACGTATAAAATCTATTCCATACTTTATAGTAGTCCGAATCATCTCTTTCTTTAATCTCCATTGTCATCTTATCCATTTCAGCACATTCGAGGATCTTTTTAATTACTACTTTTACGGGTGGTATATTGATCTGTTTCCACATTTGCGCCAGAGTAATTCTGGCCGCGGTTAGTATATGCAATGTTATGTAGTACAAACTTTTCTCCATTTTCTTATCAATCATTCCTAGAAGAAACAACTCCGGTTTGAAACCAATCTTTTGGAGTGTAATCTCTTCTAACCACCTTCTAATTTTATACCAATTTTTTTAAAGTATGTTTCTTTCTTTTTTTTAAAACTGAGCTCTTTTCTGAAATGCAGTGGCCATCCATGATTGTATAGTTGGAATTTCGTATAATTGACTGTTTGTCCCTTTATATTTATTTATTTATTTATTTATTTATTTATTTATTTATTTAGGCGAGTACATATTAGATAATATATATAAGTATAAGCATGAATTGATTCATCAATTCATCAGAGAGACTTTTAAAGCATTTTTTTCTGCAACCTCTTCAGCGGAAGAGGTGGTTAAAAAAATGCTTTGAAAAGGCTCTGACGATCCCAGCTGTTTTCCTGATTGGCAGAGGCTTTTCAAAGCGTTTTTTTGCATTTGCAGAAAAAAATGCTTTGAAAAGTTAAAATTTTTAAAAAGTTGGCCACGCCCACCCAGTCACATTAACCCCCACCACCACCAAGCCATGCCCACAGAATCGGTAGTAACAAATTTTACATTTCACCCCTGGTTTTAGGTTAAAATTTGGGGGGTTTTGGGACTTGGTAACGGCTGGCTCACAATTGTCAGGGGTAGTTCTTTCTGGATGTCGCCGTAGGTGACTCGGAACATGCCGATGCCTTCCACTGGAACCCTGTTCTTCTGGTAGTCGAGTAGACGAACTCTTTGCCGTGACAGTTGAGCTTTCTTGAAGTTGGGAATGATGGTCTTCAGTGTCACCCAGGACATAATTGACAGGGCAGACCCAGTGTCGATTTCCATCTCGCAAGGCCTCCCTTCAATCTCTACCTTCATGTAGACCTTCTCTTCCACCGATGTGCTGGCATGGTCGATGTTTGTGCTGAAAGCTTCCCGCTTTTGATTTTCGCGCCGTTTTTTTTGCACCGCCATCTTTGATTGGTTGCTTCAAACGAGCCAGTTCTGGTTGGCTGTTGTGGTCACGTGGTTGGTAGCTTCTTGGAATTATAGCTCTACAGACTTTTGCCAAGTGACCCTTCTTTTCACAATGCCTGCAAACAGCATCTCGGTACTTGCAAAACTGTCTCTCGTGGGCTCCACCACAGCTAGAGCAATTTCCTCGGTGGCTATTTGGTTCTTTTTTCCTTTTTTCCATGTGGAAAATGTCCTCGTCAGATTCTTCCTTGGTGCTGGTTCTTGCTTCCTCCCGGTGTATCAGCGTGGATTTGGGGGTGTCTTTGGTTGCCGCCAGGCGTTGCAGCACCTCGGCAGCCTTCGTGGAAGCTTCATGTGCTCTGGCTTCATCTAGAGCACCCGCTAGAGTTAGATCTGGCTTTGCGAGTAGCCTTCTCTGAGTCTTGTATCTCTTACGCCACATATCAATTGTTTGAGCAGCGCGTTGTCCAAATCTCGATGGTCACAATGCATGGCGGCTTTGCAGAGGCTTGCCATGTACACGCTGATCGGTTCACCTTCTTTTTGTACACATTTTGCCAAAATGTGTAGCGCTGTACAAACTTAGACGGGACAGGAGCGTAGTGGCTCTTGAGATTGGCTTGAAGCACGCCCCAGGGAACGGTCTGGACTGGGGTTGGCTCGCAGAGAGATTCGGCCATCTCGAATACGTCTGGCCCGCAATGGCTTAAGAAGAGGGCTCTCTTCCAATTAGCTGAGAGTCCTTGCATCTCACTGGCTTCGAGGGAACACTCGAACCTGGTCATATACGATCCCCATTTTTCACGGGTTGGATCGAAAGGCTTGGGTGGTACGTAGGCAGACATCGCAATATGTCTTCCGTTGCCTGCTTCGTCACCCTGGCTGAACTCAGAGCTGTTTTTGATTTGCTTCTTGTAACCTCAATCCCACCTTCGTCGCCAATGTTATAGCAAGGAAATAACGAGAGGCACAAGCAAGCTAGTGACAACAGCTCTTTAATTCAGGGTGAGACTTCAGCAAATGAATACGGGCAGCAGCCCTCCTTATATACACTTCTAACAGTAACTGTCAACCAATCACAAAACACTGTTTCATTTGAAACTCCCACTCAAAATAGATACATACATAACAATTATCATTCCATTTTTTTCTTTCATTTGCTTAGATGGATATATTTTAACAATATAAGTCATACAATTATGATAAACATTCATAAAGTATTTAATTTCAACATACTCATTTTATTTTTACTATTAAACTCAAAATTTATACTCTTTATTACTATTATTAAACCTAACTTATTCATTTTATTTTAACTGTTATTCTCAACATACACCTCCTCACTTTAATTTAAGTTGGACCATTTTGTCGTGTCAGATAAATTAAGTCTATCCCAGGGTTAACAAGCCTAATTATTTAGTCCAGCACTACAATCCAGGTAGTATCAAAAATGGGTTCTGGGCTTCTTATGGTTTACAGAGTTTGCAGTAATGAGTTTCTCCTCAGAACAATTCTGTCAGAAAAGTTGGGTGAAAGATGTTGTGGGTATTGGGACTACTGCGATATATGGATATCTGCAAGAGGGACCTAAAGGCCCTGGGAATGGACATTAACAACTGGAAAACCTTGACCTCCGATCGTTCAGCTTGGAGGCTAAAGACACAGCATGGCCTTCTCCAATTCGAAGAGACACGGCAGGCTGAGGCAAAGAGGCAGTCCCGGAACCAGCGAAATCTGGGGGCTGGGCAAGGGACAGAATGTATCTGCCCTCAGTGTGGAAGGGATGGCCACTCTCAAATTGGCCTTTTTAGTCACACTAAATGCTGTTTTAGGACCTCTTTCCAGAGCACGATACCATAGTCTCTTGAGACTGAAGGATGCCAATGTATGGGACTTGGTCTTCTTATGAACTCCATGAAGGAGAAGAAATTTAGATGTTTTTTCAGTGCTAATCTATACACCCTGAGAATATTTTAACAGCAGCTAGAATTGTATTTGCAAAAAATTGGAAAGGAGAGAAGATAATTACTGATGAAGAAATTATTAAAAAAATATTGGACTGTGCTGAAATGAGTAGATTGACATTTGAAATAAGAGAACAGGAAGATAAACAATATTATTTGATATGGGAGCTATTTTATCAATGGATAGATAATAAAGAATGGAGATGAAATATTACACATGAAATGAAATTTGGATAAAATGTGTAAACATTTGTTTTTTGTTAGACGAAAGAACATTTGTCATAATTGAAATTTTGAAAATGTTGAGAGCACGAAATGACTTTAACCGATCAAAACACTGTCTGTAAGTATATGGAAGGATGATGTTTTTATGTTGTTTTTGTTTAAAAAAATAAAAAACTTTTTTTAAAAAAGAAACAATGGATGGAAACTAATCAGGGAGAACAGCAACCTAGGAACAAAGGAAAAATTTCCTAATAGTGAGAACAATTAATCAGTGGACAGCTTATCTCTAGAAGTTGTGGGTGCTCCATCACTGGAGGTTTTTTAGAAGAAGAGATTGGACAGCCATTTGTCTGAAATGGTATAGGGCAGTGGTGAAATCTGAACCTGTTTGTCACCAGTTTGCTGGCTGTGCATGCGTGATGCACGCCAAATGCACGATGTGTGCGTATGCGCAGTGCATGCCAAACACATGCTGTGTACGCATGCACAGTGTGCAACAAATGCACGCTGCAAGCGCATACACAATACATGCCAAACGCAGGCTTCACACAGAAAAAGGAGGCTTGGGAAGGTAAGTAGAGCAAGCCGGGGGGCGGAGAGCTGGGCTGCACGATTTAGATTCACTAGAAAGCAGGACTTCCTGATTTCCATTGATTTTAAATCACCCAGCACAGCTGATCATCAGAAATACCAGTTCAGAGGAACCAGTAGCTTTTCTTTTTACTACCGGTTCTGCTTGAGCAGGGGCTTGGACTAGAAGAGGGGTCACCAACCTTTCGGACCTCATGGAACACTAAATTCATAATTTTAAATCCCGTGGACCACTAATATGATCTGCCTAATGACCGGCTGGGTGGGCGTGGCTAGGTGGGCATGTGACTGGGTGGGCATGGCCAACTCGATGTCACTCATGTCAAGGAGCACCTCGCCAGCCTCTACTCACCCCTCACCTCCCAGCCCAGACTCCTTAGGGGCCCAACAAGAAGCAGTTGTTGGAGCTAAGCAGCCACCATGAGAAAGAGTTGGCAAAACAGCTGGCTCAGTTCAAATTGGATCTGACCGAGAAGGAGGCTCAGCAGAAGCACCTCACTCAGGACTAGGAGCATAGGCTTTCCAAGCAGAGGGAAGACTTGCAGGAGTGCAAGGCCAGGTACCGGTGCCTGGAGGCTCAGCGGGTTGAGATGGTCAGCCAGTTACAGGCCATGATGCAGTCCCACTGGAACAGGGCCTCCAGCTCTTTGCCACCAGCGACACTTCCCCCCAGCCTTCGCCCAAAACCCAACACCAGGAGGCTGAAGCAGACCCCAAGTTGGAATTTCTGTCCCCTTATGACCCACACAAAAAGACCTCAAAGGGGGAGACTCTCTGCAGCAATACAACCGTTCATTGCACTGATTCCTGATTTGAGGATCCCTGATTTAGTGCAATATAAAAAATGTGAATAATTTTTCTGTGGACCACCAAAATTTTCTCATGGACCACCAGTGATCCACGAACCACCAGTTGGTGACCGCTGGACTAGAAGACCTCCAAGATCCCTTCTAGCTCTATTCTGATATCTGGAAGACTTTGCTTTTTCAGTTCGAGGGTGGGTCCCTTTGAGTGAGGCACACCACCTTGAATACCTAGCTTTTCCTCTAGGCCAGGGGTCAGCAACCTGCAGCTCTGGAGCCGCATGTGGCTCTTTCATCCCTCTGCTGTGGCTCCCTGTCACTCAAAATATGTGTCACAACTGCCAATGTGCGACACCCACCAGCACATGATTTATTGAGCTTTTCAACCCGCAGTAAGCCAGCCATGGATAAATCCAATTCAGAAGAAAACAGAACATTTAATTCAACTACATATGCTAGTTTTGTGGCTGCTCAAGAAATAGTCAGGCACAGGAAGAGTTTTGTGGCTTCCCATGTTTTCTTTTCTGTGCGAAACAGGTCCAAATGGCTCTGAGTGTTTAAGGTTGCAGACCCCTGCTCTAGGCGAGGCACAGATTTACTCATGAAAACTAGATCTGTCCTCCATTTGAAAGATTCTCAGCCACTTGCCATTTCAGCAGTAAGGTTGGAATTCCATCCAAAAACAGCATATGCTGACAGAATGTCTTCAAACGACAAGAAAAGAAAGTCCTCTGAGAAAAATATATTTGGAGTTAAACACTGCTTGTCAACCACTTTGTTGAAACGGGGCCATTTTAGGAAGATGAAAGCGATCTGGTCAACGTGCTTTAAAATAACATTGGGTATTTGTTCCAAAATTGCTTGTTTGAGCCACAGATGGTAGGTTCACTCTCTGAAATTGTATTTTTAGATCACCCACATGGTCCAGAAAGATACTGACATTAAGAGAAAGACGTCGATAGTGAACAGTGAGAGGGTGAGAATGATAAATACTTTCCAGACATTTAATTGCCAAAAATGTAGTGGGGAGGAAATTGCATATAATAGGCAATTCCCAGCCTTGACACAATCATCTGAAAGAGATTTTTTTTGGAAGGGAAGGAATAGTTGTGATTGTTCCAAGTCGTGTGCACAGAGAAGACCTTATCAAAAGTGTTCAGCATTTGTTAGGAAGCAATGACAGAAAAGAACCTTTGGCTGACTCTGTTTGTGAAGGGACACTGTGGCTCAATGGATAAGATGCTGCGCTTGTCAATCAGAAGGTCGGCAGTTCAGCGGTTCGAATCCCTAGCACCATGTAACAGAGTGAGCTCCCGTTCCTTGTCCCAACTTCTGCCAACCTAGCAGTTCGAAAGCAGGTAAAAAATGCAAGTAGAAAAATAGGGACTACCTTTGGTGGGAAGGTAACAGTGTTCCGTG
Organism: Ptyas mucosa; assembly: GCA_012654045.1. NCBI lineage: Eukaryota > Metazoa > Chordata > Lepidosauria > Squamata > Colubridae > Ptyas > Ptyas mucosa. The sequence continues at coordinate 7,400,817 of WNWU01000024.1, forward strand.
CGCCTTTGGCATTGAGTCATGCCAGCCACATGACCACGGAGACGTCTTTGGATAGCACTGGCTCTTCGGCTTTGAAACGGAGATGAGCACTATCCCCTAGAGTCAGGAACGACTAGCACATATGTGCGAGGGGAACCTTTACCTTTACCTTTAGGATTTTTTTTCACTTCCTTACCCCTCCCAATTTTATGATTTGAGGCATTGGGGAGCGGGTGTCCTTCACTCTATTTATTTAATTTGCAGTCCACCTTAGGACAACCACTAAAGGAACTGTTGTAAGTCAAGGACTCCCTGTAGAAATAGAATCACTGTGGCGAAAGAAAGCAAAGATGGTTCCAATAGTAGTAGGGTGCCTGGGTACAATCCAGGGGTGAAATGTAAAATTTGTTACTACCAGTTCTGTGGGCGTGGCTTGGTGTGTGTGTGTGTGTGTGTGTGTGTGTGTGTGTAATGTGACTGGGTGGGCATAGCCAACTTTAAAAAAAAAAACTTTTAAAAGCATTTTTTCTACAACCTTAAGAGGTTGCAGGAAAAAATGCTTTTAGAAGCCTCTGATGATCACAGCTGAACCGCGCGATCATCAGAGGCTTTTTTTTTTACTTTTAAAAGCATTTTTTCGGCGGAAGAGGTTGTAGAAAAAATGCTTTTAAAAGTAAAAAAAACCCAAGTCTCTGATGATCGTGCAGCTCAGCTGGGCATGGTGGGGGGGCACAGGGATTTTTGCTACCGGTTCTCCAAACCACCCACCGCCATTGCTACCAGATTGGGTGATCCAGTCCGAACTGGGAGCATTTCACCCCTGGTTCAATCCCAAAACAACTGGAGCACCACTTGAACACCATCGGCATTGACAAACTCCCTATCGGTCACTTGCAAAAGGCAGCTTTACTTGGAATAGCTTACATCCCGTGATGATACTTGTAACACCATCAAACAGTAACATTTGTCTATGCCAGGTCCCTAGGAACGGCTTGAGATACCAAATCCAATCTAAACATCTGGCAGACTGCACAACCAACCATAACAATAGCAGCTATTATTAGTTATTGGGTTCGCAGTGGCTCATACGTGTCACTCAACATGTGAAATAAATGGCCTTTAGTCTAATCCAACCTCAAGACTCTTAAGGTTTGTATGAAAGGATCTGATGGGTTGGTTCTTTTCTTACAAAGCTGCAGAAGAAATCCACCGAAATACAGTTCCAAGAATTATTTCAATAATTTGGATTTTTTTTTTAAATCTACCCTTTTCTTGGGCCTTTTGCTGCAATGAATCAAAAATATGAAGAAATAAAATTACATACTGTATCTATTGATGTATATGCAAGAAGAAGGAAGACTTAATGACCAATTCTTAAACCTCTTCAAATCTTAAAATCATCTAGTGCAGTGATGGCCAACCTTTTTGCCGTCGCGTGCCAAAAGAGGAGGGAATGCAGAGCGGTCGTACGTGTGCGTGCCCACACCCATAATTCATTGCACTCTGCCCCCCCCCCGCACGATGTGTGCATGACCCCACCTGTGCTCCCCCGACTTTTGGCACACAATGGCATGGTAGGCCTGTTTTTCACCCTCCCCAGGCGCCAGAGGCTTTCTTGGAACCTGGGGAGGGTGAAAACGGCCTTTCCCACCCCCCCGGAGGCCGGAAAAGGCCCGTTTCCCGGCTTCTGGTAGGACCAGAAGGCCCAAAAATCAGCTGGCCAGCGCATGCATGCGCACTGGAGCTGAGCTAGGGCAACGCTCATGTGCCCACCAATAAGGCTCCGCATGCCACCTGTGGCACGTGTGCCATAGGTTCGCCATCATGGATCTAGTGTCTGAATCAGTGGTGGGTTTCAAATTTTTTTACTACCGATTCTGTGGGAGTGGCTTAGTGGGCATGGCATGGCATGACATGGCTTGGTAGGCGTGGCTTGATGGGCATGGCAGAGGGAGGATACTATAAAATCTCCATTCCCACCCCAATCCAGGGGAAGGATACTGCAAAATCCCCATTTCCTCCCGATCAGCTGGGACTTGGGAGGCAGAGAATAGATGGAGGCAGGGCCAGTCAAAAATTTTACTACTGGTTCTCTGAACTACTCAAAATTTCCACTACCGGTTCTCCAGAACTGGTCAGAACCTGCTGAAGCCCACCTCTGGTCCGAATACAGTCCACAGCAGCAATCTGGATGAATGTCATGAGGTCTCCTGCTTGTGCAGAAGATGTCTAGATGTCTAGAAGACATCTAAGGTCCTTTCCAATTCTTATAAATGCTTACAAGACTTCTCATAATCATTGCAAAAATAGGATTGAGTTGGGGAACATCTCACCCCAATTTCAGAACAGTTTGGTGGCGCAGAACTACAGTCGCTAGTAGCAATCATAGAAGCTACTCCATTTAATTCAGAAAATAAGCTTTTTAACAATACGACGCTGGCTCTTTTGTCCTAAAATGATGGAAACCTGATACAAACCAGGAATAAACAGATAAAAATAGACAAACCGATCTCTGAACAAAGGACAATTTCTGCATTATTTAACAATGAGTTACTATCATTTCTGCATAAGGCTTGGGCAGAAATGACAATGTTTTGGGATAGTCTTAAGCCCCATCATATCAGTTTGCTGAGTAAGGCATCAGGCTAAAAACCAGAAGACAATGAATTCTAGTTCTGCCTTAGACCCAAAGCCAGCTGGTTGTCTTGGGTCAGTCACTTTCTCTCAGCCCTAGGAGGGAGGCAATGGCTAACCACTTCTGAAAAAACCTTGCCAAAAAAAACCCTTCAGGAGCTGGTCCAGGCAGTCACCAAAAATCAGAGCAATAGAATAGGTGTGTGTGTGTGGGGGGGGGGGAATCCTTTTATCTAACCTTCTACAATCTAGTGCTCCAGATTGATTGGGGTGATAAATCTCCAAATTCCCCCAAAGCATTTGCAATCCATTCATCTATAGGATCTCACTACAAGTCTAATTGAGCCATTAAAGCACTATTTTCACCTGTGTTTTTAATCTGATATTTTTATTGTTGTTATTTATTTTTCTATTGATACATATATATATATATATATATATATATATATATATATATATATATATATTGCTCCTAGAAGCACGAAGCCAAAAACACCAGCCTGAAGATGACGAATGAGACTTCGTCGAAACGTCGCCAAGACACTTCCAATTTTACGCGGGAGAAAACCCGAATAACCAAAGACCTACATACATACATACATACATACATACATACA
>WNWU01000024.1:7434857-7446674 GCA_012654045.1 Ptyas mucosa
ATATATATATATATATATATATATATATATATATATATATATATATTCATTTTATTATCTTTCCTATACATTCACTATACATTGATTTTAGACTTCTTTTCAAGCCAATTATACCACCTGTTCCACGTCTCATAAATACAGTTTTCCTCTCTGTCCCTTAATTCCATCGTTAATTTGTCCATTTCTGTGCATTCTAGCACCTTTTTTATAATCATTGCATTTGATGGAGTGTTTTCTTGCTTCCAATTTTGGGCGAATGTAATTCTGGCTGCAGTGATTATATGGAGCATGATGTATTGAATTTCTTTACTTATATTTCCTTTTATTTTACCCAAAAGGAATAACTCTGGCTTCATATCAATTTTTTGTTCAATAATTTCCTCCAACCATTTTTTGATTTTTGTCCAATATTCCCTAGCTTTGGGACATGTCCACCACATGTGGTAGTAGGTCCCTTGTTGGTGGTTACATTTCCAGCAGTTTGGTAGTCTATTGGGAAACATTTTGGCCAATCTCGCCGAGCGTAAGTGCCATCTATAAAATATTTTGTAAATGTTCTCCTTGTATGCAGCCGACGTTGTCATTTTATAATTTCTTCCCCATAATTTTTCCCAATGAAGAGCAGTCAGGGTTGATCTCCTCTAGGACTGACCGGTTTGATCGCCTTGCAGTCCAAGGGACTCACAGGAGTCTTCTCCAGCACCAGAGTTTAAAGGCCTCTTTGATGCTCAGTCTTCCTTATGGTCCAACTTTCACAACCATACATTGCAACTGGGAAAACCATAGCCTTGACTTTTTTCTTTCTTTTTTCTTTTTGTTGCTTTTTCTTGCCAGAGTGCAAAACCTTACTTTTCTCAAAACTGAACTGCATTTTGTTGGATAAGCTTCTTGTCGTGCCCTTAGGTGCTTTGGAGAATAAGTCACCTTCCTCTTCTCTGTGACAGCCCCTCAAGTATGGGAAGACAACTATTCCCCCCTCCCAAACTCTCCTTTTCAAATGTGTTAAAATGTTTTTCAGGGATCCAGAAAGTTTCTTTCCTGAGAAATTTCAATCTAAATGGAAGAAAGCTTTTTTTTTTAAAGGACGGCTTCTTTTATCTGAATACAGATTGTCCTTGGCATTTGTGTCAAGAGAAATTTCTTTCTACTCTACCTAGTATTCCTTAGTGACTTCCCATACCTAGTACCCCTAAAGAACAAATTAGTTTCTCCTTCGATTCCCAGAATTGCTACACAATTTTGTTCTTCGCACTTTCTGTTCCATTCGGAGACATATTGGTGTAAAACTCTTCGGAAAAAGATTCTTTTTAGATTAGATTAGATTAACAGAATTGGAAGGGACTTGTAGGTCATCTAGTCCAACCTCCTGCCCAAGCAGGAGACCCAACACCATTTCTGACAGATGGCTGTCCAATCTCTTCTTGAAAGCCTCCAGTTGTTGAAGCTCCCACAATTTCCAAAGGCAACTTCTGTTCCATGGGTTGATTGCTCTCACTGTCAGGAAATTTTCTCCTTATTTCCAGGTTGACTCTCCCCTTGTTCAGTTTCCATCCATTATTCCTTGTCTGGCCTTCAGGTGCCTTGGAAAATAGCTTGACGCCCTCCTCTCTGTGGCAGCCCCTCAAATATTGGAAGACTGCTATTCTGTCTCCCATGGTCCTCCTCTTCACTAGACTAGCCATGCCCAGTTCCTGCAATTGTTCATTGTATGTTTTAGCCTCCAGTCCCCTAATCATCCTCGGTTGCTCTTCTCTGCACTCTTTCTAGAGTCTCAACATCTTTTTTATAGTGTGGTGACCAAAACTGGATGCAGTACTCTAGGTGTGGTCTTAATAAGGCTGTATAGAGTGATATTAGTACCTCACTTGATCTTGATTGTATCCATCTGTTAATGCAATTTAGGATTGCATTGGCTTTTTTAGCTGCCGCTGTACACTATTCGCTCATATTTAACTGGTTGTCCACTAAGACTCCAAGATCCCTCTCACAGTCACTGCTATTGAGCCTGGTTTCACCCAGTCTATATGTGTACTTCTGGTTTTTCTTGCCTAAGTGTAAGACTTTATTTTTCTCTACATTGAATCTCATTTTGTTAGATACGGCCCAGGGTTCAAGTCTGTCAGGTTAACCTGCCAGGGGTGGGTTCTAAATTTTTTTACTACCGGTTCTGTGGGGGTGGCTTATTTTGTGGGCGTGGCTTGATGGTCATGTGACAATTATTTAGGATTTAGCAGAGGTACGGGTCTACCAGGCTTTCAACTGCTTGCAGAGCTGTACTGATCTACCCATTTATTTTTTGCAGGCACTGGTCTACCCATTTATTTTTGCAGGCACTGATCTACTCATGTATTTTTGCAGGCCCTGATCTACTCATGTATTTTTGCAGGCACTGGTCTACCCACTTATTTTTGCAGGCACTGATCTACTCATGTATTTTTGCAGGCACTGGTCTACCCATTTATTTTTGCAGGCACTGATCTACTCATGTATTTTTGCAGGCACCGGTCTACTCATTTGTTTTCTTTTACCACTGATCAGCTGTAGGGCGGCCCTTTGAAGCCCCATGGCAAGAGTTTAAACAGGTTTTTTTTCCCTCTAGCCATCAGCTGGGACTCAGGAGGCAGCAATAGATTGGGGGTGGGGCCAAATAAAAGGTAAGAATAAAGCGGGGGGGCATGGGGAGCAGGGGGGCAGAACCGGTTCGGTGACATCATATCGTCATCACTACCGGCTCAGGAGAACCAGGCCAAACCGGGAGGAACCCAGCACTACAACCTGCTCCACAAAGAAGGGAGTGAAGCCTCCCCATTGCATTACAAAGATTGATTTGAGGGGCTATCATATCATATCAAGTTCATATCAACTTCAAGTAGTCCTCAACTTACAACCACAATTGAGTCCCAGATTTCTGTTGCTAAGCAAGATGGTTGTTAAGTGAGTTTTGCCCCATCTTACAACCTTTCCTGCTACCATTGTTAAGTGAATCACTGCAGTTGTTAAGCAAGCAGAAGGGTAGTTAAGTGAATCGGACTGCCCCATGGACTTTGCTTGTCAGAAGGTCACAAAAGGGATTCGCATGACTTCGGGATGCTGCAGCGGTCATAAGAATGAACCAGTTGCCAAGCGTCTGAATTTTAATCCCGTGACTCTGGGGATGCTGCAAAGGTCATAAATTATAAGTCATTTTTTTCCCCAGTGCTGTGCTAACTTTGAACGGTCATTAAATGAATGCTTGTAAGTCAAGAACCACCTGTGCTGCTGCTAAAACTGAATTTTAAGAAATGCAATCAAATTTGGTCTTGACTGTGCAAATTAGTTAGTCTCTTCTTGAAAGTCTCAAGTGATGAAGCTCCCACAACTTCTGATTGTTGATTGTTCTGTCAGAAAGTTTCTCCTTATTTCTAGGTTGAATCTCTCCTTGACAAATTTCCATCCATTATTCCTTGTCTGGCCTTTGGGTGCCTTGGAAAATAGCTTAACCCCCTCCTCTCTGTGGCAGCTCCTCAAATATTGGAAGACTGATATCATGTCTCCCCTGGTCCTTCTCTTCACTAGACTAGCCAGGCCCAGTTCCTGCAACCGTTCTTCATATGTTTTAGCCTCCGGTCCCCTCATCATCCTGGTTGCTCTTCTCTGCACTCTTTCTAGAGTCTCAACATCTTTTTTATAGTGTGGTGACCAAAACTGGATGCAGTACTCTAGGTGTGGTCTTACTAAGGCTTTATATAAAAAGTGGCATTGTGGTCTCCTGGTTTAAAACTACGAATGCTTTGCATCACATGAAATTAGACATTTTTCATTTCAACCTTTCCCCCCAGGGAAATAAAATTTTGATAGAGTGAAATCTAAGCGTACCCACCTGCTGCTTCCAGAGGAGGTTTACAAGCCCTTGGATATTTTCTCCGTCACTTTTTTCCCCCCAATAAAAATGCTTGTTGGATTCCGTCCTGAGCCAAGTTTATAACACCTTAGTCTTCAATCCATAAAAAGATTTGCCTCGATTGACCCAGCCCAAAATATGAACTAAACCCGGCAGAGCTGCAAACATGCTATGAATCTGAAGAGTCCAAATTTGATATAAGACTCCAAACATTTTGAGCGACAATTTCCAAGGGTCCTGTAGCCGCTCAGCGTGAATTGCACTGGAATATTTATCATTTGGTTTTGCTCACCCAGCCAGAAAACAAGATCAACCAGAGATAGAAGGGAAGGGCAATCTTGTGAAATGGTAAAAGCTGGCTTGCAAAATCCAGGCTGGAGACCATCCTGTTCAGCCTGAAAGATTCAAGATTTGGCTTGTACCATTTCTGTTCTGGGTATTCAATTGAAGGCCAAGAAGAGAGTTTCTAAACTTCAGAAAACCACAAAGTGAAATGTTATTAATCTAGGAATAAGCCCTTCTAAGTGAAGGCTTAAGGGACGCGGTGGCTCAGTGGCTAAGACGCTGAGCTTATCAATCAAAAGGACGGCAGTTCAGCGGTTCGAATCCGTAGTGCTATGTAATAGGATGAGCTCCCGTTCCTTGTCCCAGCTTCTGCCAACCTAACAGTTTGAAAGCAGGTAAAAAAGGCAAGTAGAAAAATAGGGACCACCTTTGGTGGGAAGGTAACAGTGTTCCGTGCACCTTTGGCGTTTAGTCATGCCGGCCACATGGCCATGGAGACATCTTCAGACAGCGCTGGCTCTTCGGCTTTGAAAAGGAGATGAGCACCGCCCCCTAGAGTCGGGAACAACTAGCACATATATGAGAGGGGAACGTTTACCTTTACCTTTATGCTGATTTAATTGCATGAAACAAGCACAATCTTTTGCCTTTTAAAGAAGCCAGAGATAAGGACCTCAGCATGAACCTCAAGGCAACAAAGCAATTGGAAGCCCAACATCAGCGACGCTACTCCAAAAAAGTACAACATTAAAGCCATTTTTGTTTTGTTTCACAAAAATTGATGTGTTAAGAAGAGATCGCCCCGCCTTGAGAAGTCACCAATGTCCTCCTGTGGCCCAAAGGAATTTATCGAACAACCTCAATTTCCAAATTGCCTTCCTCTAACAAACCTATCATTAAGCATAATTTTATCTTAAAATATACTACAGGGCCTTTTTATGTTGGCGACAGTGGTTGACAGGATTTCATGTTAAAGTCCTTTGAAGAAACAGGGCGGCTTTTCGCAGAAGTATATATTAGCAGTTTTAAAATACACTCTGGCACATTCATGGTTGACCAAAGAACCAAGGCACCAGCCCTTGAAAGTTATAAAGCAAATGCAGAAAAATTCCATCTCCTTTGGACGTGGCAACATGTCCGAATTTATTTTACTTTACTTACTTTAGCCCTGTGCACACGTATGATTTAAAGCTCCTGACCTGGACATCGGTTTGTGCATGCAAAGCTTTGCCTCTTGTCAGCAAATTCTGCTACTGCTTCTTAACTGCTGTTCTGAAAAACAAATCTCCAGTGCAGCGATTCCAAATGGCACAATAGCCATTTGTCATTTATTTATTATATTTATCCTGCCTTTCCTAAGAGGAGCTCGGGACAGCCATGAGCAGTTTCTACTGACGCATGACTCCTATAATAGTCCTGATGCTTGGAGAAAGAGAGACTGGCTCAAGTTAATGCAGAGAGCGTCATGACTTCAAGGGGACATTTTAAATTATAGATAGATAGATAGATAGATAGATAGATAGATAGATAGATAGATAACAAAGCACCTGGTCTACCCCAACATGGGAGGGAGCATACTGCTTCCCTTTCACCTTTCAGCTTCAATCCCGGAGCTCTCAAACAGTTGCATTCAAGACAAACCATTTTATACCAAATTTATATTTGCTGATAAAGAAATAAAGGGAGACTAGTATAGATCTATTTCAAGCTATTTAGCTCTCATCAGCTAGCCATACCCTTACTCAGATTCGAACTTGGGCTGGTTTGTCATGAATGCGACTGCTTGAGGGCTCCTGGATTGGAGCCGAAAGGCAAAAGGAAAGCAGTATGCTCCCTCCCACATGTTGGGGTAGACCAGGTGCCTCAATAGAAAAACACTTTATATTATTCGATCGAAAGGTCGGCAGTTCAGCAGTTCGAATCCCTAATGCCCGTGTAACCGGGTGAGCTCCTGTTACTTGTCCCAGCTTCTGCCAACCTAGCAGTTCGAAAGCAGGTAAAAAATGCAAGTAGAAAAATAGGGACCACCTTTGGTGGGAAGGGAACAGTGTTCCATGTGCCTTTGGCACTGAGTCATGCCGGCCACATCACCACGGAGACGTCTTCGGACAGCGCTGGCTCTTCAGCTTTGAAACGGAGATGAGCACCGCCCCCTAGAGTCAGGAACAACTAGCACATTTACCTTATGGCTGTATTACTTTTATCCTTCTCATCTGTTCTCCTGCCTTCTCTTATTGATATAATTATGATTATTATGATTATTATTACTTTGATATTATGATTATTATTACTTTGTTGTTTTGCATGCACACTAAGAGCTTATGCATCGGAGGCAAATTCCTTATGTGTCTATCCCGCTCAGCCAATAAAGTATTCTATTCTGTTGGTTAATACCATTTAAATCTAAGGCCATATCTCCCTTGGTTTGTCCATAACTACTCTGAAAATAGCTGACCTTGTTTCATCTTGGAAGCCAAGCAGGATCAGGCATGGTGAGTAATTGAATGGGAGATCACTAAGAATAAGGGGTGCTGTAGGTTTCTCTACTTCAGCACTCAGGTTAGTGTAAGGTCAAGGAACTAGATGGGCCCAGGAAGTAGTTCTCCCCTAAACTCTCTAACTCTCCCCCCCCCCAAACTCCCACTCCCCACCTCTTATCCCCCAACCACTCAAGTATGGATGTACAGTTTTGGGATCCATTTTTTCCCTCAGCTCAGTGAAGCTCACAGAATTTTGGGAGAAAAACAGAGAGGGAAGGACGAAAGTAGGCAGGATATAAACTGATAGCCTGGTAAGCCTGGCTAGGTGTCTCAGTGGCTAAGACACTGAGCTTGTCGATCAGAAAGTTCGGCAGTTCGAATCCCTAGTATAGGTCTCCTGCGTGAGCAGGGGGTTGGACTAGATGACCTCCAAGGTCCCTTCCAACTCTGTTACTGTTACCTGATCAGAGAAGTCATTAAATAAAGAACCAATCTAAAGCTATGAAAACAAGACAATTTCTCTCACGTTTAAAATATTTGTTTTTCAAACTCGATGAGGCCTCATTTAAGGCCTGGAACTCATTTTTTAATTTTTTTAAAAAAAAATGTGCTTCCAAAGGTGAGAAACTCAGCTGCCTCTTTTCTGGCTACTGTAGCTGAAGCAAATTTCAAGGCTGCAAAAATAAGGATTTAGGGCAGGCAGCCAATCTGAGGCCTCCATTGACTGTTCTAGCTGTAGAAAATCCAAAGCAGGTTTAAGGATGCCTATTGTAGCATATTCATTGAAGTTTCATCCATGATCTTGCAGTCTGTAGAACAGCGAATGGAGATCCAAGGGCTGATTTTCACCCAACATACAAAGCCATTCCATGGTTTTCTTTGATTGTGGCTTGGTGTGCTGTGCAAAGCCAACCATTGTAGCTTGTAAAGAACAAGGACAGTTTTTTTCCCAAATGCCATCACTCTGTTTAACAATTAATTCCCACAATACTGTCAAATACTTTACTAAGACTGTATTACTATTATTCTTCTCTTCCTTACTAGTATCTATCTCTTCCCACTTATGACTATAACCATGTTGCTTGTATCTTTCAATTTATATTGTTTTTATTTGTTTCCTAGTATGATTTGATTACTTATTTGTACCCTATGACTATCATTAAGTGTTATGATTCTTGATGAATGTATTTTATTCTCCTTATGTACACTGAGAGCATATACACCGAAGACAAATTCCTTGTGTGTCCAATCACACTTGGCCAATAAAGAATTCTATTCTATTCTAAACTATCTCTGCTATCTCTGAGTGATTGCATGGCCCGGTCCCCTTAACTCCTCCCATTCCCCAGGTGGCTTAGAGTCTCAGGGCCCGAGTCTCTGGCTGTTGTTATGTAATGCCGGCAGGACACCCTCACTCAAAGAAGCGTTGATAATCTCCCAGAGCCAGCCTCGTGTAACCTCCCGGGAGGCCAGCACCAACCAGGAGGGACACGGGTCCAATGAACATGTGGTCGCATTCAACCGTCCCAGGATCCTGTCCACGTCCTCGGGAGCCACAGGATCGAACTCATCCCAGATAACAGTCTCAAGACCTGCCTCAGTCATCTCGTCTAAACTAACCCAGTCAGCGGCCAAGTCTTCCCGAATCTGAGTTATTTTATCATACAGATACTGTACAAAATCCTCAGCACGGCCCTGCAAGGGGTCATCCCGCGCTCCCTGATGGAGGAGGGAGCGAGTCACCCTAAACAGGGCGGCTGGGTGGTTATCTGATGACGCGATAAGAGCGGCAAAATAGCTAGATTTCACCACTTTTATCGCCACTAAGTAGGTCTTAATATAAGACCTTACTAGTGTCAGGTCAGATTCGGATCGGCTGGCCCTCCAACTGCTCTCTAGGTGTCTTTTCCGGCGCTTCACCTCCCTCAGCTCCTCAGAAAACCAAGGAGCTAAGTGAGTTCAGAGCCGGGTCAGAGGCCACAAAGGCACAACTTGGTCCAAAGCCCCAGCGGCTGCACTATCCCAGGCAGCCACCAGGTCTTCAGTCGAGCCGTGGGCCAGGGTCTCAGGAAATCAGGATCCATCAGGCGCCTGGGGCGGAACCATCTGGTTGGCTCTGCCTCCCTGCGACGGGGTGTAGCGGTCAGGAAGTCAAGTCGAAGGAGCAAGTGGTCAGACCATGACAAGGGTGCGATAACTATATCCCCTAAATCAAGACCACTCAACCACTGACCAGAGATAAAAACTAAATCCAGAGTATGTCCACCCATGTGAGTAGGGCCATGAATTACTTGGGTCAGGTCCATGGCCGTCATGGAAGCCATGAACTCCCGGGCTACCTCAGACAATTCGCCAATAGATGGCAAGTTGAAGTCCCCCATGACCAAAAGTCTGGGGGTATCAACTGCCACCTCGGCTATAACATTGAGGAGCTCGGGCAGGGTTGTTGCCACGTGGCAGGGAGCCAGGTACGTGATCAACAAACCCATCTGCACCCCACGACCCCACTTCACACAAAGGGACTCACATACGGGTATCTGAGGTACAGTGGTCTCCCTCGGATCAAGACCTTCCTTTACGATGACCGCTACCCCCCCCGCCCCTGCCCTGAGCTCTCGGCTGATGAAATGCACGGAAGCCTGGTGGGCACATATCCACGAGGGGAACCCCCCCTCATGGCCCAACCAGGTCTCTGTAATACCTGCCAGGTCCGCTCCCCCCTCTTGAATAAGATCACAAATGAGGGGGGCCTTATTTACGACGGACCTGGCATTACATAACAACAGCTGGAGACTCGGGCCCTGAGACTCTAAGCCACCTGGGGAACGGGAGGAATTAGGGGGACCGGGGTATATGCTCTCAGTGTACATTAGGAGAATAAAATACATTCATCAAGAATCATAACACTTAATGATAGTCATAGGGTACAAATAAGTAATCAAATGGTACTAGGAAACTAGATATGTTTAGTCCAACAAAGAGAAGGACCAGGTGTCTTACAGTACTTGAGGGGCTGTCACAGGGAAGAGGAGGTCAACCTATTCTCCAAAGCACCTGAGGACAGTATCAGATGAAAAATAATTAAAGAGAGATCCAACCTGGGACTAAGGAAAAATTTCCTGTCAGTAAGAACAATTAATCAGTTGAATGGCTTACTTACAGAAGTTGTGGATGCTCCATCACTGATGCTTTTCAAGAAGAGACTGGATGGGCCCCTTTCCAGAATGATATAGGGTCATGAAATATCTACAAGAAAACAATCAAACTTAGAAAGCACAAGGGACACCACAATTCAATCCTGAACCATAAATATTCTCTTCTAGAACACGGCACATGGAATAATAGGATTGGAAGGGACTTTGGAGGTCTTCTAATCATAGAATGTAAGGACTGGAAGATACTTTGAAGATCATTCACGTCTAATCCTTATTCAATGCAAGAATTCACTACTATAGTTTCTGATAAATGATCATCTGTTTAAACATCTCTAGTAAAGGAGAATTCCCCCATTTCTTGTGGCGGTCAGTTCCACCAATTAATTGCTCTTGCAAAGGAATTCTTCTTGCCATCCTGCTGAAATTGATTTCCTTATCATTTAAAGCATTGTTTTATTCTCTGACTTCTGGAACTGTTGTGAACACTTCTGCCCCATCTCCTGCGGGATGGTTCTTGAGATCCTTGAAAGCAACTCTAAGATCCCCCAAAAATCTCTTCTCCAAGCAAAACAGATCCAATGCCTTCAATATTCTCCAAACATTTTATCTACCTCTTATTTGTCTTGAAATAAGATAATAAAATAAGTGCCAAAGCCCACTGTAACATCATCACCAAAAAAAGGCATTAAGGGTTGTAAACCTAATCTTGCGTAGCTTCTTCTCCGGTAATATTACACTACTAACCAGAGCATACAAAACATTTGCTAGACCAATTCTTGAATACAGCTCATCTGTCTGGAACCCGCACAGCATATCAGACATTAATACAATTGAGTACATCCAGAGATATTTCACAAGAAGAGTCCTCCACTCCTCTGCTCATAACAAAATACCCTATGCCACCCGACTTGAAATTCTGGGCTTAGAAAACTTAGAACTACACCGTCTTCGGTATGACCTAAGCATAGCTCATAAAATCATCTGCTACAATGTCCTATCTGTCAATGACTACTTCAGCTTCAACCACAACAATACACAAGCACACAATAGATGCAAACTTAAAGTGAACCGCTCCAGGCTCAATTGCACAAAATATGACTTCAGTAACAGAGTTGTTAGTGCCTGGACTCTGTGGTCTCATCCCAAACCCCCCAAAACTTTAACCTAAAACTGTCTACTGTTGATCTCACCCCATTCCTAAGGGGTCTGTAAGGGGCATAAGAGCACCAGTGTGCCTATCCTCCCTGTCCTAAAGTTCCCTTTAATTGTATTCATTTTATGTATTCAATTCATGCTTATATGTATATATATTATCTAATATATACTCGACAAAATAAATAAATAAAATAAATAAATAAAATAATAAATAAGTCACTGCAACACAAAGTTTCCTGTAAAAGGTTGGACGCAAACCAGTGGTGGGTTTTGCATATTCTTACCACCAGTTCGCCCCACATGCACCTTCTGCGCATGTGCCCAGTCTTCCGCGCATGCACTTTGGTTGCATGCATGCCTTCCACGCATGCGCCCAGCCTCAAAAATATGGTTAAGTAGGATGGCATTATGTCAGGGCAGATGGGCGGCTACTGCTACCAGTTCACCCAAACCAATCTGAACCAGCTGAATACCACCTCTGAAGCAAACATTGGATATTGAATACTAGATTTAAGGGAATTTATGGCTGGACTTGCATCAAAGCTCAGATTGCCCAAGAATCTGATGATACAGTTCTACAGAGGAATCATTGAGTCTGTCATTTGTACCTCTATAACTATCTAGTTTGGCACAGCAGCCAAACAGAACAGGTACAGACTTCAACAGATATTTAGGACTGCAGAAAAAAACAATTGCAACCAGCCTGCCTTTCATTGAGGACCTGTATACTGCATGAACCAGAAAGAGGACTGAGAACATATCTATAGACACCTCACATCCTGGATATAAACTATTTCAACCTCCCCTCAAGAGTAGAGTAGAGTAGAGTAGAGTAGAGTAGAGTAGAGTAGAGTAGAGTAGA
>WNWU01000024.1:7458543-7478328 GCA_012654045.1 Ptyas mucosa
AAGAAAGAAAGAAAGAAAGAAAGAAAGAAAGAAAGAAAGAAAGAAAGAGAGAGAGAGAGAAAGAAAGGAAAGAGGGAGGGAGGGAAGGAAGGAAGGAAGGAAATGAGAAGAAGGAGAAGGAGAAGGAGAAGGAAGGAAGGAAAGAAGGAAGGGAGGGAGGGAGGGAGGAAGGGAGGGTAATTCAATGTGTCTAAGTTTAAAACAATCATTTTAAAAAATTAAAGCACTAATATCTTCCCAATCTCATGAGATCTAACGCAAGAGCCAAGCTCCTGAAGATTTATCCATGTCACAAAAGAGTAGCCATTTTCAAGTTTCTGAAACCTAAATGGAAAAACTTCTTCTGAGATTGAAGAGGTCCACGGGAGACATCTAGTGGTGCTGCAGAAGCCTCAGCTTCTTTTGAGCATCACTCGTGGACCTCTGGCTGAATAACAAACAATCAGGAGCCCTCTGTTCCATGTTTGTGGGGTGAAATTTTTATCACCTTGTTTGAGGTATGTGTGGATGTGTGTAAGAAAGAGGAAGAGAGCAAACAATGCTTTAAGCTTGATTCCAAAAAAGTGCTTCAGAGGAAGCTCCTTCACTTGAAGGAAACTCAGAAGTTTGCTTTATTTCATTCCTTTCCATTTATACAATCTGTATTATTTTGTTATATATGATTATATCATGTTATTGTGTATTATATCATTATATATTGTTACAGGTGTGTTTAAAAAAAAACCAGCCGCTTTAACAAACTGCAGAAACATTCCAATATGTAGAGATAGAATTAGAGTTAAGGATAAATAGCAATAGCAATAGCCCTTAGACTTATATATTTTATTTATTTATTTTTTATTTTATTTAACTTTTATACCGCCCTTCTCCTATATACTGCTTCACAGTACTTTACAGCTCTCTCTAAGCGGTTTACAGTCAGCTTATTGCCCCCAACAATCTAGGTCCTCATTTTACCCACCTCGGATGGATGGAAGGCTGAGTCAACCTTGAGCTGGTGAGATTCGATCTGCCAAACTGCTGGCAGCCAGTGATCAGCAGAAGTAACCTGCAGCACTGCACTCTAACCACTGTCCCCCCCCCCCCCGCGGCTCATAGAGATGAACCATCCGCTCTGTGGCACTGTAGGACACTGAATGCTGGGCAGCAACAACAGGGACCAAAAGCTCACTGCATCCCATGGAAATGCGATGGCTCCATTGGATATCTGGCATCTCCTTTCTTGGCCACATCACAAATGACACCATTTGACAGCATTTTGGCGTGGCACCAATTATAGAGAAGATGAGAGAAGGCCGGCTCCACTGGTATGGACACGTCCAGAGAGCAGCACCTTCCACCATGGCCAAGACTGCCTACCGACCAGAAGTCAATGGCCAGCAACCTCACAGGCGCTCAAAACAGAGATGTCAAGACACCATCAACAAAGATATGCAAACGTGTCCTGGAAATGCAACTGACCGGGCAAAGTGGCATTCAAGGATCCGAAAAGCGGACCCTGCACCTGTGGAAATATGCTAGGAAGGAGGAGGAGGAGGAGGAGGAGGAGGAGGAGGAGGGGGGGGGGGGGGGGGGGGGGGGGAGGAGGGGGGGGAGGAGGAGGAGGAAGAGGAGGAGGAGGAGGAGGAGATCTCCAAGGTCCCTTCCAACTCTTCTGTTACTCTGTTATTGAGATGGAGACAGACAGAGACAGAGCTGTAAAGCTAGAAATAAAGGAAGAGACTGATATACAATATATATCTTACCTCTATTTCTGCTGCTTTCTCCATCTCAATGTTATATATTACCTTGTTTGATTTCAGAGACTTATTTGGGAGCAAATAAATTGGATAGGTTGGGAAGCTGAGATTTAGAGTCCACTGAAGCGGTTTACCTAGAAAGAAATCCCTCGGAAAGGAGGATTTGACAGTAAGAACACAAATGATTTTTTTTTACATATTTCTGAAACTCAAATAAGGGCTCAAATCTGCCTTTTACTATTTTATTTTTAATGCTTCCTAGAGGTGAGATTCAGCCAGTTTAGACCGGTTTTGGCAAACTGGTAGCGGCGGCCTGCGGGGTGGCCTGCCCTCCCACCCAGGTGCAAACCCGCCCTATATCGCTGTGTTTTTGACATCGCACAGGTGCACAGATGGCGCACGCTCACATTTCCGGTCCTAGGCGAACTGCAGTATGTGAAGTCCTCCTCTGATGCTTCCTTAATTTAACATTTGGATCTTGGAGAAAGGATACATTAGCAACTTCTCAGAATATTCTAACCTTTCTCTTCTCATCTACTGGGACCTAAAGCCTATAAAGGGATGCAGTGGCTCAGTGGCTAAGACACTGAGCTTGTCGGTTGTAAAGTCGGCAGTTCAGCAGTTCAAATCCCTAGTGCTGCATAATGGGGTGAGTTCCCGTTACTTGTCCCAGCTTCTGCCATCCTAGCAGTTCAAAAGCAGGTAAAAATGCAAGTAGAAAAATAGGGACCACCTTTGGTGGGAAGGTAACAGCGTTCCATGCCCATTTGGCATTGAGTCATGCTGGCCACATGACCACAGAGATGTCTTCGGACAGTGCTGGCTCTTTGGCTTTGAAACGGAGATGAGCACCGCCCCCTGGAGTCAGGAACAACTAGCACATATGTGCGAGGGGAACCTTTTTAAAGCCTATAAAATTTCCTTGGTGAAGCTGGACAAGCTGCCAGTGTAATACTGGTGTGAATAAACCACTGGTATTTATTTATTGGCAGATATAAAATATTTACCCAGCATCTGCTTATATAGATGCAAACAGAAAGAGCGCACTCGTGCAAGCAAGCATGCCTGGAAAGCTTTACGTTTCAACAGCAAAGCTTTCATTCCCGAAATAGCAGCAGCAGAACAAAACTTAATAGTTGTGTTTACATCTGCAAAGGAAAACTGTAACATCTGCACCCACAGCTGCACAAACAGAATCACAGCCACTAATGCGACTCGCATTACTGAATTTCCATTCCAAGGTCTACAATCCTAAATATTTCATTTCAGTACATCCAATGGAGGATATTGTATAGAGTTACCCACACCCACTTCAACAGCCTCGGTATGCTCAGGAATGCCATCGTTTTAGTGGCACAATTCTAGAAAAGTGGACAAGTCTATCAAAGTGAAGGCTCTTGGGAGCAGGGGGCATGATAACTGTCTTCCAGTACTTGAGGGGCTGTCACAGAGGTGAAGGGATTGACTTATTCTGAGGGCAAGACAAGAAGTAATGGATGAAAGATCATTAAAGATAAATCCAACCTAGGAGTAGGGGGCAATTAATCAACAGAATAGCTTGCCTCCAGAAATTGTGGGTGCTCCATCACTGGAGGTTTTTAAGAAGAGATTGGATAGCCATTTCTCCAGAATAGTATAGGATCTTCTGCCCTGGACAGGTTGGACTAGAAGACCTCCAAAGTCTCTTCCAACTCTGTTATTCTGTAGATGTCAGGGTTCCGACAGATGCTCTAATTAAATCATGAGCCTCAAAAGAAATCCAGTTATTTATTAGGAGCTTCATGTCAGCACGTTCCAGGTGAAGCCAACTCTGACCCCATGTAATTTATGGTCCCAATCATGACCCTGTTTCCCCCCTCTACCCCAGGGTGTGTCATCAATCACATTCGCCAACGGAGCAATTTTGCAGGTTGTAGAGATCACTCCCCTCTGGCTGCTGTGGGTAACCCTGGGAGACAGCCTTGAGAGAGATATGTCTGGAATGTGCTCTTGTCTTTGGCTGCTATGCTGCTTCGTCGGTTTCCCATTCCGCTTGCCTATGGCAACTTGAGAGCAGGGTAGGGATGCTTTACGAATTGACAGTAGACTTAAGAGAACAAACTTTGCATAAGCGTCTGATCAGCCCCAAACCCAGAATTATTTATGCCTCCATGTTGTACATGGTAGTAAGGCTCAGAGACCCAAGCTTAGACCTTCATCCTTTGACCAAGATGGTGTAAGGTCTCCTGTCCTGACCAAACATAATAGCAGCAGCATCCATTCTCTTAGCCATCATTCCATAATAAAAAGAAAAGAAAGCATTGCATTACAATCTCTTGGATCCCCTGTTGTATATTGCTGTTTATTTTTAAAAGCAGAGTTCTAAACTATCTGTAGGAAGTTAGCACCCACCCCTCTCCTAGAAAAATGAAATATTCCATGAAATATTAAAAAGGCAGAATATTATATTTTCCTGGATGAAAAATGGAGAAACTTGGGTTTTTTTAGAGGCAGGAAGCAGACTCACTCTTAATAGCCCCTATCCTCCTCAATAGCCCACAGCAGATGTCAGCACTTAAGAGATAAAGAGATAGCTAGGTCTATTCATAGGCAAATGCTATCACCCAAGATCCAACAAAGGTAGGATTGGCCCTCTACCAGTGGTGGGATTCAAATTTTTTTACTACCAGTTCTGTGGGCATAGCTTTGTGGGCGTGGTGGGGCTTGGTGGGCATGGCAGGGGAAGGATACTATAAAATCTCCATTCCCTCCCCACTCCAGGGGAAGGTTACTGCAAAATCCCCATTTCCTCCCAATCAGCTGGGACTCGGGAGACCGAGAATAGATGGGATGGGGCCAGTCAGAGGTGGTATTTACTGGTTCTCCAAACTACTCAAAATTTCCGCTACCAGTTCTTCAGAACTGGTCAGAACCTGCTGAATACCACCTCTGCCCTCTATCCATCTAGCAACAGAACTCACCACATAGCACCTGAAAAGATTACATCACCCAGCAAGGTTCAACCAAGCCTGGGACTCAAAAGACAACCTACAAAGTTACCCCTGCATGGCCCCATGGGAGTCTGACAACCAATCAGGACACAAGCTCAAATTCAAAAGCCCAACAGAGGGCATAAAACCCAGGCGCTCTCAGCATCTCTGCCCTTTTTTTGCCCAGGATCTCAAGCCGTGTGATCCTATTCATCAATAAACCTTCTTTCCAAGCAACTTCCATGAATCCAGTTTCTTTTTCCCCCCACTTGGAACTGAACCCAGATGGAGATTTCTTCCAACATATCCTTTAGGGCCCCCCCCCTTTTTTTTAAAGGAGAGCAACAGATTTAACCAAAATCACCCTTCTTAAAACACTTTGCCCAGAAGCATGTTTAAATTTAGCAAAAGGAAGCATAAATCAGCTCTCTTGCACATTAGCCTTTAAACATCTTTCTCCGATGTCTTTGTTTCCAAATTCTCCTCCCTTGCTCCTGCCCAGGGGTGAAATCCAGCAGGTTCTGAGAGGTTCTGGAGAACAGGTAGCAGACGTTTGAGTAGTTCGGAGAACCAACAAATACCACCTCTGGCTGGCCCCAGAATGGGGAGCGAATGGAGATTTTGCAATATCCTTCCTCTGCCATATCCACCAAGCCACACCCACCAAGCCACACCATGGCCACCAAGCCACATCACGCCCACCAAGCCACGCCTACAGAACCAGTAGTAAAAAAAATTGGATTTCACCATTGCTCCTGCCTCATATTCACAGGGAAGATTCAAAATAGGAAATGACTTCCACGGAGGGACATGCAAGCTTTATTTAACCATCGCGTCGGGAAGTCAGAATACAAGAAAGAATATCGAAGGAACTTTTGCAGTCGATGGTACAAAATTCCCATTTGTTTTCCTCTACACTAAATAAAATCGGGTTCTGCTGCACAGAAACCTATGGGGAAGATGTCATTTGCAACCCACAGCATGGCAGTTAATAAAATGCAGACTGAAATTTTTAAAAAATCTTTTTTTTTTAATTGATCAATTTAGACTTTCACAACCCATTCAAAGGGACGTGGTGGCTCAGTGGCTAAGACGCTGAGCTTGTCGATCAAAAAGTTGGCAGTTCAGCAGTTCGAATCCCTAGTGCCGCATAACAGGGTGAGCTCCCATTCCTTGTCCCAGCTTCCACCAATGTACCAATTCGAAAGCACGTAAAAATGCAAGTAGAAAAATAGGGACCACTTTTGGTGGGAAGGTAACAGCGTTCCGTGCGCCTTTGGCATTGAGTCATGCTAGCGACATGACCACGGAGACGTCTTCGGGCAGCGCTGGCTCTTCGGCTTTGGAAGGGAGATGAGCACCGCCCCCTAGAGCCGGGAACGACTAGCACATATGTGCGAGGGGAACCTTTAACCCATTCAAGGAGGAGGAAAATTCTTAATTCTGCTAAAAATTCTTATTGCTTGTCTCAAAATCCTTAGTTTCTAAAATTAATCAAAGTAAGTTGAGGTGAAACTTTGCCGCACAGTTTGCAAAATAGAAGTCGGCAAACAATGAGAGTATTGCAAGAGAAGTCCCGTAACTTCTAAAGTTCTCGTGCAAAGTGCTTTTACTCTCCTGGAGTATTAAGAATGGAAGGGGATGGATGGCAATTGGAAGCAAAGAGGGGAGAACACAATCGGGCGAGCCACAACAGTCTTGGTATGGGTAGTCCTCACTTAGCGACTACCTCATTACTGACCGTTCGGTTATGACAGTGATGAAAAATAACTTCGCAACCAATCTGTGCATTTATGAACTTTGCAGATCTGAAAACGCAAAGGAAAGCTGAAGGAAGATGGTAAGCACGGTCATGGTTTCACTTAGCCACCGTTTCAGTTAACAACCAAGTTGCTGGGCCCAATTGTGGTAGCAATTAGTACTGTAGTAGAAACCAGCTGCTTTCAGTTTGCATTTTGTAATCTCTACCTCCATCTAGTGTTGACTTTGAGTATCTGTCACTGACTGCAGATCCTGAAGATGAAACTCAAATACTTTGGCCACCTAATGAGAAGGAAGGAGTCCCTGGAGAAGAGCCGAATGCTGGGAACGGTTGAGGGCAAAAGAAGAAGGGGACGGCAGAGAACGAGGTGGCTGGATGGAGTCACTGAAGCAGCAGGCGTGAGCTTAAATGGACTCTAGAGGATGGTGGAGGACAGGAAGGCCTGGAGGAACATTGTCAGCTAGTTCTTCATGAACATAGTCAATGATGCATTTATAAGAAGAAGATGTGCAAAAGGAAGAGAAGAAAGATTAAGACCTATATAAATTTATAAATTATTCTATATGTATATCATTATATTTTTTATATCACATGCAAATTACAAGGATGAAGGGGACAAACTACAAGGATGAGGAGGTCAATCTATTCTTCTTGTGGCCTGTCAGCCACCGACCCCTCCAGCAGCCGAATCAGAGGAGGAGGAGGAGGAGAAGGCGTGGGAGTCAGGATCAGCATCAGGGCAACCTGTGACCTCCAAGGGGAAGAGGGAATGGAGCTGGCAGAGAGAGAGAGAGAGTCAGAGGCAGAGCCCGGGCTGTCTGTCAACCCACAGTTGGAGAGTCAACAGCCCCCAGGTCTGGAGGTGGCTGATGAGAAAGAGGAGGAACAGCTGGGTCCAGTGCCTGATGCGAGGATGTGCAGAAGGCAGAGGAGAGGAGAGCAGTGGAAATCTATGAGCTGGTCCTTGGGACGGAAGAGCCACGGCTGCTAGCAAAGCCTCACCCTAGCTCTGGGGATAAAAGGCAGAGAGCGAAGATGAATAGATGTGGCTGACAACGGTTCATCTTCCGGATGGACTTGTTAGTCTGCGGTGAGAGAGAAATTTTTGCCGAGGCTGCCGGCACTCCTCATTAAAGGAATCTTTGCATTCCCTTCAGAGGGTTTGTCATGTTTGGGGAGCTGGATCAGAACAATTCTCCAAAGCACCAGAAGGCAGGATAAGAAGCAACGGATGGAAACTAATCAAGGAGAGAAGCAACCTAAAACTAAGGAGAAATTTCCTGACATTGAGAACAATTAAGCAGTGGAACAAATTGCCTTCAGAAGTTGTGGGTGCTTCATCACTGGAAGCTTTTAAGAAGAGATTGGACAGTCATTTCTCTAGAATAGTATAGGGCAGTGGTGGCAAACCTTTTACTTACCGAGTCTGAACAAGAACACGCTTTGCACACTGAGTGCGCTCGCATGCCTTCTGCAGTAACACGCAGCTCCTCCCCATGTGCTGCATGCGCAACCACACCATCTGCACGTGCGCACAGCTTTCGTGCATGCGCACTAGTGTGCGCTGCATACACAGTCTCACCATCTGCACATGCGCGCAGCTTTCATGCATGCAATACACATGCGCAAACACTGTCTGTGCATGTGTGCACAATCTCACGCGCATGCACAAACACACGCGCATGCGCAGGAGAGCTCCAAAGACCAGCTGGGTCCCCTGAATTGCGCGCTTGCGCACCAGAGACCTGAACACCAGCTGGGGCGTCCGCACATGCAGTTTCAGATGAGCTTGGTGATGGCTCGCGTGCCTGGAAAAATGGCTCTGTGTGCCACTTCCGGCACATGTGCCATAGGTTTACCAACACGGGTATAAGGTCTCCTGCTTGAGCTGGGATTGGATTAGAAGACCTCCAAGGTCCCTACCAAGTCTATTATTTTGTTATTCTATTCTGTTACTCTCTTCCTTCCAAATACTTGTTTCATTTTCCTTTCGCATCAATTAAACAGAGGGTGAAGTTCCTACTTTAACAGATTTCACCCAACAAACTATCAAAGGAGGGCCCTTGCTATTTTTTTTTCCTTTTTTAAAATTCAGGTAAAACTGACAAGAGTTCGGCCACTTTCTTATCTCTTCATTGACCAATGAAACTTATAAGCCCCACCCCACCCCCCGCCTCCCATACACACATCTTGAAAAGAAAGACATCCTTGATAAAGCTTCTCCTTCCCCAATTTAACACGGTTGTCTGTGAAAACGCCGCTGCAAAGAATGAAAGAAGGCCGAACATCGCTGTATATTTTCAGGGCTCGATAACATGCAATTAAACTGGTCGAAGGGATAAGATTTTTTGTATCCCATGTCAGAAAAATACCCTTAATCTCTTCTTATCGGTTGATCCAGAAGGGATAAACTTGAAAAACAAGGCAGTTAAGCTGATGAGAGGGAGGGAGGGAGGGATGGCGGCATATTTTTCTAGAAATAGGAAAGGGAAAAATATCCAATTACCATATTTTTCAGACTATAAGACGCACCTTTTTCCCCCTTAAAAGGGTGTGAAAATTTAGGTGTGTCTTATACACTGAATGTAGCCCTGCCCACCCACTTATTATAGTAATGATGATGATGAATGCGGGTTCAGATAGATGACCATTGAAGGGCCCTCTTCACTCAAAGTATTGCAAGCAAGAAATGTGTTTAATTAAGAAAGGAAATGCATCCAACTGGAAAAGGGACCAATTCAGTCGAATTCCTTTTGGCTAGGACAAACATCATAAAGAGGCCCCCATATGTCAGAAGATAGGAACAGACAGTGACATATAGCTATGAGAGGGCCAGGTCAAGAGGATTCACATCCCTGAGATTTCCTTCTGTCAACAAGAGATAATTTAACTATCTACGCTTCACTAATCTGCAGAATTATGATTGTTTTGGTCAGGATATTGTAAAACTTTTGTAATTAAGAGATGTCAATTGACTAACGAATGTATCTGTGTAACCGGAACTGCTGTGTTAGCAGTTTCCTTTGTTTGAAAGAGTATAAGAATTGGGGTCTTGTAATGTATAGGTCATTCAGACTTCCAGGTATGAATCAGACTCTGAATCTATTATTGCAATAATAAAATCTGATTCTGTTTGCCCTTTGGGATGACTCTCAATCTCTTCATTCCATAACACACTGGCCCCCACCCTTTGGCCTCTGCCTCCCAGCAGTTTACTTCCTTGCCGCAAGCAGCAAGAAAAAAACAGCTTCAGCACAGCCTAATTAGCACAAGTTGATTGGATCGGCCTCCCGACTCTCAGCTGTTTTGCTCTCAGCTGTTTTGCCTGGGCCTCTGCAAAACAGGTAAATTGCTGGGAGCAGATTTTTTTTTTTCTTGTGCTAATCAAGCTATGCTAAAAAAGAAAATGAAAGTAAAGCAGGCTGTTTGATGTTTGCTGCCACGAGACAAAATTGCTGGGAGGTAGAGGCAGATTTCTTTTTCTTGTTTTCCTCACCAACAAAGGTAGGTGCGTCTTATACTCCGGTGCGTCTTATACTCCGAAAAATACAGTAGTCCAATCTCTCTGTATAGGGAAGAGAGAATAACCTTGTGTCCCCAATTTGGCAGTGAAGATATGCACTATGGGTCCCCTAATACCATAGAACAGAATAGAACAGAACAGAACGGAACGGAACGGAATGGAACAGAACGGAACGGAACGGCATGGCATGGCATGACATGGCATGGCATGGAAAGGAACGGAACGGAACGGAACGGAACGGAACAGAACAGAACAGAACAGAACAGAACAGAATAGAATAGAATAGAATAGAATAGAATAGAATAGAATTTTTATTGGCCAAGTATGATTGGACACACAAGGAATTTGTCTTGGTGCATACACTCTTGGTGTACATAAAATAAAAGATACGTTCATCAAGAATCATAAGGTACAACACTTAATGATAGTCATAGGCTACAAATAAGCAATCAGGAAACAGTATCAATATAAATTGTAAGGATACCAGCAACAAAATTACAGTCATACAGTCATAAGTGGAAGGAGATGTGTGGTGGGAACGATGAGTAGATAAATAGTAGTGCAGACTTAGTAAGTAGTTTGACAGTGTTGAGGGAATCATTTGTTTAGCAGAGTGATGGAACAGCAATCAATTGGTATTGAAGTCCAAAGCTATCAAAACACAACCAAGAAAGACTCATTTAGAAGAAGACTCAACTTTTCCCACAGGGCAGAGCTCCAATTAAACCAGAAGACGACAATCCTGGGTTAGCCAAGGACCACAGTTAAAGGTTTCTGGAACCATCAGTGACCTGAGAGCATGTACAGCTGAATTTCTTGTCTGGATAAAGCCAGAATTTCTATAGAGAAGAATTGCAAAGAATTCTTAGTTGGTTATATTCAATAAATATTGTATTAAAATAACATACTGTGGTATGTAGTCTGTCATCTGCACCTCTTATAACTGTGTCTGTCTGGTTCTGCAACCGAACAAGACAGACACAGATTTCAGAAGATAGTTAGAACTGCAGAAAAAACAACTGCTACCAACCTGCCTTCCATTGAGGACCTGTATACATGAGTCAAAAAGAGGGCTGTGAAAATATCTACAGACCCCTCACATCCTGAACATAAACTGTTTCAACTCCTACCCTCAAAACAACGCTATAGAGCACTGCACACCGGAACAACTAGCCTTCCATCCTTTCTAAGGTAGGTAAAATGAGGACCCAGTTTGTGGGGCAATAAGCTGACTTTGTATAAATATACAAAAGTAGGAAGGCTATTGCTTAACACATTGTAAGCCGCCCTAAGTCTCTGGAGAAGGGTGGCATATAAATCAAATTTTAAAAAAAAAACTAGACACAAGGACAGTTTTTCCCCAAACCCCATCACTCTGCTAAACAAATTTTTTATTTTATTTTAATTTTATTTTAATTTGATTTATATGTCGCCCTTCTCCGGAGACTCAGGGCAGCTTACAATGCGCTAAGCAATAGCCTTCATACTTTTGCATATTTATACAAAGTCAGCTTATTGCCCCCACAAACTGGGTCCTCAATTTACCTACCTTAGAAAGGATGGAAGGCTGAGTCAACCTTGAGCCTTGGTGAGATTCGAACCTGCAGTAATTGCAGGCAGCTGATGTTAATAACAGGGCTTTAGACCACTGTACTATCCAATTCTCTCAACACTGTCAAACTATTCACTAAGTCTGTATTATTATTACTATTAATCTTCTCATCGTTCCTATCGCCCATCTCCTCCCACTTATGACTGCATGACTGTAACTTTGTTGCTTGTATCCTTACGATTTATATTGTTTCCTAGTATGATTCGATTGCTTATTTGTACCCTATGACTATCATTAAGTGTTGTACCTTATGATTCTTGATGTATATATTTTATTCTCCTTATGTACACTGAGAGCATATGCACCAAGGACAAATTCCTTGTGTGTCCAATCACACTTGGTCAGTAAAGAATTCTATTCTATTCTATTCTATTCTATTCTATTCTATTCTATTCTATTCTAAAATTAAGAAGATGGAGCAACAGATTGTCTAGAAGACCAGATTTAATAATGTGAGGAGTCAGGCCTTGGTGGTCTTTGAGTTTGGTGGTTTTCATCCAGACATTTCATTACCTGACTAGGTAGCATTTTCAATGCTAGAAGAAAGTGAAGTGTCCTCTCTGTTGATATACATTTTCTCCTTGGTAGTTCCTTGATTAGGCTGTTGTTTACTGCTCAATTATTTATTTAGGTTGGTAGTTTCCTTGATTAGGGTATTGTTTTCTTCTTGATTGTCTGGTGTCAATCTTCACTTATCTGGCTGTCGATTGTTTAAGTTGTTGGACATGCTGGCTGGGGAATTCTGGAAGTAGAAATCCACACATCTTCAAGTTGTTGGGGTTAAGAAACACTGGTCCAATAATTCAGAAACCAAATTCAGAAGTTCAAGATGGTTGAGAAGTAACTGCTATCAAATAGCTTCCATATCCCAATGGTACATTATGGGACAGTGAAGAATGGACAAAATCTGACAAATGCCTGATGAAATTTACTGAGACTGGTGCTTGCTAATATCCCTATTTACCGCCACAAGTCAAGCCATGAGTGAGAAAATTGAAAATGTGGGAAAGGCCCTGGGCAGTAGAAAGAGACATCTGTCAATTTCAATTTTTCTCTATTTCTCCTTTCAGCAATCTGTCAACTTTAGGCTGTCAAGCTTGCAAAAAAACCAAAAAAGTGTATTAAAACATTTGCACTACTAAATTTTTAATGTACTTTGCTACGGAGTTCTTGGCGCGTGCACATGTTTGTCTAACATACTTGAATTTTGCAAACAATTTTGCCTAATGCAATATTTTGTTCAGTCTCTTGTTGAGAATTTCCTTTCTGATATAGACTCCCTAGTAGACATATTTTATTGATAGATGTGCCACAAATACCAGAGAGGAGGTCTATTTCTTGAAAAGGTAAGGTGGCATATTCTGGTTTTCAAGAGAAATGTCAAGCTATAAATATAGAACATAGAACATGGAATAATAAGAATCGGAAGGGACCTTGGAGATCTTCTAGTCCAACCCTTTGCTCAAGCAGGAGATTCTATACCGTTTCAGACAAATTGTTATCCAATCTCTTCTTAAAAGCCTCCAGTGATGGAGCATCCACAACTTCTGGAGGCAAGGGGTTCCATTGGTTAATTGCGCTCACCATTAGGAAATTTCTCCTTAGTTCTAGATTGCTTCTCTCCCTGGTTAGTTTCTATCCATTGTTTCTCGTCTTGTCTTTTGGTACTTTGGAAAATAGTTTGACCCCCCCTTGTAGGAGCCTCTCAAATATTGGAAGACTACTATCATGTCCCTTAGTCCTTCTTGACATTAGACTGGACATACCTAATTCCTGCATCCATTCTTTTTTTTTAATTTTTAAAAAGTTTTTTATTAATAATACAAGATTAAAAAAAATATTGGACATAGATATCACATCACTAGTTCCAAACATCTTCTGTCACTTTACAATAATATTAGTACTCATATAAACATATAGTTCTTAAGCTTTGTTCACTATTTAAGCATAATATGATATGATATTAATACTTTTCCCCTTATTTCTGTATATTTATTTATCTCTTAAACATACATTTATCTATAATAACATCTATATTTTTGTTCTAACACTATACATTTGTCTTGGCTATCCTCTTGTTATCTATCCAATCATAAAATTGGATTTTATGTTTCGTCTTTATCCTTGAGTTCCAACTCAAAGTCCATTTCTGCGCAGTTAAAGATTTTCAGTAATATTTCTTCTTCAGTTGGAATATCTTTCTCTTTCCATTTTTGAGCAAAGGCTATTCGTGCCGCTGTGAGTATATGCAGTAATAAATAATTTGTATCTTTCTTATATTTTCTTTCTATAATTCCCAATAAGAAAAATTCCAGTTTGACTTCTATATCTGTCAGCAAAATTTCTTCCAGCCAGTTCTTTAGTAAATTCCAAAATTTTTGCACCTTTGGGCATTCCCACCACATGTGGTAGTAATTTCCAACAGCCTCTCCACACTTCCAGCATATTAAGGATTTCCCCTTATTCATTCATGCTAATCTGGGGGGGGGAGGTGCCACCTATAGAACATCTTATAGAGGTTTTCTTTGTAGGAAGTTGCTAGTATGATTTTTAATTTTTTTCCCCATAAACTTTGCCAATTGTCCAAATCGATATTGTGCCCAAAATATTTACACCAAATTATCATCGTTTCTTTCACCTGTTCTTCAATCATATCTTGTTCTAATAAATATCGATATAGTTTACTTATGGTCTTGCCTTCCCTGTTAAATAAAATTTTATCTAATTCTGATGATTCTTGTTTTATGCCTCCATTCTTTATATGTTTTAGCCTCCAGCCAAGGGGTGCTATTCAGCAGGTTCTGACAGGTTCTGGAGAATCAGTAGCAGAAATTTTGAGTAGTTTGGAGAACTGGCAAATACCACTTTTGGCTGGCTGCAGAGGTGGGGAGGGAATGAAGATTTTGCAATATTCTTCCCACAGGAGTGGGGACGGAATGGGGATTTTGCAGTATCCTTCCCCCAGGAGTTGGGAGGGAATGGAAGTTTGGCAGTATCCTTCTCCTGCCACTCCCACCAAGCCACACCTATCAAGCCACGCCCACAGAACCAGTAATAAAAAAAATTGAATTCCACCACTGCTCCAGCCCTCTAATCATTCTTGTTGTTCTTCTCTGCACTTTTTCCAGAGTCTCAACATCTTAAAGGTATGATACATCTCAAAATATGATTTATAATAAATACAATTTATAGTAAACATCAAAAATGCAGGGATGAACCTCACACTAATCATGTCACAAATGAACAGCACATGTTCAAAAAGTTGGCCAATAATGATGTTTTTATACTGACAATTTGGCGGGAGAAAGATGGCGGCCACAGCCATGCCATCAAAACCCCACCCTTTTTTGCATCCGCATTTAAAAGGGGAAGGACTTCAGTCACATGATTGTGGCAGTCATAATAACTATTTTTAAGCCTTCCCGTTCCACTTCCCTCCTCCCAGGGGACACCCTATTCATATCTGTGAGCAACCTAAAATTTCAGGGGCTCAGATCCCATTTAAAAATAGGAGATTTACCTGATCTTTTTTTTAAAAAACCCAACCTCTTAAATTTAATGAAGTAAAATCACTGAATTAATTAACTGGATGGGATAGAGAATTTATAGAGAGGTGAAGGGAGAATCACCTAGCTCCCCTTCCCATCCAGTTACAGGTCAAATATATTCCTTTTGCAGACTTTCCTTTGAGATTAAATTTAGCAATTGAATACACAAATTAGTATGCAGGTGTCTCCTGTCTTAAAAATACTTCAAAGCCAAGCCCCATTGTGATCAGTCTCAGAGACAGCCATTGTTTCTATAGCGATCTGCCAAAAATCTTTAATAAAAAAAAATGGTGTATGCGTTGATTGGCCCTGGAGATCAGAAATTAACATATCTAATCCTGCTTTTGATCCACATTTGCAGATGCTTTGAAATTTTAAAAGAAAAATGCTTCTAAATAGAGAAGCATTTCTATTTAGCTGGAATAGGCAAGTGGCTGACATGTCACAAAATGTTTTTTCGTCTGTACTATACGTGTGTGTGTGTGTGTGTGTGTGTGTGTGTGTGTGTGTGTGTATACTATAAGTGTTGGTTAGAATTTTAGCCAGAGTTTCAAAAGACCTTACAAAGTGTTTTGTTGGGATTTTGGAGGATCTTAAGCTGGGATTTTAGCCAGGATTTTAAGCATTTCAACTAACAGACTTTTAGGGAAAACACCCAAGATTTTAACTTTTTACATATATATATATATATATATATATATATATATATATATATATATATATGCAGTGACTCAGTGGCTAAGACACTGAGCTTGTCGATCGAAAGGTCGGCAGTTCAGAGGTTCGAATCCCTAGTGCCGCATAACGGGGTGAGCTCCCATTCCTTGTCCCAGCTTCTGCCAACCTAGCAGTTCGAAAGCACGTAAAAAAGGCAAGTAGAAAAATAGGGACCACCTTTGGTGGGAAGGTAACAGCATTCCATGCACCTCTGCCATTGAGTCATGCCGGCCACATGACCACGGAGACGTCTTCGGATAGTGCTGGCTCTTCGGCTTTGAAACAGGGATGAGTCTAGAGTCGGGAATGACTAGCACATATGTGCAAGGGGAACCTTTACCTTTACCTTTTATACATGCACCACAAATAATTGCAGGCACAAAAATCTCCAGCAGTCCAGGCTTAACCAATGTAAACTCAAATCAATTTTAAAGTCTACCAGTTGCAAATGTACAGTTGTTTCTTAAAATATACCTGCAACTTCCCTCTTGTATATGTTCATAGCAAGAGGACAGATTGGTACAATTCATTGTGCTTTGCTGAACAAAATAACACTTTTTTTTCTGTCCAAGAAGCTGGCCAGAAAACAATCATACCTCCTTCCAGAAGACTTTACTCCCTCCTTACACCAACCCTCACTGTTCTGTATTTTTCCCCCTTGACTTTCTTTCCCTCTTCTCCGAATAACTCCTGATTCCTCTGAATAAGTCACTAATGCATCTTCTTTGATGGAAGGGGCTAAGATAATGACTAAATAGAGTAATGACCCCCTCTCAACTAGCTCTATGGCCTAAATGAGCCATCCTGTAAGGGCATTGAGAATGGCCTTGGGAGACGGATAGAAGAGCTGCAGTCCAGACAAACGGCAGCTGAGCTTGCAGAAGGAACAGCAGGCAAATAACTCAGAAGGGACCCTCCCGAGTTTCTTGGCTTTTAAAGGAGAGGGAGAAAGAGATGCACTTTCAGACTTAGAAGACTGCTATATCTTACAAGATAGACCAATTCTCGAATACAGCTCATCTGTCTGGAACCCGCACTGCATATCGGACATTAATACAATCGAAACGTGTCCAGAAATATTTCACAAGAAGAGTCCTCCAGTCCTCTGCTCGGAACAAAATACTTTATGCCACCAGACTTGAAATTCTGGGCTTAGAAAACTTAGAACTACGCCGCCTTCGGTATGACCTGAGCATAGCTCATAAAATCATCTGCTACAACGTCCTACCTGTCAATGACTACTTCAGCTTCAACCACAACAATACAAGAGCACACAGTAGATATAAACTTAAGATAAACCGCACCAAACTCGATTGCAGAAAATACGACTTCAGCAACAGAGTGGTCAATGCTTGGAATACACTACCTGACTCTGTGGTTTCTTCCCCAAACCCCCAAAATTTTAACCTTAGACTGTCTACTGTTGACCTCACCCCATTCCTAAGAGGACTATAAGGGGTGTGCATAAGAGCACCAGAGTGCCTACCGTCCCTGTCCTAATGTTCCCTTGAATTGTATTCATTTTATGTATTCAATTCATGCTTATACTTATATATATTATCTAATACATACTCAACAAATCAAATAAATAATAAATAAATATCAGCCTTGCAAGATACTAGCCTTGCTAGAGCTCAGGAAAAATATCCTGACAGTGAGAATAATTGATCAGTGAATAGCTTACCTCCCAGAGTTGAGGGTGCTCCACGTTTTCCAAGAAGAGGCTACCTTAGGCGCCCCCGACACAAGTGACATCAAGCTGGCCATGCCTCCTGGCCATGCCAACCTGCCCACCCACCCACCCCCAAGGTCAAACACAACCCTCAATGAAATCAAGTTTACCCCTGGACTAGAAGGTCCCTTCCAACCCTATGATACCATGGTCTGTGTTCTATGATAGTCCTAGCTCTATCTTAATTGTAAGGTTACATTAACAGAATCTTGCAAGTCTGAAATTACATCCTTTTCTCTTTGCTGTTACATTTCAAGAAATTAGGCAGGGTCCCTTCTCGGACGTTTGCCAAGCCCCCCAAGCTCCATCAGTGGACTCAGCTGCCACTTGCCTGACATTTGTCTAATCTGCAGTTCTTCCTCCTGTCTCCCAAGGTCACCCCCACATACCATTAAGCATCCAGAGCCATTGTCTTTTATCTTTTCTGCAGAACGGTTAACATTCATTGACCAGGTTTGCTCTGAGCACAATCAAAATCCAAGAAGATAGGAGCTGTTAGATCTGGACTGCAGAAAGCCCAACTTTCCTTGGTATTTAATTAATCCTTTGAAGAAGTCGGGTCAAAAAACAAGCCCTGCAGAGCTTGCAAGGAATTTCTTTCCCAGTGAAAGGTAGAATAACAGAATCTTAAAAGCCTGTTTTGAGTTTCTCTCTGCCCCATCTTCTACTAAGCAAAATCAAAGTGAGGTTCTTTTGTATGCCTTTCTCACAATTCTCTCTCTTTTTTAGGACTGGGTAATCTTTTCTCCCTTTAATGGCTCTCTCCTTCCTTTTCCAAGGTCAGTTCTACATTTATCTATATATTTTGAGCTAGGGAACAGTAAGACTGGGGAATAAAGAAGCAATGGGAGATGCATGTTGTGGCTCGATTCAGACAGTGAGGAGGTTGGGGAGGAACATGGGCCAGTCCTGGAGTCTGGGGAAGGCTCAGAGGAGGGCTCTGAGTCGGAGGCAGAGAGGAGACCAAGGCCATCTGATAGTTCTTTGCTGCCTCCAGAACCTCTGGAGTCTGACATCAGCGAGGCAGAAGAACAGTGTGAGTCTGTTCCCCGTGTGTGCATGCACAGAGCTGCCAGAAGACAAGAACAATTAAGAAAACAGGGTCGACTTGGGAGTAAGTCTTGGAGATGATTGGCCCCTCCCATAAGACATAAAAGAGGAGCGAATGGGACGTGAGCTTTTGCAGGAAGCAATTAGTTCATCTGGTCAGTTCAAGTTTTGGAAAGTCCTGTTTGACTCTGTGCTAAGTTTGGCCTTGCCCTGCATTTGGCAATTAGTTCTCTGGCAGCATTCCAAGGAAGATAAGGTGGGTGTTTATAAACATTCCCCTGAAAGACTGTTTCAGACTGTGAATGACAATAATTCACAGCTATATGAATAAAAGAGATTTGCCAGAACTAAGATTGTGCTGTATGCTTTCTAAGGAAGCCTAGGTCAGAACAATGCATCAGCTCTACTGGCAAGTCCTCTAGAAGGAAATGATGGAAGTTCTCTCTTGCAGAAGAGAAGGTGGAGAAGGGACATGTGTCAGGGCATAAATGGTCAGGTCCATACATGAAGATCAAGTTAAATTGATTTATTCCGCAGCTCCTGCTTGGAGTTAGATAAGAGTCAATGGAATACAAGGGAAGCTGGACTTAGTTCGCTTGTGGCTACTTAGGGATTCTAGGCTGATCCCTCTTTTAATTCCGCCCCCAGCTTCTGCCACTCCTCCTATGACATTATAGCGGTCTTCAAATACCGGAAGGCCTGTCACCTTCTACAGCAGTGTTTCTCAGCCCTTGCTCTTATGGGCTCTCATTGGTATTCTTAATGTCCCTAGACAAAGCAAAGCAAGTGGTAATTGATAGAATGAAGGACATGGAGTTCCAAGAAGTACTAAATAGGTTGGCTCTCCATAGTAGGGACAGAATCAAGCAGGGTGTGTGGGAATCAGCAGGATATCTAAATGATCTGATCTTCCCAAAACAAAGAATACTTTCTTCAGAGCCAGATTTAATATTCTCCCCTCAGCACTTCTCTAGGGTACGTACAAGAGAACACCAATAGCAGAACGGGTATGCATATGTGGAAAGGGAGAAATCGAAGATATCTCACATGTTTTATTGTACTGTGAGTTATACAGAGTCAACATACATTCTATTCTATTCTATTCTATTCTATTCTATTCTATTCTATTCTAT
>WNWU01000024.1:7489823-7511186 GCA_012654045.1 Ptyas mucosa
TCTATATCTATATCTATATCTATATCTATATCTATATCTATATCTATCTATCTATCTATCTATCTATCTATCTATCTATCTATATTTTAAAAACCATGAGAGGGTGGCCACAATTGTGAAAAGGACAGAGTGACAGCGTTCCAGAAAAAAACCCAACTCCAAGTAAAGACTCTGAAGCAAGCATTTTTCAAAGTTCTATTTACTAGAATAGGTAAATTGGCACATCTGGGAAAACCCGAATCTGAGAGGTCTGGGTTTTCCCTCAGTAAATCAAACCCCGCAAAACCATCCCTCACTCCTCAGTCGATCACATGCTCCAATCAACAGCTGTTCCATCTCGAGACCTCACTCCGACTACTCCTTCTCCAGATGCAGGATCGCCCTGACCTTGACCGACAGGAAGAATCCTATTATGTCTACAGACAACCCCTCTACTAAATCCCCCCTCCTACTTTCGCACACATGAGAAGGTGACAGCATGGAAGCTTGATGTCACTCATTTTGGGGGCACCTGTGGTCCCCAAAATGGCAAGACTACCCTGAGACCCTTCCTCACTCTCGTTATAATCTTCCTTCCTTCCTTCCTTCCTTCCTTCCTTCCTTCCTTCCTTCCTTCCCTTTTCTTTTTTTTTCCTTCCCTCTTCATTCTCCTTTCTTCTTCCTTTCCTTTCCTTATTTTTCCTTCCTTGCTCTCTTCCCATCTTCCTTTCTTTTTCTTTCTTTCCTCTTTCCTTTTCTCCTTTCCTGTCTCTTCTTACATGCTCTCTTACATGCTCAAATGCAAAAATGCATTTCTCCTTTTGTTTAGTTTTTAGTTTGTTTTGATAATGCTCTGCCAGCAAAAACGCAGGCCTTCCCCTCCCACACACACACCATTTTCAGCCATGACACAGCCTTCTGCCAGTGAAAATGGAGCCCGGGGGGGGGGTGTGTGTGCAGTTCCACCCCCCAGCTCCATTTTCCCTGGCAGAGGCATCGTGGGCCTGTCCTTTGCTGTTTCCAGGATGGCCCTGTGGGCCAGACCTAAGCACCATGAGGGCTGGATTTGGCTTGCGGGACTTGAGTTTGACATCGCTGATGTAGAGGATGATGTGGTAGAACATGGGGGCAGATTCAAAAAAGGGATCAGCCTAGCATCCCTACAAGGAAACTAAGGAAGGAAGGAAGGATACTGTTTAAAAAAAACAATGCTAAAAGTCTTGAAAGACTTCCAAGAATAACACCCAAATGCTATTGCAGGTCAAATATCTCAAAAATAT
Source organism: Ptyas mucosa (assembly GCA_012654045.1). Classification (NCBI taxonomy): domain Eukaryota; kingdom Metazoa; phylum Chordata; class Lepidosauria; order Squamata; family Colubridae; genus Ptyas; species Ptyas mucosa. The sequence continues at coordinate 7,491,083 of WNWU01000024.1, forward strand.
CTCAAAAAGAAAAAAGGATGACCTCAATTTGTACTGAGATTGAATGAGATCGCGAAGAACTATTCCATGATTTCAGTGGGTCTGTTCTAGGTTCTGATCAGCTCTGAATTTTTCTCCCCTCACTCATATTATGCAAACACACATAATGTAGAGGCTTAGAGTTATAAAAGTACATTGATTTGCCTTGACAAGCTGTCCTCTGGTGCATGTCAGCCACCAAAACCAACCTGTATATTTTTCAGATCAAAAGCTGAAATTAAAGTGTCACATCGGACTAAATATATGTGCCAAATAAAACGACCAAGGAATTATGGATGCAGCATTCACAGAAGAAACCTGGAAGAAGCAGGGTAGAAAGAGTACTCAACTTCTGAATGGCATTGCAGAAAACTCCTGAGATGTACCTTGGAGAGACAAAAAAAAAAAAAACACCCCCAGACAAATGTATCACATTTTCACTAAAACCCATGGCTGCAAATAAGTGTTTCAATGTCATCAACAAATGGATCGTTGATGAAATCAATCCAGAGTTCTTATTTGAGGCACAAATGACCATACATTTTAGCATTTAATATGAAGACCTCTCTCTCTATCTGGAGAGGTTTATACTCCTGGGGAAAGTAGAAAGAAAGAAAAGATGATGGGTAGGCAGACAGGTGGGTCAACTGAATTACAGTGTCAATTGATGCATTATTGGAAGGCTTGAAGGACCAGATATGGTGGGCGCTCCATCACTTGAGGTTTTTAAGAAGATATTGGTCCCAACATTTGTCTGGAACTTTAAAATTTCCTAAGCCCCAAGATCTGACCATCTCTCTTTTTTTTTTTCTTTCAATTGTGGACTTTGTGGAGGCATTTCTGAGAAACCTGGGACAGGCTAGAATTAGAATTAGAATAACAGGGACCTTGGAGGTCTTCTAATCCAACCCCCTGCTTAGGCAGGAAACCCAACACCACTTCAAATGGTTATCCGACATCTTCTTAAAAGCTTCCAGTGTTGGAGCATTCACAACTTCTGAGGCAAGTTATTCCACTGATTAATTGTTCTGTCAGAAAATTTCTCCTTAGTTCTAGGTTGCTTCTCTCCTTGATTATTTTCCACCCATTGCTTTTTGTCCTACCCTCAGGTGCTTTGGAGAATAGCTTGATTCCCTCTTTGTGGCAGCCCCTGAGATATTGGAAGACTGCTCTCATGTCTCCCCTAGTCCTTCTTTGCATCAAACTAGACATACCCAGTTCCTGCAACCATTCTTCATGTTTTAGCTTCCAGTCCCCTAATCCTCTTTATTGCTCTTCTCTGCACTCTTTCTAGAGTCTCCACATCGTTTTTACATCGTGGCGACCAAAACTGGATGCAGTATTCCAAGTGTGGCCTTACCAAGGCATTATAAAGTCGTATTAACGTTTTACGTGATCTTGATTCTATCCCTCTGTTCATGCAGCCTAGAACTGTGTTGGCTTTTTTGGCAGCTGCTGCACACGGCTGGCTCATATTTAAATGGTTGTCCATTAGGACTCCAAGACCCCTCTCACAGTTACTACTATTGAGCAAGGTATATACCACATACACTGTACTTGTGCATTTTGTTTTTCTTGCTTAAATGTAGAACCTTACTTTTTTCACCATTGAATTTCATTTTGTTAGATAGCATCCAATGTTCAAGTCTGTCAGGTTATCAGAGTTCCTTATCAGTTCCTTTGGACTACAAATCCCGCAGCTGTTCTGAATAAACCCACCGAGCTCTGTTGGTACACTTATCGGTTACACCATGTTAACAAGCTGGTTGAAGTTCTACTCGTGTTGGCACAAGGCACCTTTTCTCAAGCCTATCTGACTTGGATGAGGGGATAGATGGGGAACTCATCAAATTTGCAGATGACACCAAACTGCCAGGAATAGCCAACACTCCAGAAGATAGGCTCAAGATACAGAAGGATTCAGGGAAAATGTAACTGGATTCCATAGGAATGATTTAATCTTGGGTATGTAACAATGAAGTGATGGCTACAGGTCAATGATTTTGTTCCATGAAAGATATCTCTAGATCAGAGAGATCTGAGTTTGTGACACTTGTCTCTCTCCCCAGGTCAGATCGTCTGGTCCATCAGACTTCAAACAAGGGTTCTGTGAATCATCAACGTGCTCTGTCTGTCTCGGATGAGACCAGAAGACACAGATTCCGTGCTTGAGATTGTTGTATTTTTATTGCATCACAAACACTTCCGAAGGTTTCTTAGGCCAATGGTGAAAAACCAATGGAAGCAACCTGGGTAATTGGGTATAAAGAAGTGCGAAGTAACTAAAAGAAAAGAGTGAGATTGGTCGAGTGATCCAAAGGTTGGTTCACACAATGTGCTAAACCCGCAATTGTGTTTGAGTAGCACAAAATGCTAGAGCAGCAGTTGTCTTAGCAAATAGGGTAAATCAACCAGGCCATCACTGAATGCCAGAAAATAGTTCATTAGTTTGGGTATTGCATCTTCTGTGAACACAGCAATGAAGTTTATTAGCCTGGATTTCAGATGCAGTCTATTGTCTACTACTCAATAGATTGTGAGTCAGGGGTGAAATCCAGCAGGTTCTCACAGGTTCTGGAAATTTTGAGTAGTTCGGAGAACCGGCAAATACCACCTCTGGCTAGCCCCAGAGTGGAGTGGGAATGGAGATTTTGCAATATCCTTCCCCCAGGAGTGGGGTGGGAATGTAGATTTTGCAGTATCCTTCCCCTGCCATGCCCACCAAGCAACACCACGCCCACCAAGCCACACCCACAGAACTGGTAGAAAAAAAATGGAATTTCACAACTGCTGTGAGTGGATTTTACTAAACGTTCATGTGTGATTAAAGAGTTGGTAAAATTTGGGGGAGGAAATTACACACAGGAAATGTAGAATGGTAAGAGAGAGCTGAGAGAGTGAATGTGAAAATTCTCTTCCATGAGGAACAGATAAAAATAAAGAACAGGTCCAAATATTGCTTGCCTTTGGGTCTTTTTTTAAAATTAAAATATTATTTACTGTTTTATAATTTTATTTATTAAAATGTATATGCCATCCAGCTCTGGTTTGCTTTCCTTTAAATTGTTTTTTTTTTTTTCAAACTTGGCAACACTAAGACGTGTGGACTTCAACTACCAGAATTCCCGTGCTGGCTGGGGAATTCTGGGAGTTGAAGTCCAGGTGTCTTAAAGTTTCCAACTTTGAACAGCACTGTTTTAAAAGATAACTTGCAGATTTGAGGGCCAAGAACACTTCCTTACTTGAATTTGAATGAGTGCTCGATAAAGGCCTCCAAAGGCCCTACACACAGCCCAACAATGGTGCTCCTCAGCCCTTCCGTTCCTGAGTTGACTACATTAAAACTAGGGGTGGGTTCTACTTACCTTTACTACCGGTTCGCAACAGGATTGCACGTGCGTGCACGCTTTGCTCGTACATGTGCAGATCGCCAATGATGGCATCTGGGGCGGTGGGCTGGTTTTACTACTGGTTCTTGCGAACCAGTCCGAACTGGGGGCAACCTACCACTGATTAAAACCCCATGTAAGTGTTGAAAACGAAAACCAAAGGTGAGAGTTAACGGCCTGATAGCCAGGGAGAAATAAACCTTCAGCTCAGCGGTGGGTTTCACTTTTTTTTTTACCACTGGTTCGCCTCATGTGCGCACCTTCCATGCATGGAATACCACTTCTGCTCCAGCTACGTGCAAAAATATCCTCTCTTATCTCTCCCAGAGAGAGACATTATCCCTGTTCAAACCTTTTACTCCGATATTGCTAGTGATAATGAAGTTGTCTGAGTCATTTTCAGAAGGAAAATAAAATCCTGCTTCAATCTTCTTTTTCAACAAAAGGAATTGTCAATGTTTTGACATTTTACCAAAAAAAAAAAAGGAGGAAAAGTAAATTAAAAATGTGCCGACATTGGAAAAGTTCCAAAGCCACATCATGCATTTGGTGGGGTAGGCAAAAAATAAAATGAAATTGATTACTTACCCACTGAAGTTATAAATTTCCTTCCCTCCCCTTTTTTTCCCCCCTCTGTAAGACACGAGATGATAGATGGGGAAGAATTAAGAATTTGAAATGTCTCTGAAAGGAAACAGGGTGGTGCATCTTAACCTGGTTCTCAGAGTGGGGATTTCCATAGAAGAAAAGAACAAATTAGAAGTCTTTTGCACGACAAAGATTGGAGCAAGGCCAACAGACTTCATAAAGTGTTTTTATGGAGCGTTCAGCATCTTTGAATATCAATCAAAAGACAAACACGTCTGGCAAACCGAAGACATAATGGAAATGCCTTAATTTCACAACACTTGGGCAGGTTCAACCATAGTTTCAACTGGGAAAATGAGCATCCTAAATCAAGCCAAGTTCAAAAATGCTGAAGAATTCCTGGAAGCTTAGCATTCAGAAAAGAAAAAAAAAATCGGCCATCAACAGGCACATAGAGATAAACATCTACATACCACTTACAAGAGACAATCCAAAAGCCAGAAAAGGAAGGTAAAGATAAAGGTGTGCTAGTCGTTCCCGACTCTAGGGGGTGGTGCTCATCTCTGTTTCAAAGCCGAAGAGCCAGAAAAATGATTGATTTTAAATTAAACGGTTTGAACTTGGAAAAAGTAATGAGAGGAGGAGAAAAAAGAGAAATTGATTAAGATTAGAGATTAGGGCGAATAGTAATATTGATTATATATCTGAAGAAACAAGGCAAAGAAAAATTAGAGAGAAAGAATATTATGGCAAAAAGTGAAATACATAAATTGTGTTGGAGATAACTAAAAGCTGTACCAATTGGTGACTCGGCCAATACCCTGTTCAGAAAAAATACATTGTTTGTTTGTTTGTGTATGTTTGTTAAAAAATTAAAAAAAAACTTTTATAAAAAAAAAACTGAAGAGCCAGCGCTGTCCGAAGAAATCTCTGTGGTCATGTGGCCGGAATGACTCAACGCCGAAAGCGCACAGAGTGCTGTTACCTTCCCACCAAAGGTGGTCCCTATTTTTCTACTTGCATTTTTTACGTGCTTTCGAACTGCTAGGTTGGCAGAAGCTGGGACAAGGAACGGGAGCTCACCCCATTACACGGCACTAGGGATTCAAACCACTGAACTGCCGACCTTCCGATTGACAAGCTCGGTGTCTTAGCCACTGAGCCACCACGCCCCATTGCAGAAAAGGAAACCACCTCCCTATTAGTAATCAATACACATATGAGCAAAGACTTACACCAAGAATTAGATCAACCTCCAAGAAGTATTCCAATCAAGGAACTATCAATGCAGACAAATGAACGAACAGTAAACAACAGTCCAACTGAGAACACTCCCACCAACACTGACAGGGCAAGCTAGTTTATAAACAGAGAATAAAACCCCACTCCCTACTAGCACTGATGATGTTACCTAGTTTGGTAATGAAATGTCTGCAAGAAAACCACCAAGCTCACAAGAGCACCAAGGACCCCACTGTCTCTTTAATGATACCCTGAGACAAAGACAGAATCTTAAAAACTGCAAGATGAAATTCCCATCCTCGTTTATAGTGATTTAACTAAGGTGGAGTCTCTGGGAAAAAAAACTTTGGAAAGTTCCCCCCCAAATTTCTCCTCACCCAGACATTTATTAGCTACCAAGGGATTCACCTTCTCGCTCTTGTTTATATTGGGGTTCCCTCCCCTTCCTTTCCAGTGGTGGGTGATTTCCAGTGATTCAAAAATTTTTACTACTGGTTCTCTGGGCATGGCTTGGTGGGCATGGCAGGGGAAGGATACTGTAAAATCTCCATTCCCACCCCACTCCATGGGAAGGATACTGCAAAATCCCCATTTCCTCCCGATCACCTGGGACTCGGGAGGCAGAGAATAGATGGGGGCGGGGCGAGCCAGAGGTGGTATTTACTGGTTCTCTGAACTACTGAAAATTTCTGCTACCGGTTCTCCAGAACTGGTCAGAACCTGCTGAATACCACTTCTGGTCCTTTCCCTGCCTCCTCACAACCCCCCCCCCCCCCCCAGGACCCTCTGCCACACTCTACAAAAAAGGAAGTCAGGAACTCTTTTTCAATAAGAAAAAGAGCCACAGTGGCGCAGTGGTTTGAGTGCCATACTGCAGGCTACTTCTGCTGACTGCCAACTGCCTGTAATTTGGCAGTTCGAATCTCACCAGGCTCAAGATTTGACTCAGCCTTCCATCCTTCCGAGGTGGGTAAAATGAGGAACCAGATTGTTAGGAGGAATACACCGACTCTGTAAACTGCTTAGAGAGGGCTGTAAAGGACTGTGAAGCAGTATATAAGTCTAAGTGCTATTGCTAAGAGAAATTTGGAAGAAATTAATAAACACACTGAGAATATGGATAGGCTGAGAGGGAAGGACGCCCCCCAAAAATCAGTTTCCATGGTTGAGCATAGACTTGAATCTGAGACTCTGTGGCCCCAGTTCAACACTTTAACCCTTAGGCAACATCTGCTGTTACCTAGTGTGCAAATTCAGGAAATCAGTAAGAAATTAGGCTTTTAAAAAACACACACACAAAGAATCGGCAAGCAAAACTATTGAGTTAAAGATAATCCTTGACTTACGACCATTTGTTCGGTGAACATCACGGGTGCGCTCCTAGGGGTTCGGCAAGGTTCGGGTGATCCTCTAACCAAGGATCGCTAGGGTTCAGCAAACTGCCAAATGCCACCCCTGGCTAGCCACACCCACCCCACCCCTCCCCGGAGTCTCCAAACGGCCTGTTCATCATTCCAGGTAAGTGCAGGGACCGCGTGGAGGGTCTGGGAGAGTGAGAAACGGGCCTCCCAGAGGTTCCGGAAGTCCAGAAACAGGCCTGTTTCCAGCCTCCGGAGGGCCTCCAGACGCCAGGGGAAGCAGTTTTCACCCTCCCAGAGGCTCGATGCCTGGGGGGGGGGGTGAAAAACGCTCCCTCCCACCATGGTGCAGGTAGCTGACTGGGCCACGCCCACCATGGACAGCCCACCCAGCAACGGGGCAGCGAACCCATCGCTAAGGATCTGAAGCCCATCCTGGTGAACCTTCAAGTTTACAATGGCACTAAAAATAAGTCCAATCTTATGACCAATCTTGGCACTTACGACTGTTGCAAAGTTAGCAGGTGGATTCGCTTAACGACAGTGGCAAAAAAAAAAAAAGTTGTAAAATTGAATATGGTTATGTGATGACTTATTTAACCACCTCATCACTTAGGTGTTGGAAGTTCTAGTCCCAATTACAGTTCTAAGTCAAGGGCTATCTGTACAAAGAACATTTATGGAACATTTGTGTCTTTCAGTTAGCTGAAAGCCTTTATGGATCTTTAATTTAAAAAAAAAAACCAAGATAAAAATATATATGAAGATTGGCTTTTTGTATTCTAGAATTTGGAATCTAGGATTTTTCTTTCTTGTGGTTTCTCTCGTGGGGCTTTCTTTCTGAAAGGACATGTCTACAATTGAGGCATGCATTTATTAATTTTTGAACGGAAGAAAGAGGTAGGCACAACATAGATAATAAAAGCAGTAATCTCATCTTGACACTTTTCACAGTTGAAGGTTGAAAAAGTGAGTTCAGTTTGGAGAGCAAACATTCCAGGAGAAGCCCTGCCCTCTGCTGGCTAGAGAAGGAAATTCATTTTAGCTACTGATTAAACCAAGTTTAATTCCCTCGGTTTATTTCCAGAAGGGAAAAAAAAATCCCAGATCAACTATAGCTCTTTAGGATCAGAGCTATGACCACGTCTCCATGGTCATGTGGCTGGCATTACTCAATGCCAAAGGTGCATGGAACGCTGTTACCTTCCCACCAAAGGTGGTCCCTATTTTTCTACCTGCATTTTTTACCTACTTTCGAACTACTAGGTTGGGCAGAAGCTGGGACAAGTAACAGGAGCTCACCCCATTATGTGGCACCAGGGATTCGAACCGCTGAACTGCCAACCTTTCGATTGACAAGCTCAGCGTCCTAGGCTCTGAGCCACCGCGCCCCTCCATTTTCAGATTTAGTTCCTGCCATTATTGTTAGTAGGAAAGAGGGCCTATTTCCTGTTCTTTGGTGATGCATAAGAAGCCTTTGTTGTTGTTATTGTTGCACAACCAGGTGTCGAGTGTGAATCCAAAGAGATTTCAGCCGATCGAAAACTGTAATCTCCTGTGGAAGAGGTTCCTAAGAAACGGGAGAGTATAACTCAAGCTTGACACACCCCAGAAGAAAGTAAGAACATTGCATAAAACAATTATGGACATTGGGCAGGTGTTGTGAGGTTCTTCCAAGATTTCCCCACTTTACATAGATGGCACATTGATGTCTGGAACCATGGAGATTTGTCACATTAAAACAGAGATGATCTTTAGCTGGATTGAGGTTCTACTCAAGTCCCTGTGTCTAATCGAAGAACTTCATGTCTGCCAATTTCAGTGAATTATACACACACACCCTTTATTTAGCCAACCCAGGGGAGGTCCACTTGGTTGATTATCTCATCTGAAATCTGATTTTAGTTGTCTATCACAGGTGAGTCCTCTATTATACCCAGACCCTCCACGTTCTCATCCAAACACAATAAAGCCATAGCGAGTTATCATCCTTGAAAATCAAAACACATTGGTGTTATCCGTAGCACTTCATCAACTTTTATTAAGTTATTAAAATATGACAAATGTGGGGGGGGGGGAATCTACTCATTCATACACAAAAAGAAACAGTCTATAAAAACAAGGAGCCTTAGCAGACAGCGTTCTGTACAAAATACTGTTAAACCCAAGAGCAACATGGTTACTCTGTCTCTGAAACTCTCGAGTGTCTCAACACACCCAACACAAACAAGCTTAATAGCAAGAACTCTCTCAATTTGCACTTATTGCTTCTTACACAGAGTGACCTTTGAACTTTGCTGCAGCAGCAACATCGTAGGTGAGGGATCAACTCCCATTTAGCATCTGCACAGTTATGGTATATACCCGTGATGACTAACCTTTTTGCCGTTGTGTGCCAAAAGCGGTGGTAATGCGCGGTGGTAGCGCGGGGGGGTCGCATGTGTGTGTGCCCACACCCATAATTCAATGCGCCCCACCCTCCTGTGCTTGTGTGTGACCCCCCTGCACTCCTACCGTTTTTGGCATGTGATCGCACAGTGGGCCCGGTAGGCCTGTTTTTCGAAGTGGGGCGGGGAAGGCAGAAACGGCCTTCCCCACTCCCCCGGAGGCCCTCCGGAGGCCAGAAACAGCCTGTTTCCCAACTTCCAGTGGGTCCAGAAGGCCCAAAAATCAGCTGGCCGGCACGCGAGTGGCACTGGAGCTGACCTAGGGCAACACTCACATGCCCAGATATGGCTTTGTGTGCCACACGTGCCATAGGTTCGCCATCATGGGTATACACATTCATACATCTACATACATACATGTGGGTATATGTACATATATATATATGCATACATATGTACACACACACATATATACATACATACACATATATACACACACACATACACCAGTGGTGGGATTCAGCCGGTTCGGGTGAAGCGTTAACTCCGACGATCAGCTGAGAGCGAACCGGTTCGCTCCAATGATCAGCTGGGCCCTGCGTTATACTGACCTATATTTCCTTTGTTTGAAGCCCAGCTGATAGGCGTAGTAGAGCAGATTTCCACGCCTGAGCTTATTTATTTATTTATTTATTTATTGGTTCAATTTATATGCCGCCCTTCTCCGGAGACTCAGGGCGGCTTACAATGCATTAAGCAATAGCCTTCATACTTTTGTATATACCTGCTTAGTAGGGCTTTCAGGGCCCCCTAAGCGGTGTTCTTTTTTATACAAAGTCAGCTTATTGCCCCCACAATCCGGGTCCTCATTTTACCTACCTCAGAAGGATGGAAGGCTGAGTCAACCTTGAGCCTGGTGAGATTTGAACTTGCAGTAATTGCAGGCAGCTGGTGTTAGTTAACAGTACTTTAGTCTGCTGCACCACCAAGGCTCTTTACTCACCGGGGCTGCAGTAGAAGGTAAGTTTTAGAGCTGTTTTCAAACATACTGCGCGCGCACGGAGTGTGTGTTTGGCGCACGCGCTCAGCGAACCTGTTCTTGCACCGGTTGAATCCCACCATTAATATATTCATATATATATCTATAAACACACATACACATTCATTCATTCACACAGACATACAGATGCTGGATTATATATATAATCTCAGTACTATATTTGGTCCTCAGAAAGTATTTGGGTTTTCAAAAAGCCAAATATCTGTGTGGATTAAAAACTATTTATAAGCACTTGTGATTTGCAAGACACACCTTGAGCCTGGGGAGGAAACCCAACCCTCAGATGCTCTTGGTAACCAATAAAACCAAGAAATACATCCTAGGGCAGGGCCTCCAACCAAAATCATCTTTAGCCAGTGAAAACGTGACTCTTGAGTATTTAATTCCATAAGCTATTAAAAAAGCCATTGTGGCTGTTGACACTTGGTTCGGAAAAGCAAGTTTTGCACAACTAATCCGCTACTTGAGGTTCATTTGTGGCCGTGACTCATGGATAAATTAAGATACGGGGCAAGTTGGAATCTACTTAGAGGTTACAAGCCAACATAATTCTCAATATTAAGTGGTAAGGACAAACACTTTTTCATTGATCCTGGATGGCCGCATGTAAAAACTGTGGGTTGTCAGAGTAAGATTGACCACACAAATGGCCCAAAGATGAATTTTCAGAGGATGACACTGAAAAGGCACCACATTGACAAGAGTAAAATTTCTTGAAAGAACCAAAAAAACCTCAACAATCAACATTTATAGAAGCACCAACAAGATAGCTAAGGAAGTTTTGCCTAATCATATTTGACAGCTAGCAGTAGATACGAACATTGATATGAAAACTGTCACTTACCTGGCAGGGTAGTGCCCAGCCTTGGCCACTTTTAAGACCTGTGGACTTTCAACTTCTAGAATTCCACAGCCAGCATCCTGGGAAATTCTGGGAGTTGAAGTCCATAGTCTTAAAGTGGCCAAGGTTGGACAGCTCTAGCCTATATGGATCAAGGATTAGAGGGGAAAATTCTGACAGCACGATGAAATTGGATTGAGGCACACACAGAAGTGTCTCTTGGTCTACCGAGCAACCGATTCCTCTATGGACATGTGTGCGATCACTGGATTAATATTAGGATTTAAGTATCAACTTAGACTAGCGGTGGGCATCTGCACATTTGGAGAGGGAGAGCCATTTAGATGCCCGCTTCCTGCGCCATGCATCTTGTAAACAGTGTCAAGAGAGGCAAACACTGAAGGAAATTTCACATCCTTCTGCCAAGCATAGAGTTTCATATCCCATTCTCGGCACCAACAAGCTCAGCAGAATTTGCTATCGAGGCCAAACAAAGGATCTTCCCTTAAAAGGAGCTTAGAAAAGTGCATTTTTTTTGGCTCCAGTGCTTCACCTGCCACTTAATGGTACCTTGAGGCTTTAAATGTAGGCTAGATATGATGCAACAATTCCTATGAAACATTTCACCCTCTAATCAAGGCCATGGGAGGATGGCTTTTCATGTTAAAGGGCCACTGTGATCCCGAAGAACCAGCAATTATAACTACATTAAAAAAAGAGAAATTTCCTGGCAATGTCGAGAGGCGTGGCTTCGCAGAGTTCTCCTCACAGAAGAAAGTGGTGGAAAGTTCGAGAAGTTGTAAACGGGTTTGCCACGATGGTCAGCAACCTTTCAACAAAGTACGGGCATGATCGAACAAAGAAACCAACATCGATTCGATGCTAAAAATGCTTTTCTCGACTTGGATAATAGGATGGGTTATAAACCCTGATCCCTTTGCAGGCAATCGGCTTGCGAGTCTGTCCTAAAAACATAATGAACTGAACAGTGCAAAATTTTACAATCTAGGAAAAAAGGCAGAAACATATTACATGTCAGCGACGGATCAGATGTTTTGTGCAGATTCCATGGTTGTGTTTTCTCAGGCCCCACAGGCCAAGGTCTTAGAATCAGGAACAATAATACCATTTGCTCAAGGAGTCTTCAAGTGGCGCTCCACATTCCAGTCAGAGAAGGCCTGATTTGAAATCATGACATTGAAACATTACAGTTTTGTTCTGATATTCCAGCTGAGAGGTTTGGCACAGATCTCAAGGGTTGTTTATTTTTTGCATTCAAAGCATTCTATGAAACCACCAATTGGAAACGGTCCAATTTATCATTCAAACGTTCGCAACTACATTCAACAGACAGGAAGTCTGGGTGGAATAGGACAACGCAAGCTGAAACCAGCAACAGGCTGCATTCCTGTAAAAGCAGGAATTCAACTTTGGCAGCTTGGGGACGTCCAACTCCCAGAATTCCCAACCAGCACAGCCGGCTGAAGAATTCTGGAAGTTGAAGTCCACAGGTCTTAAAATTGCCAAAGTTGGACGCCCCTGTTGTATAAAGAGACTTGGATTATTTGCTATCGATCAGATGACTACAGCTACAAATACCAAATGGCAACCTTTGAAACATTCGTCTTCTCCAGTCCCAGATAATTTTAGGTGTTGTTTCTTCAAAGGACTTCTCACAAGCATTTGCTGCAGATCTGAGTGATGCCCTTCTCTTTTATTTTATTTTATTTGAGCTTTATGCAAGACGATACGATCAAAGGAATAGGCTGGAGAATTGACATCACCAGGAGAAACACCAGAAGAAGAAAAAACATGTCCATACTGTATCGAGTGTACATCTGGATTTGAGGGGAGATGCTACTGAAACTGACCCCAGTGGCAATATGTGCAAAAATAGTGGGATTAGTATCTCACTTCAAAAAAAAACACAAAACGGGTTATTAAGAGAATCCCTCCGGATCTCAAAAGCGAAACGCATCTGGCTAAAAATAGTTTCTATCTGAACACTGGCCCTTTGTGACCATATTGATGCCATCAAAAGTATTGAAGTCGCAGCTCCTGTAATTGATGATCTGGATCACCGGCTTAAAATAGAACGTGAAAGTCATTGATGGCAAGCAACTTTGGCCTTCCTCTTGTCAAGTAGGAATCAAATGAATATGCTTGTCTCATTTTAGGAAACCTTGTTAAGCTCCTGCGTTGTCTTCAAGAAGGGTTTACATTTGGGCTGGTGAAGCCAATCTAAGGTTAAACCCATGCCTGTCTAGTCAAATACCCTTTGCAGGGAGAGCTTCACAATTCCCAGGTTTATATTGGCAACAATGACCCAGCATTGGTGACCTTTTGGTGAGGACATCCTAACGTGACGTTCTAGCTCAATAAATATAGAAAGAGGAACGTTGTTCTCTGCATCCCAGAGAAGTGGCACACCGCCTTCATACAGATGGGCACCGAGACGTGGCACCTTGTGCATTTTGTCAGGCCTGTTACCAATGTTACTCTAAAAAAACAAGTAATCCTTAACTGATTTCCAACAAGATTCAATAAGCCCAGGGGGAAATAAAAAAAAGGAACAGCAGCAGCTTTAAAAATAGAATTCTAAAACATTCTTTTGTGCTTCCCCGTTGGAAAAGAAAAAAAAAAGGGGGTGGGGGGAAGAGCCTTTAAACCTCTTGGAGGAAAAAGTGAAATTCTTACTGTCTCATGAGCCGAAAAGAACTTTTTTAACGTAGGAAATGGTTAAGTTATTATAGAGCATTTCAATATGTTCACTTCCTGGCAGCTCGTAAAGCATCACCTTTTGTTCCTGCTGACCTACCCACTTCTGGCACTGTAAGGCACTTTCTAAGTTTACTGTTCCATCTCCATTCCCATAAAAGATCTTCGGCTCTTTGTCTGGTAAGCCGTCATAGAAAAACGAGTCCGGGGTATTGACCCCAGTGCCGTAAAGGCAGTGTGTGCGTACGCCCGGGGGCGTCATGCTGTAAATCAACGCTTCTGTAGCTTTTCTCATCAGCCAACCATCTTCAAAACCGATGTCCGTGTAAAACTTCTGGAAATCCCGAATCGTGTAGTTTGCGGAAGGCGTGCTGACGAAGATCTTCCCCGGGGACCAGGTGTAATTGTAAGGAAGTAACCAGCTGGTGGAAACGGCGGATCTCTGCTGGTCCCTGATCTTGAAGGAGCTGATCACGGGGATCCGATTGTTGTCCCCTGTGACATTAAAGCAAGGACTCGTTAGGAATTCAACTGATCATATAAACATGTTAATTCCAGTTTAAGCAACCAAAAAAGAGAAGAAAAAAAAGCACAACTTGGAACTTAGCGTATTTTCTAAGAAATTACAAAAGAACCCTTTCCTTAACAAATAATGTGGAGAGGAGTACTCATATTGCAAAAGTTTGAAATAAAGAAGCTTCAGAAAAAAAACCTCTGAAAGATTATTACCGTATATACTCGAATATAAGCCAAGTTTTTCAGCACGTTTTTCAGGCTGAAAAAAGCCCCCTCGGCTTATATTCGAGTCAGGAAAAAAATGCCTTTTTCCCTGCAACCGTTTTGGCTCCCGGGGTTGCAGAGAGGCTTGCTAAAGCCAAAATGGGGTATGGGGGGGTGCAGCGCCCCTCCCCCGTGCCCCCTTTTGGCTTTAGGGGTTGCAGGGAGGCAGGGGTGAAATGCTCCCGCTTTGGACCGGTTCGGGCGAGTAGGTAGCGGAGATTGAGGCGAGTTCGCCGTACTGGTAGCAATTGGTGGCTGGCCACGCCCCCGAACCGGGCCATGTGGAAGGCAGGCAAGCTTCGGAGGGCTGCGGGGAAGGGAGCTTCCCAGCGTGCCCTCCTCCTCTCCCAGGTGACAGCCAGGGCTTCGCTGCCTCCTCTTTTCCTCAGAGCGGCAGCGTCTGCCTCCAAGTTCTTGCGGAGGGAGGGACATACATAAACACACACGCCCCTGTTGCCCCCCCCACTACTTTTGCTGTCGGCTTAAAGTCTGTGCCTGGATTCTGCTAATTACCCCTTCTCCTCCCCATTCCCATTCCTCCCCCCCCACCCGTTTTTCCACTTCTGTGCCTGGATTCTATTAATTACACCCTCTCCTCCCCATTCTCATCCCCCCCCATTTTTCCATTTCTGTGCCTGGATTCTGCTAATTACTCCTTCTCCTTCCCATTCCCCCCCTCGTTGTTCCATTTCTCTGCTGGATTCTGCTTCTGCAAGAGAAGGCTCCAATGTTTGCTTGGGTGGTGGAGGGAAACTCAAAGCATTGGGGGCTTCAGAAAGGCAGAATGAGCTTCAAAATGTGAGGCTCCTGGCTCTAACAGTGAGTGACGTCAAGTTGGCTGAGGAATAGGGGCACTGGAGTTGGGCGGGTGAATCTACAGAGGGCGTCATTCTTTAGGCAGGCTGAGCATTATGGGGCTTGAAATCAGGGGTGGCGAGGGCTGAGACACAGAAAGAGACAAAGAATGAAAGAGAGAATGAGAGAGAGAGTGGGAGAGAGACAGAGAAAGAGGGGGAGAGAGAAATGGTGACAAGATAGGGCAAAAACGTAAAATGTGAGGACAGTCGTAAGTTTGAGGACTGGTCACAAGTGCGAGAACCAGTCAAAAATTAGTTTTCCAGCCCTCTGAGTAGTCCATATGCACAAAAGGACTACCCAGAGGGCTGAAAAAAGTGATTTCTGACAGGTCCTCGCACTTTTGACCAGTCTTTTTTTATTTTGAAATTTACCAGTAGCCGCTGCATTTCCCACCCCCGGCTTATACTCGAGTCAATGAGTTTTCCCCATTTTTGTGGTAAAATTGGGGGCCTCGGCTTATATTCGGGTCAGCTTATACTCGAGTATATACGGTATCTAAAATATGGCAAGCAACAAAAGAAGAATCAGTAAAGGTTCTAACCAAACTAGGCTAACAAATCTGGAGAATGACACAATAACCAACAAACCAGAAGAGGTTAATCTATTTACCAACACCAAAGAATGGAGATTGAACAGAGTATAGATAGTCTTTCAGAATAAAAGCCTCTGAAAGAAGCTTCAGAAAAAAAGCATCCAAGCAGAGCTTCAGAAAAAAAGCCTTTTTTTCTGAAGCTCTGTTTCGGAGGCTTTCAGAGGCAGGAAAAAAAAGTTTTTTCTGAAACAGAGTTTCAGAAGTTTCAGAGGCAGAAAAAAAAAGCAAGGCACAGAGCTCAAAACCAAGGAACCTGTTGGTAAAATTCACCTCTGGAAACAGCTGATTGGGGGTATTCTTTTAAACTTCTACTCTTTTCCCTCCAATCACCTTCCAAAAATAAGCTATCATTTCTTCTTTTCAAAGCTTCGACTGTTTTTTTTTTTTTAAACTGGAAACTACACCTGACGAAGAAAAAACCACTGTAATAAAGAGAAGACGAGAGAGAATGGTGGTTTCCATTTTCAGTACGCGAAACACTATTCCAGGGACAGGATGTTCTGGTTTAATTCTGAATCATACTTATGTTCTGTCGGTACTCCACAAATCAACTTACTTGTCCAGGAAGATTTCTGTTCCATTTCAGACCTCAACCGCACTGAACTTTTCCAGGCTTGATGTTTTGCACACAATGACATACAACTAAATGTATGTTTTCCATGGCTACAGTGTGTAGTATTAACCTCATGGTGAGTGTGCTGTTTCAGATAGTGAATTAGTTACCCTAAGAATTAAAAGCTGTCTCCTTAAGAGATTGCAATGTGGGAGATATAGACAGAGATTGCATTATGGGAAATGTAGTCCATGACATGTGACCATGTCTATGTGTCTGATTGGCCACTGAGGCTCTCTGCCTGGGTTGTAGAACAAAGCCCTGGCCATTATGAATTGCCACGGAGGAGAGAAGCATGCTTTCTGAACAGGGGGACAGATCTACCGTCATTTTACACTAGGAAATGGGACAGATTATGAAATACTTGGATGAATATCACCTTGACTCACCATGATTGCAAGTCTATATTTGGAGGATACCGGAAATAAACTTGATCTGTATGAAAACCTGTTTGCTAGAGTTTAACTGCCTGTTCCCAGTGGAGCGAGATGTCTGGGGAACAGAACAGCGAGAATAAAACACCCTTTATTCTAAACGCAGATTCTCTGGCAATATCTGGAGTATTTAAATCCAATCATTATTATTCAGATAACTAACTCGAGTTGGTGTATATACTGCATACCCTCCTCCTCCTGTTTTCCTCACAACTAGGGGGACCTTTGCACAGGTTCGCCTGGTGCACCAATTGTGACCCTACTTGGATCGGGAGGCTCTCCTCACAGTCACTCATGCCCTTGTCACCTCATGGTTAGATTATTGCAATGCGCTCTACATGGGGCTACCCTTGAAGAGTGTTCGGAGACTACAGTTGGTCCAGAATGCAGTCGCGTGAGCTGTCGTGGGTCCACCTAGGTACGCCCACATTACACCAATTCTTTGCGAGCTGCACTGGCTCCCTATTGGTCTCCGGTCACAATTCAAGGTGTTGGTTATTACCTTTAAAGCCCTACATGGCTCAGGGCCAGGTTATCTTTGAGACCGCCTTCTGCCGCATAGCTCCCAGCGACTGGTAAGATCCCACAGAGTTGGTCTCCTCTGGATCCCGTCAGCTAAACAATGTCGGCTGGCAGGCCTGCAGGGGAGGGCCTTCTCTGTGGCTGCCCCAGCTCTCTGGAACCAGTTATCTCCTGAGGTCCGGACCATCCCCACCCTATAGGCCTTCCGAAAAGCGGTGAAGACCTGGCTTTTCCAGCAGGCCTGGGGCTGTTGATCTCACTCTTGCGATCTGGCGAGATCCAGCCATGAATGGTGTGAATAAGTTTTTAATGTTTTTAAATTTTTCAATGTCTTTTTATGATTTTTAAATGTATTGTAAGCCGCCCTGAGTCTTCGGAGAGGGGTGGCATATAAATTAAATTAATTAAATTAAATTAAATTAGACTACTCTGTGAATTGTGTTGGGCTGAGAAAGAGAGAAAGAGAAAGACAGATAGACTGGCCCCAATTCACCCAGGCTTTCATGCCTAAGGCGGGACCTAGAACTCCCAGTCTCCTGGTAATTGACCCAAAGTCAACCAACTGGCTTTCATGCCTAAGGTGAGACTAGAATTCCCAATCTCCTGGTAATTGACTCAAAGTCAACCAATGGGCTTTCATGCCTAAGGTGGGACTAGAACTAACCATCTCCTAGTGATTGGCCCAAAGTCATCCCAGTCTTCTGATGATTAGCCTAAAGCCACCCAATTGACTTTCATGCCTAAGGTGGCATCTCCAGGTGATTGTCCCAAAGTCACCCAGCCAGCTTTTTAAAGGCAGGACTAGAACTCCCAGTCTCCTGATAATTGGCCAAAATGTCCCGCAGCTGTCTCCTGATTTCTAACCTGGTGTCTTCACCACCAAACAAGAAGTATAGTACTGCCCAGATTACTCTTTGAGGATCAAAGTATGCTGAACATATCCAGTTGTACCATGCATATCCCTCCAAACCCACCTACCTGATGCCAGCACTCGGAAAGCTTTAGCTACTCCTCCCCACGGAGCCCCCAAGGAGACGAAGTCCCTGATGTATTTGTCTTTCCATTCCTGGGGCTGACGGCTGAGGAAGTACAGAGAATACATGTTCCCCATGCTGTGGGCAATTAGGACCACTGGTTCGCCATACTCTTCGTACATGAGCTCGATCAGCTTCTGGAGAGCTTCAAAATAGGCTCCATTCTCGTCTGCAAGGATGAAGACACAGGAGTTATCCAGTGAAAAGAAAGGAGTCCTTACCTTCGTTCGGTTGACCTGTCAATTGATTACTAACTTTCAGATTAGCTATTGCACAAGCTGAAACTGCCAGGGAAAGGATGCAAGAATTATTTAGAGAGTAATGATTTATTTTGGGGTAGCTTTATACGTTAACGAACAGGCTCTGCCCAAGGAAATGTAAGAAAGGTGAGCGGTTTAATCAATCAATCAATCAATCAATCAATCAATCAAGGAGCCTGGTTTAGCTCAGCAGACTAAAAGCATAGTGATTAAAACCAGCTGTCTGCAATTACTGTAAGTTCGAATCTCACCAGGCTCAAGGTTGACTCAGCCTTCCATCCTTTCTAAGGTAGGTTAAATGAGGACCCAGTTTGTGAGGGCAATAAGCTGACTTTGTATAAATATACAAAAGTATGAAGGCTATTGCTTAACGCATTGTAAGCCACCCTGAGTCTCCAGAGAAAGGCGGCATATAAATCAATTTTTTTTAAAAAAAAATCAATCACAAGCACTTCTGAGGGATGTTTTTCAAGTTCCGAATTGGTTATTTGCTAAGTAATTCCTTTTAATTAAGGAGATGTCTTTACCTGAGACTCAAGATAAAGGTAAAGGTTCCCCTTGCAGATATGTGCAAGTTGTTCCCGACTCTAGGGGGCAGTGCACATCTCCATTTCAAAGCCGAAGAGCCAGATCAGCTATTTTCAGAGTAGTTATGGACAAACCAAGGAGTTATGGACACAGATTTAAATGGTATTAACCAACAGAATAGAATATTTTATTGACCGAGCGTGATAGACACACAAGGAATTTGTCTCCGATACATAAATCTTAATGTACATGCAAAACAACAAAGTAATAATAATCATAATATCAAAGTAATAATAATCATAATAATGATATCAATAAGAGAAGGCAGTGGAACAGATGAGAAGGATAAAAGTAATACAGCCATAAGGTAAAGGTAAAGATTCCCCTCGCACATATGTGCTAGTTGTTCCTGACTCTAGGGGGTAGTGCTCATCTCCGTTTCAAAGCCGAAGAGCCAGTGTTGTCCGAAGAAACAAGAAATCCCATTTAATTATCATTCGAAGAAATGTGTTGGAAGTTTAGAAGATCCCCTAAATCAGGGGTGTGCAACTTTAAGCTTGGCAACTTTAAACTTTGTGGATTTCAACTCCCAGAATTCTCCAGCCAGCATGGGGAATTCTGGGAGCATGTTGTCTGGGGAATTCTGGGAGTTGGAGTCCACAGGTGTTAAAGTTTCCACGGTGGGATACCCCTGTCCTAAACGAAGGAATCCTTTCCTCCTGTGTCTCACACTTTTTAAAGGACACAAATATTCCTAGGGTAGATCCCATGACTGAGAGTAAGATGTTGCAACTGCAACTGATATAATAACTGCAACACACCCAGAAAATATATATATATATATATATATATATATATATATATATATATATATATATATAT
>WNWU01000024.1:7511196-7527537 GCA_012654045.1 Ptyas mucosa
TATATATATATATATATATATATATATATATATATATATATATATATTTTACACAATGACTTTATGAAGGATATGCACTCTAGCACATTTTCAGAGAGGCCCTAAAGTTAATCTTGATTTCAACAATATTTATAAAACTATGAAGACATACTTGCATTTCACCTTCTGATATAATCACAGAATAAGGACTAAGTCTGGGTAAGATTTCAGTGCTGTCTTTATTTTCTGACACTCCTTCAGTGAATAACAATCACAGAAGTGAAACCTGACATTTCTGACGAAAACTAATTTTGAAAATTCTTTTTTAGAAATGCAAAGTTTTTATTCTTTACACGACCGCCTTTAACTAATTTAGCATTAAAGCCCAAGAGTTTGAGTTCAGTGTTGAACGTCTATTTTAAAAAGAACGATATTTATATACCTTGTAGATGATTTATTTAGTTTTGTGTTTTAAAAAAAACCCCTTGTCCTTGCTTGTTGGGTGATATTTTAAAGCAGAAATTATTCATCTTGTTAATAGCACTGCACATTCTTTTCGTTATTTCTATTATTGCAGTGTGCTTGTTTAAAACTGTAATGGTTTACACCAAAAAAACTGACAGTTTTGTCAATGGACTCCGTTTTCTAAAAGTTTCTGCCTGAAGTTCATAAATGCAAGTAAAACTCATGTAGCAAGATAAAATATATTCTGGGCTTCGGTTAAAAAAAGTCTTGGTCTTTCAAATAAGGGGAAACCAACTTCTATAATCTGTCATAAACAAACAGCAAAAAGCATGATTTGGTTCAAACACTTGCAAACTCCATATGTAAGATCAGCAACAGACTGGGTAAAATAGAGAGGAGCGTTACTTTCCACTGTTGGGGTGATATATTTTTTTCTGCTGTTTTTATGTTTTTATCAGTCTCTCTAATATTTTATCAGCTTTCCTGCAGCATCCAATCAGCGAGGTGAGAAGACTGATTGGCAAACAGCCTTGTGACATTGGGTTGCATCAGAGGCTAAACAACTCAAGAATGTTTGCATGCGGTTCTTAGGCTCTCAAATTCCTAAGGTTGTTTAAGTACAGATTAGGCGAAACCTGGCTCAAAAACAATAACTGGGAAAGGGACGTTGGAAACTTAAATGGACGATCACTTAGACATGAGTCAACAGTGTGTGGCAGCAGCCGCCAAAAAAGCAAATACAATCCTCGGTTGTACAAGCAGAGGCATAGAATCAAAATCACGTGAAGTGTTTGTAACGTTTTATAAAGCTTTAGTAACGCCACACTTGGAATCCTGCATCCAGTTTTGGTCACCACATTACAGAAAAGATGTGGAGACTTTGGAAAAAGTGCAAAGAAAAGCAACTAAGATGATTAAAGGCCTGGAGACTAAAACGTATGAAGAACAGTTGCAGGATTTGGGTTTGGCTAGTCTAGAGAAAAGAAAGACTAAGGGGGACATGATAGCAGTGTTCTAATATCTCAGGGGCTGCCCCAAAAAAGAGGGAGTCAAGCTATTCCCCAAAGCACCTGAGGGCAGAACAAGAAGCAATTGGTGGAAACTCCCCTATATACTTGAGTATAAGCCGACCCAAATATAAGCCGAGGCACCTAATCTTACCACCAAAAAACTGGGAAAACTTATTGACTCGAGTATAAGCCTAGGGTGGGAAATGCAGCGGCTACTGGTAAATTTCAAAATAAAAATAGATACCAATAAAATTACATTAATTGAGGCATCAGTAGGTTAAATGTTTTTGAATATTGATTTCAAAGAAAAACAGTAAACTAGCTCTGTAAGTGGAAAAGAGGATCAACAAAAACAAAAATCTTGTCACCACGGTGAAGAAAAGCAGTTGTGAAATGAGTGACACAGCTGTTAAGAATGCTACAATGGGCATAAATGATGACCAGTCATAAGTGCGAAGACCGGTCAAAAGTGCGAGGACCTGTCAGAAATCACTTTTTTCAGCCCTCTGGGTAGTCCTTTTGTGCATATCGACTACTCAGAGGGCTAAAAAAGTTATTTTTGACTGGTCCTCGCACATTTGACCAGTCCTCAAACTTACGACTGTCCTCACATTTTACGTTTTTTGCCCTATCTTGTCACCATGGTGAAGAGAAGCAGTTGTGAAATGAGTGACATGGTTGTTAAGAATGCTGCACGGGCATAAATGTGAGGATGGTCATAAGTGTGAGGACCAGTCAGAAGTGTGAGGACCTGTCAGAAATGACTTTTTTCAGCCCTCTGAGTAGTCCCTATACACATATATCACATGACCAGCTAGCCACGCCCACCCAGTCACTGGCTTGATCTAATTTCAGGCAAGTTCAAGCCTCTGTTAAGAGATACCTGCATTCTCTCTCTCTCCCTTTTTCTTCTTTCTCTTTCTTTCTTTGTCTCTTTCTCTCCCTTTCTTTCACCCTCCCTTTCTCCTTCTCATCTGGCATTCTTAGAGCTCCACTATTGATTAGCTTAGCCTAGGGGTGGGCAAATGTGGCCCTTTTACAACCTGTGGACTTCAACTCCCAGAATTCCTGAGACAGCCAAGCTAGGAAAATTCTGGGAGTTGAAGTCCACAGGTTGTAAAAGGGCCACATTTACCCACTCCTGGCTTAGCTTGAGCAAGGATAGCTAGCAGCCAATTACAATAAACTCTCAATTACAATAAGCTCTCAACTCAAACTCAGTGCACATGGGATCTCCCTAAACAGTGAGGATTTCTTTGTTTCTTTCTCCCTTGAAGCCCACTTTTGCTTCCAGGGGGCTGCAGGGAGTCTTGCTAGGCACCCCCCTTATGCCCCTAGCAAGCCTCCCTGCAGCCCCTGGGAGGCAAAAAGGGGCACGGGGGAGGGGCGCCGCACCCCCCCCACGCCCCACTTTGCTTTTAGCAAGCTTCCCTGCAGCCCCTGGGAGCAAAAAAGGGGCGTGGGGGAGGGGTGCCGCACCCCCCCACCCCATTTTGCCTTTAGCAAGCCTCCCTACAGCCCCTGGGAGCCAAAACGGTTGCTGGGGAAAAAGGCATTTTTTTCCTCACTCGATTATAAGCCGAGGGGGGCTTTTTTCAGCATTAAAAATGTGCTGAAAAATTCAGCTTATAGTCGAGTATATACGGTAATCAAGGAGAGAAGCAACCTGGAATTAAGGAGAAACTTCCTAACAGTGAGGACAATTAACCAGTGGAATAGCTTTCCTTCAGACCTAGTGGGTGTTTCATCACTGGAGGTTTTTAAGACGACACTGGACAGAAGACGGAAGAAGCCACTTTTCTGAAATGGTATAGGTCAGTGATGACTAAACTTTTTGCTGTCGTATGCCAAAAGCGAGGGGAGTGCAGAGGGGTCGTGCGCATGTGTGCCCACACTCATAATTCAATGCACCCCCCTCCCATGCCGGCACATGCGACCCCCCCCCCCATGCTCCCACATCTTTTGGCACATGATGGCACGGTGGGCCCGTTTTTTGCTCTCCCCAGGCTCCAGAGGCTTTCTAGGAGCCTGGGGAGGGTGAAAACAGCCTTCCTCACCCTCCCGGAGGCCCTCCAAAGGCCAGAAACAGCCTGTTTCTCGACTTCCAGTGGGCCCAGAAGGCCTGAAAATCAGCTGGCCGGCATGTGCATGCGCGCTGGAGCTGAGCTAGGGCAGCGCTCGCATGCCACAGATATGGTTCCATGTGTAAGGTGACCAAATTTTAACATTGGTAAAGAGGGACACCATTGACCGGGGGGGGGGGGGCTTGATTAAAAATTTGGTCTATATGGAGCAACAAAAATTTTCATAGAATGCAAAAATAGTATTATAATATATTTTTAAAAATTTCAACATAAGTACAATTTACAAATATAATAAATAAATAAAAATTATGTATACTATTATTTTATTCTATAGGGACTACTCAGAGGGCTGAAAAAAGTCATTTCTGACAGGTCCTCGCACTTTTGACTGGTCCTCACACTTATGACCAACCTCACATTTATGCCGGTGCAGCATTCTTAACAATCATGTCACTCATTTCACCAATCTTCACCAGACTTTTGACCAGTCTTCGCACTTATGACTGGTCATCATTTATGCCCATTGTAGCATTCTTAAAAATGGTGTCACTCATTTCACAACTGCTTCTCTTCACCATGGTGATAAGATAGGGCAAAAACGTAAAATGTGAGGACAGTCGTAAGTTCGAGGACTGGTCAAAAGTGCGAGGACCAGTCAAAAATAACTTTTTCAGCCCTCTGAGTAGTCCATGTGCACAAAAGGACTACCCAGAGGGCTGAAAAAAGTGATTTCTGACCGGTCCTCGCACTTATGACTGGTCATCATTTATGCCCATTGTAGCATTCTTAAAAACAGTGTCACTCATTTCACAACTGCTTCTCTTCACCATAGTGACAAGATAGGGCAAAAACGTAAAATGTGAGGACAGTCGTAAGTTCGAGGACTGGTCAAAATTGCAAGGACCAGTCAAAAATAACTTTTTCAGCCCTCTGAGTAGTCCATGTGCATAAAAGGATACAGCAATAGTGTCACTGCGTTCTTGTATTTACCAGCTGAGCTCTCATTTCTGGACTAATAGACTTGCCATAGATGCTCAGAAGTTCTTATCAGTATCTAACTGCGCATCCTCCACATTCCTTTCTTGCCTTCATCTTAACTTCTTTGTTCTCTTGCCGAGAGGTCCGGCAGGAACGCTTGCCAAGATGTAACTAACTAGTTAGCAAGAGTTATTTTTATTTTAGTTTTACAATAAAATGAGTTTTCTTAGAAAATACTTCTTCGGGTTTGTTTTCTCAGGGTATGCTTGCAAGGAGAGCCAACGGTCCAACCTCTAATCTGAGGTGTGATTGTCCCAGAGCCAGGATGGGATCAATCAACGCCCTGACACCTGGTAGCAGTCGGATGGTTCAAATTATGGCTTTTTCCTTGCTTGTTACTTTGATAAGACCTCTAGCCTAATTTAGCTAATTATTTTGTGACTGAGAAACGCTAATTAATTATCGCAAATATGCCAAAGAAAAAGAAAAACAGATACAAAGCTAAAAACATAGATATCTCTGATATCTCTGATGAAGCAGTGGAAAGAACCACAAATAAGTCTTCCATCCTTCAAACGCCACTTGCTTCAGCCACGCGCCTGGAAGGGACCACAGGAGAGGAAACTGAAAAAATGCTTTCGGAGAGGCTTCAGGAAGATAGTAAAGCTGCTTTTGAAGACGATGAACTACGACTCAGGTCAGTAGCCTTTTCTTCTGAATATGTATGCTCCCACACAATTCCTGAAGAAGCCCAAAGATTTGAAACGCTTGGTGCAAGGCCAAAGCTTTCAGAAACTGCCGAGCATTTTTCCTTCCACGCAGAGAGAGAAATAATTCATTATTCTCCTCAAAGCCCCGAACTTACTCAGCGTGAGAAAGCTATAAAGTTTTATAGTGACCATATAAATTTTATGAGTGTGAGCTATCCCAGACAAAAATGGACTTGTTTATGCTTGAGCAAGATAAGAGAGAGTCTCGCGACTTAAAAATCTCTAAAAGCGCCATTTTGGCTTCTTCTTCAGAGCCAGAGACACACCCCCTGGTGGATTTTTTGTCAGGCCAATCAAAACAGAGAACAGTGCACACGTCACATGAAATCCTCCTTGATCAAATTTCAAGTGCCACGCAAACTGAGCTGCCCGAAACTATAGGTGCAGCACCATCTGCTGGCGAAAGTAATTTACTAGAGGAAGCTGAAAGGCAACGCAGTTTACATGGACATTTTGAACTATTGCAGCAGACTTTAGCAAACATGTCCTTAACTCGTTCAGATATTCAGGCCGCAATGCCACCAGTGTCTCCACAGGCCCAACCTTCAGCACCCCCTGGTGGTGCTGGTGTTTTTTTAGATGGAACACAACAACGCTTAATGCAGCAAAGGCAAGCTCAAGCACAAATGACAGCTGGAATACAGCAGATCCCAACACAGCAGCCACATTTTCAAGTACCTGCATATGTGCCTCCAGCCATGCAACCAGGACCAGCTCCTGGTCCATCTCCAATGGCACAACCAAGACCATTTTTGGGTCCACCTCCACCGGCACAGCCACCATATCAAATGCATGTTCCTCACCAGGCATTTTCTGTTGCTCCACTAGCTGGTGAGTCCAAATTAAAAATGTCAGGACAGAATTATAAGGCCTGGATCAGTGAGATTACACTATTACTTCTCAGAGAAGGCACTCACTATATGATTTTTAATCCGCCTGCTCAGACATGGACTCCTGCAATAAGAGACTTAGAGATTAGAGCTCGCACAACATTATTAATGTCCATGGATACTGAACTGCAGGTCACTTTTCCACCTAATACAACAACCCAAAAAATTTGGGCCCAATTGGAAAATTGCTACAGGCCCGTTTCAATTGAATCTTCATGTTTGCTCACGTCTGAGCTCCACGGTTTGAGATTGAAACCTGGTGGTCAAATTGGAGGACATTTGACCAAACTGAAGGAATCAGAACAGAATTGAGAGAAAGAGGTCATAATATTGATGATATTCAAATGATCAGAATTATCATTAACTCATTGAACTATGAATGGAAAGATGCTGTTACAAAAATTAACCAAGTCCCTATTGCTCAACGCACAGTGGACAATGTATGTAGACTTTTAATTGAAGAAGAGGCAATCATGTTAGCCACGCCACATTTGAGAAGACCACCCACAGCAAGAGCTCCAGCGAGGCGTCCCTTCCGAGAAAGGGCCTACGTTCCAAGGATGCCAAGATGCTACATCTGCAATTGTGTGGGACATACCACCCAGGATTGTCCCCAATGAGCTTCAGCTCCCGTCTCATACCAGCCCAGAGGAACAGACTCCAGAGGCAGAGGCAGAGGCGGAAGACAAGGTCGTCATGGTCCAAGGCGTGATCTACAAGCTCCACTTGCTACATTGGCTTTAACCAACGATCCACAACCTCATCCAGAGTACGACAGACGGCTTTTGAGGACTTTGGACAGTGGTGCAGCATTGCATGTAACCTACAGAAAGGAACTTTTCACAGAGATGCACGAGCCTGAACCTGAACTACGTGAACTTTATTCTTTTTCCAATCATCCTTGTCAGGTCAAAGGAAAAGGAACTGTTTATGTTGAAGAGCTCGATGCATTCATCCCTGATGTTTATTACATACCAAGAGCAAATAGCAGTTTGCTTAGTCAGGCTCACTTGTCTAGGGTTTTAAAGTTCCAGGTTCACCACCTCGAGAAAGCAAGTTACATAACTAAAAATGGAGATATTGTTGCTGAAACCATGTTGATTGGTGGTGTTTATTACTTAAAGCCAAAGCCTAAATCGCAAGCACAGGCAAGTATACAAACTCCAAAGAAGGAGAGCGCAGGCCCAGAGAGAGATATTCCAGAGAGAGATCCTGTTGCTACTCCAAAGGCTCCTAAAGCCAACAAAAAGAAAATTAGAAAACAGTTTGCTCAGAGCAAGCCTGAGGTTCCTCATAAAACTGTCAATGTTGAAAATTCACTAACTGGTAAACCTTTGCATTACAGGTGTATCCACAAGTGGCATAGAAGATTGGGGTATGCCAGTTTCCGTGTCCTTAGGAAAATGCCGGAGTTCACAAAAGGTTTGGATCTAAAGGGGTGTAAGGTGTTTTTGGATTGTGCTGTCTGCAAGAAAGTCAAATCCAAAGCAGCAGCCATTCCCAAACACGCTACACGCCTGTCAACACGCATTTTTGATTTGGTACACACTGACATAGTTGGTCCATTTCCGCCAACGCTTGGTGGTAGGAAATATTTTCTAACAATTGTTGATAATTACTCTAGATATAGATATGTATATCCTATGAAAGAAAAATCTGAGACCTTTCAGATCTTTAAAGACTTTGCAGCCCTTGTTTCTACCCAACACCAAGTTCGCATTGCCAGAATCCAGAGTGATCGTGGTGCTGAATTCATGTCTCAGCGTTTCCAGGACTGGATGCGTAAGAATGGAATTATTCACCAGACTTCAGCTCCTTCCACACCGGCTCGTAATGGAGTCATAGCCCTGCAAACGAGGCCCTGCAAACCATGATGCGTTGTCTCCTAGAAGACGCCAACCTTAGTATGCCATACTGGGGTGAAGCTATCAAATATGCAAATTACATTGTCAACCGTACTTGAAGCAGTGTAATAAATCAGACTCCTTTCTTCATGATGTATGGTTACAAGCCAGATCTCAAAAACCTCCATATTTTTGGTTCATACGCTATGGTGAACATTCCCTTAGCTCAAAGAAGAAAAGGAGGTCCAGTAGCAAAGAGACTGAGATTTATGGGTAGTGATGATAATTGAAAATGGAGCAAATTTATTGACTCCAAACATGTAATTGTGATTTCCCAATCCGCTAATTTGAGGAAGATGTTGATTGGTCCAGGATTCATTCCAATGATCCTGGAGTTTATTTTCCTAGAGATGATGTTGGTGATGCCATGCAGCCTGATGACCAAGATTCACAGGCAAATGTTCCATCCACCAGTTCTTCTCCACCTGATGTTCCATCTTCGCAAGCCGCAGATGCTGATTCTAGTGACGAATGTGAGGACGAGGACGAAGCAGAAGAAGAATGGACTGTTGTTCTGAGATGTTCCAAGAGGGCCACAAAAGGAATCCCTCCACAGCAATATTCGTGGCAACTGACAAAAGCACCCTTCCCTTTGATTTGCAATGTTACACTTCCACCTGATACGTTCACACAAATCCAGTATCTTCCTGATTCAGAGCAAGAGAAGTGGTATGATGCAATGCAGGTTGAAATGGACAGTCTAAAGAAACTTAAGGTATTTACACCTGCAAAACCTCCAACGAACAAAAGGGTCATTGGCACTCGATGGGTCTACAGAATCAAAAAGAAACCAAATGGTGAATCATTGTACAAGGCCAGGCTTGTAGCTCAGGGTTTCACTCAACGTTATCCTGAGGACTACACAAATACCTACTCACCGACAGTCAAAACTGAGAGTGTAAAAATTGCTTTGGTTTAGAAGTTTTCCAGTTCGATGTTGACACGGCTTATCTACATGCTGACCTAGCTGTAGCTTATTTCATTAGAGGCATCTGGTGGAATGAGCTATATAGGTAGTCCTTGATTTACAACCATAATGAAGCCCAACGTTCTCCTCGTTAAGCCATGACGGTCGTAAGTCAAGAGGCACACATGAACCAACCCAATTTGACCAGTGGTGGGTTTCTACCGGTTTGCGAACCAGTAGTGGTGGTGGCAGGAGGCTCCGCCCACCCGCCCAGTTTTCATCATAGATGCTCTGCGCACACGCAGAAGCGCCGCATGCAAGTGAAGCAAGCGCTCACAGTTCCGAACCAGTAGCGAAGGTAAGTGGAACCAGGGGTGAAATGCTCACAGATTAGATTGGATCGCCCAGTCTGGTAGCGATCTTGGCCGGTGGTTCGGCAATCCGGTAACGATGGAGGAGCAAAGCTCCGCCCACCCACCCGAGGGTCATTACTTCCTGGTTTTAACCAGGAAGTAATGTGTTTTTTACTTAATGTAAATGTTTTATGCTTAGTGTTTTTTAATGGGTTTTGCGCATGCACAGGTCTGCGCGCACATGTGATGCATGCGGGGTGCATGTACATGTGATGCACACGGGATGCATGCATGTGATGCGTGCAGGACGCATGCATGTGACACACCCACCCACAGTGTGCACGTACACGCACGGGGCGCACGCATGTGACGCGCACGGACACATGTGCTTCCAAACCAGTAAGAAAGGTAAGTAGATTTCACCCCTGAGTGGAACCCACTACTGAATTTGATGATATTTTTTGTGGCAGTTGTCAAACAAATGCAATGGTTTGTAAAGGAAGTGCAAACCCCTTGTCCACAATGGGAATTCTTTTGCTGAAAACAAAGAAGTTCAACTGTCTGTGAAGTTTCTCAGTCATTCAGGTCATGGTGGTCCCAAAGGTGGGCGGGGGGTGGGGGTTGGACTTTCAGAAAGTCCAGTCACCTCTTGGGGGGAAAAAAACCTTTTGGGGCCAAGAAGTAAACTCTAGTTTTTGGCAAAAAACCCCAACTCAACCCATCATAATTTGCAGTCACACCCAGGAGACCTGCAAGAAGCCACAAAAGTGGGCTGGATGCCAAGTGCCCAAAATATGATCACATGACCACAGGGGCCTGGTGGTCCGAACTTCAAATCTGAGTCGTATTGTTTTCAGA
Source organism: Ptyas mucosa (assembly GCA_012654045.1). Classification (NCBI taxonomy): domain Eukaryota; kingdom Metazoa; phylum Chordata; class Lepidosauria; order Squamata; family Colubridae; genus Ptyas; species Ptyas mucosa. Next base: position 7,521,395 of record WNWU01000024.1, read on the forward strand.
GTCGGTCATAGTTTTGAACATTCACTAACCAGCTGTTTGTTAAACAAGGACCAGCACTCCATGGCATAGGACCAGGGTATTTACGGGACCGCCTTCTGCCACCGACAGCCTCCCACCGACCAGTTCGCTCCCACAGAGAGGGACTCCTCAGGGTGCCGTTGGCCAAATTATGCCGGCAGGCGTCACCCAGGAGGAGAGCCTTCTCTGTGGGAGCTCCTGCCCTCTGGAATGAACTGCCCCTGGAAATACGTACAATCTCTGACCTCCGGGTTTTTCGCTGTGCCCTGACAGGCGGGGCTGTCTATTTAATTGGTTTTAAATTGGAATTTTAAATTGAGGTTTTAAATTTTGGCCGAAACTGTTTAATTGGTTTTAATTAATTTTAATGATGATGTCTGTATATTTATGTTTTAAATTGGCTGTATACTGCCCCGAGTCCTTCGGGAGAAGGGCAGTATATAAATAAAATTAACATTAAAATTAACATTAACATTAACATCTGTCATACACCAAAAGCCTATGCCTTTTGATAAATTATGTCAGTTGGAAAAGGTGTCACAGGCAGTCCTCGACTTACAACAATTCGTTTAGTGACCGTTCAAAGTTACAACGGCACTGAAATAAAAGTGATTTAGGATCGTTTTTCGTACTTACGATCGTTGCAACCTCCCCATGGTCACAGGATCAAAAGTCAGACGCTTGGCAACTGACTCTTATTTATGACGGCTGCAGTGTCCCGGGGTCATGTGATCTGCTTTTGTGACCTTCTGGCAAGCAAAGTCAATGGGGAAGCCAAGTTCACTTAACAACCATGTCACTAACTTAACAACGGCAGTGATCCGCTAAGCAACTGTAGCATGAAAAGTCGTAAAATGAGGCAGAACTCACTTCACAAAATGTCTCGCACAGCAACAGAAATATTGGGCTCAATCGTGGTCGTAAATTGAGGGCTACCTCTACTCTAGTCCTCTTTTATGTTTTTGGCTACTGTACATTAACAAGGAAATTCTTTTTCTCCTGAACAAGTTAGGAAACTTCCACGCAGCACATCCAACATTCCAAATTCTTATGAAATCTAACCCTCACGATCTTGTTTTACAAAGATAGGAAAAGGAAGCAGCACTTTGCAAGAATGAAAAGGTTCTTTACACACACACACACACAAACACACACACACACACAGGGGAAGGGAAGTTGTTGAGGTTTTTTTTTTCAATTTATTTTCTTTTGCTCTCTAGCGGTTGAAAATAAAACCTGACAGGCGAGGCAACAAAATTAAAATCTCAAATGCAGCTGCCAAATGCCAAAGAAGTAACACAACCAGCAAAAATAGCTTCAAATTACGTGCCAATGGGACATCTTCAACTATGGGCTATGATTGGTTTTTGGGAGACAAATCGCAGAAGCTTCCAAAAAGGGGTGGGAGGAGAGATGAGCAACACAGCAGAAAACATCCTAGATCAGTTGTTGGCGAACCTTTTCGGCACCGAATGTCGAAACCAAAGCATGCGTTTGCCAGAAACTGGAAGAGCAGCCGCCCGGCACACACATGCGTGCCGGGCCACTGCATTTCCGTTTTCTGGCATGCATGCGTACCAGATGGCCAGCATACATGTGCGCACTGGAATGCAGAAGAGCAATTGCTGACAGGGCGCATGACCAGAGAGATGGCTCTCCATGCCACTTCCAGCATGTGTGGGATAAGTTCCCCATCATTGTCCTAGATCAATGGTAAAAAGCAAAGTTTCTTAGGACAGAAAGTGGACAAAGTTTGATTCATGAAGTTCAGGGGGCTTAATTATACCACAGACTTTAAAAAAAAAAAACAGACAGAATTTCAGTTGCACCATTATGAATTTTTGGGGAGAATAACCTGAGGACACCTTGTCACTGTATACAAACAGACTAACAGAGCTGGAGGTCTTCTAGTCCAACCCCCTGCTTAGGCAGGAAACCCTACATCATTTCAGACAAATGGTTATCCAACATCTTCTTAAAAACTTCCAGTGTTGGAGCATTCACAACTTCTGGAGGCAAGTTGTTCCACTGATTAATTGTTCTCACTGTCAGAAAGTTTCTCCTTAGTTCTAAGTTGCTTCTCTCCTTGATTAGTTTCCACCCATTGCTTCTTGTCCTACCATCAGGTGCTTTGGAGAATAGCTTGACTCCCTCTTCTTTGTGGCAGCCCCTGAGATATTGGAACACTGCTATCATGTTTCCCCTGGTCTTTATTTTCATTAAACTAGACACACCCAATTCCTGCAACTGTTCTTCATATGTTTTAGCCTCCAGTCCCCTCATCATCTTGTGACCATTATCCTTTTTTTCTCCCCATTTATGCATTTGAAAATTTAAAGTCAAAAAGACCGGGGGATTCATCCATTGAGAAAATATCTGCCAGGGTAGATAAATTGGGGGGGGGGGGGAGATGGGACATTTCACTACGAAGTGCCAGGCTGCCCATCGTCTCAGTGGCGCAGTGGTTAGTGTGGAGTACTGCAGGTTATTTCTGTGGACTGCTGGCTGCCGGCACTTTGAATCTCACCAGGCTCAAGGTTGACTCAGCCTTCCATCCTTCTGTGGCGGGTAAAATGAGGACCCAAATTGTTGGGGGGGCAATAGACTGACTCTGTAAACAGCTTCGAGTGGGCTGTAAAAGCACTGTGAAGTGGTATATAAATCTAAGTGTTATTGTTATCTTGCTTTTTAATTGTAACTTTTAATTTTTTATTCTATTTTCATTGTTTTTTGCACCTTTAAGCTTTGATTATTTATTTAGAAAATTTATATAGCAGTGTGTTTCTTCACAGTGACTCTAAGAGGCTTTCAAACAATAAAAAATACAGTATAGAATGGACGTTGGCTTACCTGAACGTCCTTTTTCTGGGCACTGCGACTGCAATCCATGGCCGGGGTATTCCACACATGCGTAGTTGAGAACTAAGTGATGAATATTCAAATTTCTTGTTGGTGTCCGCCTCCTCTGTGCTATCCTCTCCAGTTCATTTCACGAAGAACACAGGTACTAGAAGTCAAGAGAAGAACACACCAAGACACCAACACCTCCAACAGACAAATGTCAAAACAGGGCAGGGAGCCGTAACAGGGAGGGAATTGATTGCAGTCGCAGTGCCCAGAAAAAGGACGTTCAGGTAAGCCAACGTCCATTTTCCAGTGCACTGCTCCTGCAATCCATGGCTGGGATATATTAATAGCCCAGGCAGCCGCCGTGTGTGTTTCCAAACGCCAGCTCAGCCTTCCTGTCTTCTGATTTGAGGCCATCCACCATGTCGCCGGAAAGAACAGATGAGGAGACAAGAGCCGCCACCGGGGTGTCCACCGAAGGTAAGGCCAAGAGGTCCTCCAGTTCAGGAACGGCACAGTAAAGTTTTTTGTCCAAGCCACTCGGTGCTGTCAAAGAACCAGGCTGAGCCCAGCCACTCTGCACCACTTCAGAAAAAAGAGGAGGGCAAGGAATCACATCCTTTTCAGGCTTGGCACTCTGGAACAGAGGGTCATGAAGAGCCTTGGAGGAGGTACCACTCTCAGCTGAAGAGGGCGCCAGACCAAATTTGGGCTTATGGAGGAGAGACTTAAAGATTGAAGGTCTAAACAGACCAGTAAAAACAGGTTGGTCAGGGAGAAGGTCCTCATCCTCCGAAAACTCCATCTCCTCAGGACATTCAGTCTCAGGATCAGACTCTCCACTGGAAACGTACTCACGCCTAGTAGAGGCAGTAGGCCTGTCAGACACACACCCATGTGCCCTGGGCGGAGACGAAGTCGAGGGAACTGGAGCCACACTCTGATGAAGGCCAGCAGCCAAGATTTTAGCCAATGCATCTGACAACACAGACTGAAGATTCAGCTGCATATCCACACTGGAAGAGGCCGGCGGATGAGCAGAAGTAGTGGCAGACGGGAGGGCACCCACAGGAGAATTTGTAGCAATGTCCACCTCCTGCAGAGAAAACATAGGCTCCGGGCTCAAAGGCCTGTCAGAAGCAGACTGGACCACCTCTGCATCAGATTCCAAACAGGGCAGCTCTGGAGGTAAATGGTGTGGCCTGTCACCAAACACAGGCTGAGGCGAAGTCACTGGGACAGACACTATTGGTGAAGCAGGATCAACAGCAGATGCATGCTTTGCTTTGGTATATTGCCGTTCTAAGGCCTTGTGGCGTCTGAGAGTATCTTTCTCCTCTGCAGATGAAGGCTTGGCCTGAGACCTGAGGGCCACAGGGACTGTACTCTTGGACTTGGACTTAGCCCCTTTAGTGTCTGATACTGCTACCTCCCTTGGAGGACTGGAATCAGCCTCCAGATCAGAAGAAAGGTTGGAATCAGCCATGCTTAATTGTCAGACAGCCTGCAAGAAATGAGGCAACTAAAGGCCAATTAAAATTATTTCATAACCAAGGTTAATTAGAATAACCACCATTCCAAGACAACGCCCCCCCCCCCACCAACTTCCAAGAAGCAGAAGGGCTGGGGGAAGGAAAACTGAACCCCACTCAGGCCAGAATAATAGGGAACAGGAAAGGCAAAGAGGCAAACAGCCTCCACACGCCAACAATAAATAGAGGCCTGGGCACAAAAGGCCCTTAAACGCCTTGCTTTGGGGCTGGTGGCTCACCCAGACCTGCCACGCAGGTGCCCAGCTAAAAAGGGTTCAAACCGCTCCGATCCCAGCGAAAAACAAAATGGCGGCCGCCACGATCGTAGTCCCAAAATGGCGCCTCCCAGCACACTGACCGCAATTCCAGAGCTCCTCTCAGCGACGACAGCAGTCCTGCAGCTCTCCCACTCCAGCAACACAAACGGGCAAATGGTCAGCAAGGCGCCCCCTCGAGGGATTCACACGGCGCCGAAAAACAGCTGGGATCCTCGGAGTGTGCCTCAAGCCTGGGCATTAACTCCGGAGCCGCAATTGAGTGAAAAAAGGGCTGGGGCTGCGGCGGTAGCGGTTTTACCGGCTCACCGGTTGTCCAGCACCCCCGCCTGTGGCTAATTAGGCTCGGATGTGCCCAGCCGGGTCAGAATCCGGAAGAAAGCTGCAGCCCCTCACAAATCAAAGGAGGAAGAGCGTCCTGGAGCCCCAGGCTCGCTGCCTCCCCGCAGCAGCCAAAAGAAAGAAACAAGCAGCCCCCAGCCAAAAATAAAAGGAGACTAAAGAAACACTAACTGAAAGAAATAAAAGAAAAAATACCAAGAAATCAATAAAAGCTAGCTAAATAGCACAGAGCAACAAATCACACTAGTTCTCACAACTACTGAGTGAAATGAATTGGAGAGGATAGCACAGAGGAGGCGGACACCAACAAGAAATTTGAATATTCATCACTCAGTTCTCAACTACGCATGTGTGGAATACCCCGGCCATGGATTGCAGGAGCAGTGCACTGGAAAAAAAGCAATAAAAATAATCAATAACCCCACTCCAGCGACAACACATGGTCAAATAAGCCACTTGATGGCCTCCATCTCACTCTGGCTTCCTCAGGCCCACTGACAAAACCAGATCTTAAAGGGTTGATATTCCAAGCTTATCCTGTAAGTTGCCCAGGGTCACTGTTTTAGTGAAATCGGTACCACAGAAATTCCATCTAGATATATATATAAAAGTGAAAACCACTCATGCCGTAATCACGAAATCTCCAGAACCGTAAAGTCTACAAACTTGAAATTTGCCACATCTGTTCCTCTTGGTGCTCACTAAGAAAGGATTTTTCAAAATGACCATCAGAGTATTAGCATTTCCTATATTATTATTACACACCCTGATGCTAATTAGTTAGACGTTCTAGTCCCCCTCCCAACTTGAAAATAACTGGAGAGAAGGGGATAGGATAGGGGAGGCTTCTGTGGGGCAAGGCTGAGGGAGAGAAGGGGATAGGAGAGGAGAGGTTTCTGTGGGGCAAGGCTGAGGGAGAGAAGGGGGTAGGATAGGGGAGGCTTCTGTGGGGCAAGCCTGAGGGAGAGAAGGGGGTAGGATAGGGGAGGCTTCTGTGGGGCAAGCCTGAGGGAGAGAAGGGGAGAGGATCAGGGAGCTTCTGTGGGGCAAGCCTGAGGGAGAGAAGGGGAGAGGATCAGGGAGCTTCTGTGGGGCAAGCCTGAGGGAAAGAAGGGGATAGGATAGGGGA
>WNWU01000024.1:7527637-7543355 GCA_012654045.1 Ptyas mucosa
GGGAGAGAAGGGGATAGGATAGGGGAGGCTTCTGTGGGGCAAGGCCGAGGGAGAGAAGGGGATAGGATAGGGCAAGCTTCTATGGGGCAAGGCTGAGGGAGAGAAGGGGATAGGATAGGGGAGGCTTCTGTGGGGCAAGGCTGAGGGAGAGAAGGGGATAGGACAGGGGAAGCTTCTGTGGGGCAAGGCTGAGGGAGAGAAGGGGAGAGGAGAGGCTGATCATAACTACTAATTAAGTTTCAAGCTGTGAGTGTCAATTTATCAAGCCCCATCACATAGTTTCGTAGTGAAGCACAGGTATCCAGCTAGTAAATAAATAACCTTAATTTTCTGAGTAAACCTATCTACGAATACTTGAGGTCCAGAAGCAACCGGGGGGGGGGGCATTATTTAAACGGTGGCCTTTTGCTTGATGGCACGGTAGCTTTCTTATTAAAACAAACTTTTAATAATCTTATTATCCAAAGATTTAAGAGCCCAAATCCTTGTAATAATGAATGTCATACTTGGTGCCTTCCGCCAATCATAAGGGGCGCCTCTGATGCTTTCATCTCGCTCATAGCCCAGGTCTACCAGTTTTTGCACCAGCGTGTAGAAGTATGTGCCTGAAGACAAAGAGAGAATTTGTGAGTCAACAAAAGTTCAATCAACAATCTTCCTGTTGCACAGAGCGAGCTTAGATCAGAGATTCTTCTTCAGCCAATTCTCGTGCCTTGCTTTTCAAGGGGACCATGGACTGAATGAACTATTATGTGTAGAAATACATTCCTACTCACTTCGAAGCTTTTCCTTTATTACTAATTTAAATTAACAAAATGTACTTATTTTTAATTTAAAAATATTCTTTTTTTTTTTTAAATGCTCAATTTCTGCAAATGTCCACACCAGGTGGCATTATCTTTCAGTTTCATGTTTCCTTAGTTGCTGAAGGCAGGGAGGCAGGGGTGCAATGGCTCAGTGGATAAAGATGCTGAGCTTGTCAGCTGGAAAGCTGACAGTCGGGGCTCGAGTTCCGAGTGCTGCGTATATGACGGGGTGAGCTCCTGTTACTTGCTCCAGCTCCTGCCCACCTAGCAATTCAAAAACATGCAAATGCGAGTAGAACGAATTGTTTCCTACAAAAGCACCCTCCCCATTTACTCCTCTTTTGTTTCCTATGGGAGGGGCCAATCATCTCCAAGGTGTGGCTTTATTCCCAAGTTGACCCTGCTTTCTGAGTTGTTTATTTATTTATTTATAATTTAATTTCTATACCGCCCTCCTCCCGAAGGACTCAGGGCAGTGTACAGCCAATTAAAACATAATATAATTACATCGATTTAAAAACCAATTAAAAGTAATAAACAAGTTTGGCTCAGAATTGAAACCCAATTAAAACATCCAATTTAAAATCATTCACAAGGATAGCCCAGCCTGGCGGAAGAGTAGGGTTTTAAGAGTGCAGCAAAATACACGGAGATCAGATATCCTACGTATTTCTGGGGGCAGTTCGTTCCAAAGGGCAGGAGCACCCACAGAGAAGGCCCTCCCCCTGGGTGTCACCAGCCAACATAACTTGGCCGATGGCATCCTGAGGAGCCCCTCTCTGTGGGAGCGAACTAGCTGGTGGGAGGCTACTGGTGGCAGAAGTCGGTCTCAGAGGTACCCCGGCCCTAAGCCATGGAGCGCTTTAAAGGTGGTAACCAACACCTTGAATCGCACCTGGAAGACCACTAGGAGCCAGTGCAGCTCGCGCAGGAGAGGTGTCACATGGGCGCAACGAGTCACACCCATAACTGTTCTTGCTGTTCTTCTGAGTTGTTCTTGTCTTCTGGCAGCTCTGCGCATGCGCACACTGGGAACGGGCTCCAGCTGTTCCTCTGCCTCACTGCTGTCTATCTCCCTCTCTGCCTCCAACTCAGAGCCCTCGTCCGAGTTTTCTCCAGCCCCCAGGACTGACCCATGTTCTTCCCCAACCTCCTCACTGTCCGACTCTGCTGCCAGCTCTCCTGGCCGCAGGCAGGCCACAACAATACCTTGATGAAAACAGATTACGTACCAACACTTCTTTTACTAGGATCAAGGAACTCCAATGCAAAGGTCTTCCCAAATCCAGGGACTTTGATATCGACCCCATCCGGGGGAGCAGTAGCGCCACTAGTTCGATTGTACACTAGCCTGGAGAGAAAAATCAGCATTAACTCAAACAGGAACAGAATCATATCTGATCATGTATTGTAGCCTATTTTCATCCTCTGTGCCAATCTTTCTGGAAGTTTATTAGCTGGTAGCCGTCAGCATGGACTTTATGAACCTATTGTTCTGGATCTAAGTTATTTAAAAGTGGGGGAAGCCCATTTGAGTTCTAGTGATCAAAATACTCAGAATATATTGAATTTTGTTGAAAAGAAGATAGCCAACTCATAAGGTTCTAGTGGGGTGCTTTGTTCTGAGCTGAAAAATATTGTTTGAAATTAACCATATTCTATTTAATACTTACGCATCGTAGCTATCAGGTAAATAAAATCTACATCTTAAATGGAATTTGGTGAACTTGTTTCTTCAATATTGGTTTTCAGTATCATTGTATACCATTGCAGGGCAAAAAATAAGTTTAGAGAGTGATTGCCTTCCTTTAATAATTTATTGGTAAGATGAATGTGCCGTAAACATTAGCCTGCATTTTGGCACATTCCACTTAAGAGTTGGGACGCTGTCAGTCAGCTTTGAGTAGAGTAGTTTAATGAAGTTCTTCAAGACGACTTAATATAGCCTAAGAAATTCACTTATTCACTTAATACTGCAAGTCCAAAAAATTAAAATTTAATTGTTACAAAAGGATCCTGAGAATTACACTGTTAGTTCACCTTTCCCAATCAAAGGGGTACTGGGTACTACAGCTCTCAGAATTCAAAATCACCATGGATAGGCAACAGGCCCTAGAGATCAGAATTCTGGGAATTATTATTCCAACGCATAAGTTAATTAAGACACATTCGTTAGTTTTAAGCAAACTAATTAGGTTAAACTTAATTGCCAAGTCGTTTTTCTTAGCCAGTGGTGTTCTCCACATGCCTTTATAATCAAGGTCGATAGAAGCATGGCTGACCTACCAACCTTGAAATCTCACCGTTTTAACGGTTTCGCTTAATTTGTCTCATTCTTGTGCAATTGATATAACTAATGGCTGTATCTGGCCATTCTGACCAGTAAATGAACAAACACCTTTGTCAACAAGAGATTTATTAATTTGCTTCTACTTTCTGGTTTGGGGGAAGGGGAAGGGGGAGAAGACTACATCATCTGTACTGTTTGTTCTTTTTGCAGTATTGCACATTCATGCGACAACTAAATTAATCATTAATTCACAGCTAACATGCAAAGAAGACAACGTAATCAGTTGCTTAAAAAGCACAGGGCAAGATGGGTAACTGTTGAAACTCAAAGTGACTTGACCACTATTTATTCCTCTAATGTCACAAGATTTAAACCTTAAGCCTTCCTATGTCATAGTGCCGTGATGGCGAACCTATGGCACGGGTGCCACAGGTGGCACGCGAAGCCATATCGGTGGGCACCGAGCTCAGCTCCGGCACGCATGTGTGCGCCAACCAGCTGATTTCCTGGCCTTCTGGGCCCACCAGAAGTTAGGAAACACACTGTTTCCTGCTTCCAGGGGGCCTCTGGGGATGTGGGGAAGGTTGTTTTTGCCCTCCCCAGGCTCCTAGAAAGGCTCTGGAGCCTGAGGAGAGCAAAAAACGGGCCTACTGGTCCCACCGTGCCATCGCATGCCAAAAGTGGGGGGAGCACGGGGGGGCAGAGCGCATAGAATTATGGATGTGGGCACGTGTGCGCGTGACCCCATGGCGCTCCTCCCGCTTTTGGCACGCGATGGCAAAAAGGTTAGCCATCACTGTCATAGTGCCACAGCATTTTGGGTACCTTTCTCCCAGGAGATTCATCCACCCACCCTGGCCCTATTTAAAAGGTAAAGGTTCCCCTCGGACATATGTACTAGTCGTTCCTGACTCTAGGGGGCAGCGCTCATCTCCGTTTCAAAACCGAAGAGCCAGCGCTGTCCGAAGACGTCTCTGTGGTCATGTGGCTAGCATTACTAAATGCCAAAGGCACACAGAACGCTGTTACCTTCCTACCTCAGGTGGTCTCTATTTTTATTTTTCTACTTTGCATTTTTTACGTGCTTTCGAACTGCTAGGCTGGCGGAAGCTGGGAGAAGTAATGGCAGTTCACCCCGTTACACGGCACTAGGGATCCGAACCGCTGAACTGCCAACCTTTTGATCGATAAGCTCAGCATCTTAACCACTGAGCCACCGTGTCCCTTTGGCCCTATTTAAATGAGCCTTAAAATTTGGCTCTATCTCCAGGCCCTGAGTTGGGATGAGGGGTCCCTTAGTATGGTCTTCTCCAACCCAGGTCCTGAATTATTGTGGGTAATAGAACCCTTGGTAGGGTTTTCTGGTCAATGAGTGCTTTTTTTCCAGATTTTGGATGATTTAATTAGGTTATATACTGTATATACTCTAGTATAAGCTGAAAAAGCCCCCCTCAGCTTATACTGGAGTGAGTAAATAAAATAAATGAAATTGATGCCTCAATTAATGCTGCTCAATGTAGCTGCTGCATTTCCCACCCTAGGCTTATACTTGATTCAATAAGTTTTCCCAGTTTTTTTGTGGTAAAATTAAGTGCCTCAGCTTATATTCAGGTTGGCTTATACTCGAGTATATACGGTACTATTGCTGTGTGGGGTCCTTGGTGCTCTCTGAGCTGGGTTGTTTTTCTTGCAGGTGTTTCACTACCAAACTAGGTAACATCATCAGTGCTGTAATATTGCTGTACTTGGTTATCCCACCCAACTCCAGACTCATAAATCAATTAGGGCAGCCTGTAAATTGCATAAATAAATGCACTCAATGGTTGCAGAGCGTTTTTCCCCCTCTTAATTCATGATTAGTCTTAATTTCTAGCCAGTCTTTTGACACACACACAAACACAAACACACATACACCCCTCCCACATCCTGGTATCTGACTGAATGATACAAACAACAGTGCGGCCCACCTGATATTATCTATCCAGCAGTCAATGATAACTGGAAGCAACAATTCTAAATTCAGCCACAATGTAAAATAACTGTCTGTCTTCTTAGAGCAGAGATAGTGCACCACGGATGGTTTGTCCAACTTGGCTTCTAGCTGGTTTCCCAAATCTCCTGGCACTGTAATTATACAAGACAGGAAGACTTACGTGAAATTCTGTAAAATTTAACCCAAGCCTTTTTTCTCTCAGACATTGCCTTAGATCAGGGGTCGGCAACCTTAAACACTCAAAGAGCCACAAAGGTCTTAACCGGAAGCCCCCCATTCAATTCTGGAGCTGACCGGAAGTCCGGTTCCCCCACCATAGAGTCTCCTCCTAGTGCAGCACCCTTTTTCCTCTACATGTCCTAACCGAAAGTCCTATCAATTGTGGAGCTGACTGGAAAACCTGCCCCTTGCCATAGAGTCTCCTCCTGGCACACCATACTTCCCCCCCTCCCCCATCACACCAAACCGGAAGCTCCTTTCAAAATTGTGGTGCTGACTGGCGACAGGGAGCCGCAGCAGAGGGATGAAAGAGCCACATGTGGCTCCAGAGCCGCAGGTTGCTGACTCCTGCCTTAAGAGGCTTGGGAACACATTGTATTTTATTTTCCTACATGAAACTCTTTCTGGTCTCTATGGGCACCGTAGAATTGTTGAAAGTTAACGGGACGGCGGCTTCTCAGAAAGCAAATCAGTGAGGTGGAAATCCGAGCAACACAGGTAGCCCTCGACTTACGACAGTTCATTTAGTGAAGGTTCAAAGTTACAACGGCACTGAAAAAGGTGACTTATGACCGTTTTTCACACTTACGACCAACCGTTGCAGCCTCCCTGTGGTTATGTGATCAAAATTCCGGCGCTTGGCAATGGACTCACATTTATGACGGTTGCCTTGTCCAGGAGAGTTACATGATCCCCTTTTGTGACTTCCTTACAAGCACAGTCAGTAGGGAAGGTTAAGTGGCTTTGCTTCTTACAAGCGAACGGCTACTCACATAACCACTGTAGCAAGAAAGGTCGTAAAATGGGGCAAAAATTCACTTAACGAAAGTTTCACTTGGCAGCAAAAAATTTTGGGCTCCATTGTGGGTTGTGGGAAGACTACCCATATTCCCAGAACACCGTTTCTTAACCCATCTGACCCCTTTAAGAAGCCTGGACTTCAACTTCCAGAATTCCCCAGCCAGATTTAGAATCCCAGTTTAGCATTTTTCTTCCCCTTCCTAATCAGGTGGCATACTTAACAATCAAAGAGCTGGACCAGCAATAACCTGCCATGTTTATTTCCTAAGCAATGTCTGTGGATTTTATTGGGCTCAAAGGTTTCCAGCTAGGAAAAATGGATCCTGTTTTATTTGAGCAAAAGAGATCACATTCTCTGCCTTTGGCTAAACAGTTCTGTAAAGATTTTAACAAATGTCTAACGGAGTTTCCTAAACAGCTCGTATCCTTCATAATATGAAAGGTTTTTTTTTTTCTTAGTGAGCAATGGCCTGGCAAAAATTTTCCACAAGGATCATTAAGACAGTCATTTCCTAAGCATCCTTTTGGTAGCCCTTCTGTCCGTCAGTGTCCATAGCTGGGGCAGAACACCTTCGCAAGCAAATATCTCTATCAACCAAACACAAAAAGCATATCTGCAGAATACCCCGTGGTCACGTGATCAGAATTTGGAGGGCTTAGTATTTGGAATCTCTTTATGATTCCAGTTTGGCAGTTTGGCATTTCGATTCTCACCAGGCTCAAGGTTGACTCAGCCTTCCATCCTTCTGAGGTGGGTAAAATGAGAAGCCAGATTGTTGGGGAGCAAGATGCCTACTCTGTAAACCGCTTAGAGAGGGCTGCAAAACACTGTGAAACGGTATATAAGTCTAAGTGCTATTGCTCTGATGTTTGCAGTCAGGGTGGATAAAAACTGATGATTTTTTTAAAAAAAAATTTAAAAAATGGATTTTTAAAAATTTAAATCGGATTTTTTAAATTTAGATCATTTTTTTTTTATTTTTAGCAAATTTATTTTAATAAAATGGTTTCGGAGTAAAAATCTATCTAAAGAGTTTTCTATTTCAGATACATTAATAATTTAGTTTATTCAGCATGAAATGGAGCTTAGTTATGTAGCATGGGGCTATATATTCTGCAATATTGGGACTGCTGGTGAGTCAATAGCAGGTCAGAGGACGAGCTGCTGCAGGACAGAGATGATAGTTGCTCTTTAAATATTATGAGTTGATTTAAATCAAGCCTTTTTACTAGTGATTTAAATAATGTCCACCCTGTTTGCAGTGTCCCCGAATTAAATGATCACCATTTGTGATCGTCCCACTGGACTTCCGACAAGCAATGTCGGGGGGGGGGGCAATCACGGGATCCCCCCAAGATACTGAAATCCTATATGCCAGTTGCCAAGCGCCCAAATTCTGATCACATGACTGTAAGGATGCTGCAACAGTTATAAGAGGGAGGTTTGGCCATAAATCACTTGTTTCAATACCATTGTAACTTCAAATGGCCACTAAATGGGTGGCCGTTAAGTCAAGTTCTACCTGTACGGCATTGTATTGCAGATACTATGTAGCTGTGTTTAAAAGTCTCTCTTTCGGTATGTACAAATCACAGTGATTCTCCTGAATAGGTTTTCACCTACAATAATCTCTAGCACTTATTATTTGGCTCCAGTGAATTCAGATTTATTCTAATTAAACCTTATTAATAAGGCAGAAATAATTGTGCATGGAAACAGGAAAAAAAAAGAGTTGGATATTGCAATACTATTTTCAAGGAGTATAAACATCGTTTTTGAAACAATATAATGTAACAAGATTTGCAACAATATAACACAAAAAGGAAAAAAGAGGGGTTTTTGTAACCTTCCACTAAAAGATAATTTTGTATTCCTATTTATAACTGTTGCAAAAAAAAACCAGAAGTTACTTCCGATTTCTTGCTGCACTTCTGACTTTTTTCACTTTATATTATTTTGTGTTTCCTTTGATAAAAATTGTGTGTGTGTGTACATAAAACAAAGTAGAAAATAGGCAGTTAGCCAACAATTTGTTTCTCTCTGCCACAGAAACATTCCAATGGAAAATCACCATCTATCATATTTATGATATACAGAAAGGGATTAGAAGCCAAAGAATTGTCCCAAGGAGAATACAATATAATAGCAACAGCATTTAGACTTATATACAGTAGTGGCCAAAATTGTGGAAACCTTTTGGGGAAAGTGTACTTTTGAGGTTTGATGGCTAATAACACCACTTTTGGGGGGGAGTTTCAAGATAATCCTATTCCACTGCTGGAATGGCCTGGGAATAGCCCAGACCTGAACCCAATTGAAAATCTATGGACCTGTCTAAAGAAACTTGTTAGTTAGAAGTGACCCAGCAATAAAACCCAGTTAATAGAAGTAATCCTTCGATCTTGGTTTCACATTATAACAGCTGCAGAACTAAAAGACTTGGTTCACTCCATGGGAAGACGTTGTAAGGCCGTAATTTATGCTAAAGGTTACCCTCCTAAATATTAACTGACATGATTAACTGATCATTTTTGTATATCTTGTTTTTTTCTATGGTGATAATTTTTGTATATCTCATTTTTTTTCCTATGTGTTTCACTTTTCTTCTTTATACTGTAACTGCTATTCTAATAGCAAATCCTTCATAAAAGTTATTGCATTACATTCTTGATTAAAGTATCTTTCCATTGATATATAATTTTATGGTACTACTACTACTACAAAAAAGTGGGTGTTATTAGCTAGTTTTAGAAAATACACTTTTCCCAAAAGGTTTGCACAATTTTGGCCACTACTGTACTGCTTCTCCTGGCAAACAGATGGGGAAGAAATGGAGGTAGTGATAGATTTTATTTTCCTAGGCTCCAAGATCACCGCAGATGGGGACTGCAGCCAAGAAATTAAAAGACACCTGCTCCTGGGGAGGAAAGCTATGGCAAATCTAGGCAGCATTCTAAAAAGCAGAGACATCACCCTGCCAACAAAAGTGTGTATGGTCAAAGCTATGGTTTTCCCAGTTGCAATGTATGGCTGTGAAAGTTGGACCATAAGAAAGGCTGAGCGCCGAAGAATTGAGGCCTTTGAACTATGGTGCTGGAAAAGACTCCTGCGAGGCCCTTGGACTGCAAGGCGATCAAACCGGTCAGTCCTAGAGGAGATCAACCTTGACTGCTCTTTAGAAGGCCAGATCCTGAAAAGGAAACTCAAATACTTTGGCCACCTAATGAGAAGGAAGGACTCACTGGAGAAGAGCCTAATGCTGGGAAAAATTGAGGGCAAAAGAAGAAGGGGACAGCAGAGAATGAGGTGGCTGGATGGAGTCACTGAAGCACTAGGCATGAGCTTAAATGGACTCCAAAGGATGGTAGAAGACAGGAAGACTTGGAGGAACATTGTTCATGGAGTCACAATGGGTCGGACACGACTTCGCAACTAACAACAACTGTACTGCTTCACGGTACTTTACAGCCCTCTCGAAGCGGTTTACAAATGTCAGCCTATTGCCCCCAACAATCTGGGTCTTCATTTTACCGACCTCGGAAGAACAGAAGGCTAAATCAACCTTGGAAGAATGGAAGGCTAAGTCAACCAGTGTGAATCAAACTGATGGTGGTCAGCAATGACTTAGCCTGCAATACTGCATTCTAACCACTGCGCCACCAAGGCTCATGAAACATCTAAATGAGATTAGCAGAATAAACAGCCTTCACAGGAGAAGAATTTATGGGTATCCCTGTCATGTTGGAGAGAAAAAAGATTGACAGGACAGCAGCAACCAGTGGGATTGCCACAACCCTATACCTCTTTTTTGGATTCCCACCCATCTCAATGGGATTTCAACATTGCAGCAACCCACGCAGGATTTGCTGTTTGTATGTGTGCAAAGGGAAAGCAGAAGTGGTGACCGCGGAAAGGCAATTCATCACCTCCTGCATGGATTGTAATGTTCCAATCCAGCTTAAAGCTTTATAAATCTCTTGGTGGCCTCTTGTCCATTTAACAAACAAGCCAGATTCCCCTTAGATTTTTCAAGATTTGGGGCAATGCACATTCAGCTAAACTAAATGAAGAGAAGTTAGGCTTTCTATACCAACAGAAAATGACATTAACGTGTTTTGTTCTGTTAGAGAACATTGCTTCACCATATATTACTATGCAAATGGCAAAGCACCTACACACAACTCATCCTATTGGAAAAAACACTGTTGCAAATCTTCCTTAGTAGACTTTTTATACATATTGTCCTAAGGACTGCTCTGAAGATTTCTTCTTGTACCTCCAAAAGCTACTAACAGAAGCTTCCCAAAAGTCATACGGTCATAAACAGCCAGTTTAGTGTAATGGTTAAGGCACCAGACTAGAAAGCAGCAGACGGGGAGTTCTAGTCCCGCTTTAGGCATGAAAACCATCTGGGTGAATTTCATCCAATCAACAGGAGACAGTGAGTTCTAGTCCCGCCTTAAGCATGAAAGTCAGCTGGGCGACTTTGGGCCAGTCATTAGGAGACAGTGAGTTCTAGTCCCACTTTAGGCATAAAAGTAGCTGGGCGACTTTGGGCCAATCAAAAGGAAACAGTGGGTTCTAGTTCCACCTTAACCATCAAAGCTAGCTGGGGGACTTTAGGCCAATCCCTCTCTGTCAGCCCAAGTTGCTAAGTGAGACATTTATTAAGTGTATTTCGCTCCATTTGATGACCTTTCGTGGCACAGTTAAGTGAATCACTTCAGTTGCTAAGTTAGCCACGCAGTTGTTAAATGAATCTGGCTTCTCCATTGTCTTTGCAGGTCCGAAGATCACAAAAGGGGCTTCTGGACACTGCAACCGTCATAAATATGAGTTACCAAGCATCTGAATTTTGATCATGTGACCATGGGTATGCTGCAATGGTTGTAAGTGTGAAAAGCAGTCATAAGTCACTTTTTCAGTCACTAAACGAAGTCACTAAATGAAGCGTAGTAAGCCAAGGACTATCTGTACCTGTGGTTTCCCCCATTAGCTTTTCTTGTCGGCAACTGGCTGGAATGGTCACAACTGGTGACCACATACATGGCCCTTGGATGAGGCAATTGGTGTGTGTGTGTGTGTGTGTGTGTGTGTGTGTATGCATGCTAGTTGCCAGGTGCCCAAATTTTGATCACATGACCAGGGGGTTGCTGCCAAAGTCATAAATGTGAGGACCAGTTGTAAGCCATGTTTTTCAATGCTGTCATAATTTTGACTGGGTGCTAAGCAAATGGTTTTAAGTCAAGGACTACATGTACAGAACATCGAATTCCCCATTTGAATGTATTGTTGTTGTTAGTTACGAAGTCGTGTCCAACCCATCATGACCTCATGGACAACGTTCCTCCAGGCCTTCCTGTCCTCTACCATCCTCTGGAGGCCATTTAAGCTCATGCCGACTGCTTCACTGACTCCATTCAGCCACCTCCTTCTCTGCCGTCCCCTTCTTCTTTTGCCCTCAATCTTTCCCAGCATTCGGCTCTTCTCCAGTGAGTCCTTCCTTCTCATTAGGTGGCCAAAGTATTTGAGTTTCATCTTCAGGATCTGGCCTTTTAAAGAGCAGTCAGGGTTGATCTCCTCTAGGACTGACCGGTTTGATCGCCTTGCAGTCCAAGGGACTCGCAGGAGTCTTCTCCAGCACCAGAGTTCAAAGGCCTCAATTCTTTGGTGCTCAGCCTTCCTTATGGTCCAACTTTCACAGCCACACATTGCAACTGGGAAAACCATAGCCTTGACTATACGCATTTTTGTTGGCGGGGTGTCATTAAGATGACACTAAGCTGGCAGGAATAGCCAACACCCCAGAAGACAAGCTCAGGATCCAAAAAGATCTTGACAGACTTGAACAATGGACTCTATCCAACAAAATGAAATGAAATTTAAATTTAATTTAAAGGTTTTACACCTGGGAAGGAAAAAACCAAGGGTACAAGTACAGGTTAGGCAAAACCTGGCTCAAAAACAGTAACTGTGAGAGGGACCTGGGAGTGCTCATGGACAATCACTTAAACATGAGCCAGCAGTGTGAGGAAGCAGCCAAAAAAGCTAATACAATCCTTGGTTGTATAAACAGAGGCATAGAATCTAAATCATGTGAAGTATTAGTACCATTTTATAAAGCCTTAGTAAAGTCACATCTGGAATAGTGCATCCAGTTTTGGTCACCGCACTACAAAAAAAGATGGAGACTTTGGAAAAAGTGCAAAGAGCAACTAAGATGATTAAAGACCTGGAGACTAAAACATGAAAAACGGTTGCAGGATTTGGGTTTGGCTGGTCTACAGAAAAGAAGAACTAAGGGTAGCAGTATTCCAGTATTTGAGAGGCCTCCACAAAGAAGAGGTCAATTTATTTTCCAAAACACCAGAGGGCAGGACAAGAAGAAACAATGGATGAAAACTAATTAAGGAGAAGAGCTACCTGGAATTAAGGAGAAACTTCCTAACAGTGAGAACAATTAACCAGTGGAATAGCTTGCCTTGAGAAGCTGTGGGTGCTTCATCAGTGAAGGTGTTTAAGAAGAGACTGGACAGCCACTTGTCTGAAATGCTATAAGTTCATCTGCTTGAGTAGGGGGCTGGACTAAATGACCTCCAAGGTCTCTTCCAGTTCTATTCTGATTGTTTTTTTTTTTTTCAAGCAAAAGCAAAGTAGACATGAATTATCCCTGAAGAGTTTCAGGTGTTTTATTTATTGATATTCAGAAAAGCCGTTCTATAACTGGAGAGAATAACTAATGAAAACTATTTTCAGGAAGGTTGGAAAACCTCCAGTGTGGTTAGCCAATTAGAAACATGATACAGACAATTAGAAATTGGAGACAACTATTATCTTGAAACTGATTAAGAATTTAAGCTCCTGGATACTTTTGCAAAGTTCAGGACAATATTGTTTTCTGAGTTTTTTTCCTTTCCTCTCTTGAAATTTATTCTCCCCTGGAATACTTGAATGAGGTTTACTTATGCAACAAGTCTGTTTTTCCAAGAATTGTGGAACATTACACCCTTCACTGTCCACCAAGAACAGTTCACAGAACTACGTATCTGAATCAACATACGGTTGTTACTCAGCAGGTTATTATTAGAACTTGGGGACAAGCATGTGACATGTAGAAAAAGGTATCAACAAGAAACAAAATCTAACTAAAAAGAAAATAGAAGCCCCAAACTAGAAATACCTGTGCTTCAGAATTAGATGGTAGCTGAATACCATCCAAGTGGTAGGATTAATCCTAGGATTAGTCCTGACTGCAAGGCTTTGTTTGCCAATCAAGAAAACATCTCATTTTCCTCTCTAAAGAATCCATTTCTGGATCCAGAAAGGTAGAAGCGACTCCCAAGAAGAAAATAAATGACTTGTAAAACCTGCAAGGTGTTTGGTAGAGGTAAGTAACCCTGGCTGGTTCCCCTTCCCACCATCACCCCATCTCTCAGCCCAACTGTATACAGACTAACCTGGGTTGCTTCTTGGCTTCTGTTCTTTCCACCCACCCAAAAAAACAAAAAAAAAGTTTAAGCCACAAACCACCAAGAGACACCCATGGTGGTGGAAGATTACACTGAATCAATTTTTTAAAAAAAATCCATGCACATATTAACTGCTTTCCCACCGACTTTCCTTTTGAAAAGGCTGGGGAAACCCCTCCAAGTTCAACTCCCATTAAACTTAGGTTGCAACCACCAGTGCCCCCAAGAAGGTAACAGTAACAGAGTTGGAAGGGACTTTGGGAGGTCATTTAGTCCAACCCGCCCCACGCACTTGTACTAGGGATTCCAACCGCTGAACAGCCGGCCTTTCTGATGTTTTTTAGCCCCTGAGCCACCTTGTCAGCCCCATCCATCCATCCTTCCTTCCTTCCAATTACTCCACAACCCCAAATTAGGCAAATAGGCCCCAACGAGTAAAATATAAGTAGGCAAGGAGAAGAAAACAAAGAGACAAAGCCAGATACATTCATGCCCAGCCTATTTCTAGGCAAGCCACGGTTGTTATTCCGAAACTTGCAAAGAGCCGCGGCTGTTTGCGGTCGGACCGCGCGTTTCCCACGACTCCCTGCGGTCTAGTGTTTTCACCATGCACACGCGTGGATTTACCCTGACCTTATTTTTTTTTGTGGGGGTGGGTGGGGTGTTCGTTCTCACGTCGGGATCCCCCCCCCTTTGCAAAGCAACCCAATTAAGGTAACGAAGGGAAGGGATCTCGGGAGGTCATCCAGTCCAACCCCCCCTCCCCCGCTCACGCAGGAGACCCTTGTACTAGGGATTCGAACCGCCGAATCGGCCGACCTTTCTGATGTTTTTAAGCCCACCTAGGTCAGGACTCATTAGGGGTCGACACGCGTTATTCGCCATCCCCACGACCTGCAAACCCGCCTGCGCTGAGTCACAAAAAAATAAACTAAAAATAGGATCCCCAATTGGGATGAGAAGGGAAGGGTGGAGGTCTCCTTGGAGCTACTTCGGGGACCCCGCCCTCCCGCCCCTTACCCAGCACGATGGGGGGCCCTGGGATGCCAGTCCTGCCCCGGGGAGGTCCCGGAGTCACGGCAGGCGGCTGGGAGCAAAGCAGAAGCAGCGTTAGGAAGGCCAGCGGGACTGCCGGGAAGAGCCGCCAAGCGGACGGCGGTCGTCCCATCGCTTTCGGACTGGCGAGCGCAGCGGTAACGGAAGAGAAACGACGGAGCTCCGCCCGCATCACCCTCCGGAGCCGAAATAAGGCGGAGCGCGCCGAAAGAAGGCGGGTCGCTCCTTAAAAGGAGAGGCGACAGCCAATCCTCTGCTGCCCGGCTTTCTCGAAACCAATGAGAAGCAAAAAGGGGCGTTCCGGACTGGGTTGTGGGGTGGGGGGGAGCCTTGCCTCGCCTCGCACGCGCCTTCCTCCCGCCTCTTTTTTGGAAACCATCCTAGATTGGCGAGTTGAATGCGGATACATCGATGGAAAGTCCCTCCTCCTCCCCCCCCCCCCGCCCGCCCGCAGGGAGGGAGGGTGAATCTGGGTCTCTTTGGCCTTCTGTGTGTTACCGCCGAGGCAAATAATCGATCGCCGATCGAGTCGATGCGATTTGACGTCTGCAGGGAGATGCAGGATTCCTATTTTTTATTTTGTTTTTCTGGGCGTCCTTAGCCTTAGTGCATTATTTTTTTTAAAAAAAATTTTTTTAGTCCGCGTTAGTTTAATTCTGTGTTGGCTGGGGATTTCTGGGAGTTGAAAGTCCACCCTTCTTAAAGTAACCAAGATTGGAAAAAACACAAGATTTGGTTTTGTTTTTTAAACTGTTTTGTATCCCTTGTTTTCAGGCTGTCACGTGCTGGTTTGTTAATCTGTTGTGTTCTGATTTGGTTCTCCCCCCCGCCCTCTCTAAAGCCCGAAGAATTTAAAGATGCTCAGGATTGTGACCCTGCATGGGAGCGAATAGATAGAGCTCTGGGCATTTTTCAGATGCTTTTTTCCAGAGTTTAAAAAGCATCAAAAGTAAGGAGGAATGGAATGGAATGGAATGGAATGGAATGGAATGGAATGGAATGGAATGGAATGGAATGGAATAAGCTGTGAATAGGGTAGGATAGGATAGGATAGGATAGGATAGGATAGGATAGGATAGGATA
>WNWU01000024.1:7552764-7576926 GCA_012654045.1 Ptyas mucosa
GGGGAAGGATACTGCAAAATCTCCATTCCCTCCCCACTCCTGGGGGAAGGATACTGCAAAATCTCCATTCCCTCCCCACTCCTGGGGAAAGGATATTGCAAACTCTCCATTCCTACCCCACTCTGGGGCCAGCCAGAGGTGATATTTGCCGGTTCTCCGAACTACTCAAAATTCCCGCTACCGGTTTTCCAGAACCTGTCAGAACCTGCTGAATTTCACCCCTGATGTGAAAGGTTTGCACAAGGAGATTTCTTACCCTGATATCCTGTCTACTCCTACATTTATGAGTACGTACAGTTGCCTTCATGGGCCCTGAGTAAATGGGCTGCAGAAACATTTGAGATGATCCTTGTCTCTTGCACAATTTTCCATCATTCGAACAAGTTTGCACAAAAGGTGCTTGGGCTGTTTTTCGGGTCCATCAAATGATGCAACCGAGTGGCTCCAAGTGATTCACAGGTGCCAAAACGATGTCTGTTGCCATTTGTATTAACTGGGAAACTTCTAAAATACGCTCCTTTCAATAGGGTTGCAGAAAGTTGAGAGATATAGAACAAAAAAGATATCTAAACACCAATACTTACAATTCTAAGTTGAAATACATGATAATTGACCATGTAAATTGTATAAAATTTAAGATATGATCTGTAGATGACTGACAACAAATATGTATATGTAGTACGAGTGGTGTAGGTGGAGGGAATGGTTGTATTTTTGTTGTTTATGTCTATTTGTCTTTTTTTTGGTATGTTTTAACGTCTAATAAAATTTTTTAAAAAAATAAATAAATAAATAAAATACGCTCCTTTCCTCCAGATTGTTGGATTTAGCCCTTCTCCTTTGTCACGGCATTTATTTATTTATTTTGTCACATTTCTATGCCGCCCCACTCCCAAGGGACTCTGGGCGGCTTACAACAGAAAATAAAACAATGCTACAATATCCCATACAAAAGTTAAAAAGAAGACATTAAAACATTAAAACATTAAAATGTTAAAACACATACACTCCAATTCGTGGCCAGGTCTCGCCAGATCGCAAGAGCGAGATCAACAGCCCCAGGCCTCCTGGAAAAGCCAGGTCTTCACCGCTTTTCGGAAGGCCTATAGGGAGGGGATGGTCCGGACCTCAGGAGATAACTGGTTCCAGAGAGCTGGGGCAGCCACAGAGAAGGCCCTCCCCCGTGGGCCCGCCAGCCGACATTATTTAGCTGACAGAACCCGGAGGAGACCGACTCTGTGGGATCTTACCAGTCGCTGGGAGCTATGCGGTAGAAGGCGGTGTTGAAGATAGCCTGGCCCTGAGCCATGTAGGGCATGGTAGTCTCCAGCCACCTTTGCATCTACATTGCTTTAAAAGTACAACTATGGGAAGGGAAATATAAAAATAAGGCCCCCCTGAGGCTTTTTTTCATTCTGCTGAGTTGAAGTGCTACCCGCCCATTTTTCAATCAGCAGAAACTTATTCTGGCCTTCCCCGGTGTTGATCTAGTCATTCTTTGTTTCCAGTCATTCCAGCTTTCTTCCGAGATAATAGGGGACAAAGCAGTGGTGAAATCCAATTTTTTTTTACTACCGGTTCTGTGGGCGTGGCTTGATGGGCGTGGTGTAGCTTGGTGGGCATGGCAGAGGAAGGATACTGCAAAATCCCCATTCCCTCCCCACTCCTGGGGGAAGGATATTGCAAAATCCCCATTCCCACCCCACTCTGGGGCAAGCCAGATTTGCCGGCTCTCCGAACTACTCAAAATTTCCACTACCGGTTCTCCAAACTGTTCAAAATTTCCGCTACTGGTTCTCCAGAACCTGTCAGAACCTGCTGGATTTCACCCCTGGGACAAAGCCTAACATAACATCCGTATTTTGAGGCTGGCGTAACTGAATTGCTGAAATTCAAAGAGCCACTAGATCCATGATGGCGGACTTATGGCACACATGCCAGAGGAGGCACACAATGTCCTCTCTGATGGCACGCGAGCCGTTGGCCCAATCCAGCTCCGCTGCATATGCGTGCATGCCTCCCGCCAGCCAGCTGGTCTTCAGGTCTCTGCTGTGCATGCGCGGGGGACGGGGGCATGCGGGTGGGTGCGCACACATGTACGGGGAGCATGCGTATGCACAGGGGGTGGGGCACGTGCCGGAGGGCCACACATGCATTGCATTTTGGGGGTTCGGGCACACGTGTGCACATTCATACCTGTGCATCAGAGGTGGGTTTCAGCAGGTTCTGACCAATTCTGGAGAACCGGTAGCGGAAATTTTGAGTAGTTCCCAGCTGATCGGGAGTAAATGGGGATTTTATAGTATCTTTCCCCTAGAGTAGGGAGGGAATGGAGATTTTACAGTATCCTTCCCCTGCCGTGCCCACCAAGCCATGCCACACCCACCAAGCCACACCCACAGAACTGGTAGTAAAAAAATTTGAAACCCACCGCTGGTGCGCATGCATGTTTTGGGCACTCAGTCCGGAAAAGGTTAGCCATCACTGCACTAGATTGTAGCACAGAGATCAAAAGTCACTAATAATTTGCTGCTTTTTGGTGGCATCTGGATTTTTTCCCCCCAGCCCTGATGTCTTCATCTTATTATTGAATGTGGTTGGAATAAGGAGGAAAACACTATTTTAAAATGGAAGAACTAAGTACAGCTTAAGGAGGATTCGTACATGGCTGACATGCTCGTATCCTGGTTTGGTACAAGTCAAAAATGTGCCTGTGATTGTATTTGCACAATATGGTACTCATTTGTTTGGGTTTATAAACAATGATTTATGGTTTAGCTCAGGGATGAAATCCTGCAGGCTCTGACAGGTTCTGGAGAACCGGTAGCGGAAATTTTGAGTAGTTTGGAGAACCGGCAAATACCACCTCTGGCTGGCCCCAGAGTGGGGAGGGAATGGGGATTTTGCAGTATCCTTCCCCTGCCACACCCACTAAGCCACACCACACCCATCAAGCCACACCCACAGAACCGGTAGTAAAAAAAAATGGTTTTCCCCACTGGTTTAGCTTCACCTCCACCTATCCTTGTTTGGCTTAATGAAGCATGCTTAAAACGTTTTGTGTGCACAGTGTCCCAAAATCAGCAGAATGACGTCCAAACTTTTTTATTAAAAATTTATCAGATGTGAGTAGAAGCTAGGTCAAAACCCATTGGTGGATTTTGAAGGTTTGCAATAGATCAGCCATTGGAACAGCAGTGGTAGAAGATCAATACAGAAGTATAATAACTAAGTCTCTCTCTCTCTCTCTCTCTCTCTCTCTCTCTCTCTCTCTCTCTCTCCCCCTCTCTCCATAAGAATATCAACTACCCTGTTTTCACCAAAATAAGACATCCCCTGATAATAAGCCCAATCAGGCTATTGAGCGCATGGCAATAAGGCCAAGTGCTTATTCCAGGGTTAAAAAAAATATAAGACAGGGTCTTATTTTTGGGGAAACACAGTATTATTTATAAATAATATGATAAGGTTTATTAACTACTTAAGGTTTATTAAGGCTACTTACTTTCTAAAATGGAAATAATTAGATATGCAGAAAGCAAAATAGTTTTGAAATGGAAAGAGAGTTTTTAATTCTCCAAATATAAAAAATAAAACTTTGTGTATTGCTTTAGAACAGAGGTCTTCAAACTTGGCAGCCTTAAGACTTGTGGACTTCAACTCCCAGAATTCTCCAGCTCCATTCTCTAGCTAAACTAAGCTAAGCTGGCTGGAAAATTCTGGGAGTTGAAGTCCACAAGTCTTAAGGCTGCCAAGTTTGAAGACCTCTACTTTATAAGATTTACAGCATATTACCAGAATATTAGAATATACAATAATAAAATTAAAATAAACAGTTTTTTTTTTAAAAAAAAGGACAGCCCACCTTCCTCTCAACATACAAAATTAACACAATTTAATAAATTACAATATGAAAGGACTAGGGCTGTGGTTTATATGAAAGATATAAAATATAGCACATATAAAATTCAATTAAGGACTCAATGATTATCTAATTGTTTAAACGATTACCGAGTGCTACTATTGTGTTATTGTAAAATGCCATACAATCTGCGCCAAAGAACATAGTACTTCATCTTTTAATTAGGGGAAAATATTGCTTTTTCCAGAATAGATAAGAATGCTGATCTTTATACATAGGTGGTTCTCGACTTCCAACAGTTCATTTAGTGACCATTCAAAGTTACGACGACACTGAAAAAAGTGACATGCCCATTTTTCACGCTTACAACCTTTGCAGAATTCCCCATGATCATGTGATCAAAATTCAAATGCTTGGCAACTGGTTCCCACTTATGACCGTTACTATGTCCCAGGGTCATGTGATCCCCTTTTGACAAGCAAAATCAAAGGGGAATCCAGATTCACTTAAAAATGTGCTACCTACTTATCAACTGCAGTGATTCACTTAACCACTGTGCCAAGAAAGGTCGTCAACGTTCCCTTAACAAATGTCTCACTTAACAACAGAAATTTTGGGCTCAATTGTGGTCATAAATTGAGGACTACCTGAACTTAAGTCAAAAATGCACAATTACAGAAGGATATTTATATCCCCCCAGCTGGACATTAGAAATTAATCACCTTTAATCATTCTGGAAAAGCAGGTCAAGGTGCCAAGCAGGGGTGAAATGCTCCTGGTTCGGACCGGATCACCTGCCCCCCCCCCCCCCATGCCCAGCTAAGCCGCGCAATCATCAAAGGCTTTTTTTTAATTTTTAAAAGCATTTTTTCTACAACCTCTTCAGCCAAAGAGGTTATAGGAAAAAATGCTTTTAAAAGTAAAAACAAAGCCTCTGCCGATCAGGCAAGTCAGCTGGGATCGTCAGAGGCTTTAAAAGCATTTTTTAACAACCTCTTCAGCCGAAGAGGTTGTAGAAAAATGGTTTTAAAAGTTAAAAAAAAAAAGTTGGTCATGCCCACTCAGTCATATTACCCCGCACCCCCCACCAAGCCACGCCCGCAGAACCGGTAGTAACAAAATTTACATTTCACCACTGGTTCCAAGTAATCAAAACTCCGAGGCAGTTGGATTCCTCAAAGAATAGATTTATTGGATAGATCATAATTGGCACAAGGAGTTGTTGTTTTTTTAGAGAGGTATTACTCCTCTAGCACTCGTCCTCACTCCAGGACTCCTGCTCCATGTTTTGCCTCGAGGTTCCCATAGATGGGTATAGCCACAAGGCAGTGGAGGTTTGAGATTGGAGTTTTCCTTCTCCGATATAAATTGCCTTCCAAGGCTAGCGGACACCATCTTTTTTTTTTAATTTGATTTATATGCCGCCCTTCTCCGGAGACTCAGGGCAGCTTACAATGCGCTAAGCATATTTATACAAAGTCAGCTTATTGCCCCCACAAACTGGGTCCTCAATTTACCTACCTTAGAAAGGATGGAAGGCTGAGTCAACCTTGAGCCTTGGTGAGATTCGAACCTGCAATAATTGCAGGCAGCTGATGTTAATAACAGGGCTTTAGACCACTGTACTATCCAAGGCTCTAACCGGTTTTTCCCACGCACACAGCTAACAAGACTTACACTCAATCAAACAGCCATTCTCCTCTCCCTCTAGAAACAAGCAGATTCATTCATGAGGTGAACTGGAGGACTTTCCTCCCTGCAGTCACATGATTCACTCACGCCACTGTCATGAGAGGACACTGGAGATTCTCCCATTTATGGTCAACCTGCCTTGTTTCCTCTTAGGACAGTTTGAACTATCATAGTTGAGCCCCTGACCATACCTTATCACTACCTCAGAGCTTTAGATGTATTTTGGGTCACAGCGCCTTGCATTGCGAGATTCCCCCCTCTCGCAAGCCTGGCCCTCCACGTTATCGAGGGCCTACCTCAATGACGGGTCTTGGGACCCAGAGAGGTGGCATGCTGCGAAGATGGGGCTGAGGGGATTTTTGTTCAAATTTTCGGTTAAACTTTTAAGGGGTTCTAGGGAGGGGGAGGGTAAAATTGGAATTAGGGTTATGGGTTTGGGGGAAAACCCACCAAGGGGAGAGTCGGGCCTGGCCATGATGCGCAGCAAGGGGGTGGGGGATCCGGGGCAATGGGGGGGGTAGAGCTTGTCCAGATTCTGTTTTTACCATCGGTACTGTGAGTGGGAGGGGTAGATATGGCGGGAGCAGGGGGCCATATCATGTTAAGGGAGCACGCACCCGCTGTCTTCGAACGGTTGCATGCTCCGGCCCCCAAGGCTCCACTCGTTTTCCAGATTGCACAGACCCTCAGGGCCCGGGCCTTCGACTGATGTTGTGCAATGCCAGGTCTGCAGTAAATAAAGTCCCCCTCATCTGTGATCTTGTTCAGGAGGGGGCAGCAGACCTGGCGGGTATTATGGAAACCTGGTTGGGCCCGGAGGGAGGGGTCCCTCTGGTAGAAATGTGCCCACCAGGCTTCCACACATTCCATCAGCCGAAGTCACAGGGGAGGGGCTGGGGAGTAGCGGTTATTATTAAACAAGGTCTGAGACCGAGGGAGGCCACTGTTCCTCAGACGGCCGGCTGTGAATCCCTCCTTGTGAAATGGGGCCACGGGGTTCAGATGGTTTTGCTGATCACGTACCTGGCTCCCTGCCACGTGGCAACAGCCCTGCCCGAGCTGCTCAACGTCATCGCCACAGTGGCGGTTGACACACCGAGGCTTATGGTCATGGGGGATTTCAATCTGCCGTCCATGGGTGAGACGTCTGAAGTGGCTGGGGAGTTCATGGCTTCCATGACAGCTATGGACCTGAACCAGTTAATTCATGGCCCTACCCACACGGAGGGAAACACGCTGGATCTGATTTCTGTCTCTGGACAATGATTGAGTGATCTTGAGATAGGGGATATAGTTACCGAGCCCTTGTCATGGTCAGATCACTCTCTCCTTTGTCTCGACCTTCGAACCGCTGCACCCTGCCGCAGGGAGGCGGAGCCGGTAAGATGGTTCTGCCCCAGGCGCCTGATGGAACCTAATAGGTTCCAGATGGAGCTTGGGCCATTTCCTGAGGCACACGCCTCGACTGGAGACTAGGGGCCGCCTGGGATAGGGCGGCCGCTGGAGCGGCTGCCAGAGCTCTGGACCGGGTCGTGCCTTTGCGGCCTCTGACCTGGCGCCGATCTCAGTTGGCTCCTTGGTTCTCCGAGGAGCTGAGGGAGTTGAAGCACTGGAAAAGACACCTAGAGAGTAGTTGGAGGGCCAGTCTTTCTGAATCTGACCGGACACTAGTAAGATCCCATATTAGGAAGTGGCGATAAAAGCAGCAAAATGTACCGGACCTGGCAGCTATTACCGAGACTTGGTTGGGCCCGGAGGAAGGGGTCCCCCTGGTTGAGATGTGCCCACCGGGTTTCAGAGCGTTCCATCAGCCGAGGGCCCAGGGGAGGGGAGGGGGGTAGCGGTTATTATTAAAGAAGATCTTGGCTCAAGGGAATCCACTGTGCCACAGATTGCCGGATGTGAAACCCTCTTTGTGAGATGGGGCCTTGGGGTTCAGATGGGCCTGTTGCTTACGTACCTGGCTCCCTGCCGCGTGGCAACGGCCCTGCCCAAGCTACTCGACGTGATAGCCGCGGTGGCAGTTGATACACCCAGGCTTATGGTCATGGGTGATTTCAATCTGCCATCCGTCGGTGAGATGTCTGAGATGGCTCAGGAGTTCATGGCTTCCATGATGGCCATGGACCTGACCCAGTTAGTTCATGGTCCCACCCACAGAGGGGGTCACACTCTGGACTTGATTTTTGTCTCTGGCCAGTGGTTGAGTGGGCTTGTTATAGGGGATATAGACATGGAACCTTTGTCATGGTCTGACCACTCGCTCCTTCACCTAGATCTTCGAACTGCTACACCCCGCCGCAGAGAGGTGGAGCCTACAAGATGGGTCCGCCCCAGGTGCCTGATGGATTCTGACAGATTCCAGATGGAGCTTGGGCCATTTCCTGAGGTTCTGGCACATGACTCGGTCGGGGACCTGGTGGCGGCCTGGGATCGGGCCACTAGCGGGGTCTTAGATCGAGTCGTGCCTTTGCGGCCTCTGACCCGGTGCCGATCCCTCGCGGCTCCTTGGTTTACTGAGGAGCTGAGGGAGATGAAGCATTGGAAAAGACACCTGGAGAGTGGTTGGAGGGCCAGTCTCACCGAATCTGATCGGACACTGGTAAGGTTGCATATTAAGACCTCCCTAGTGGCGATAAAAGCGGTGAAGTCTAACTACTTTTCCACTCTTATTGTGTCATCAGAGAATCGTCCGGCGGCCCTGTTCAGGGTGACCCGCTCCCTGCTTCAACCGGGAGTGTGGGAGGACCCCCTGGAGGGCAGGGCTGAGGATTTCAGACGATATCTGTATGACAAAATCAGATCTGGTGGGATTTGGACTCTGACTGGGTAGATCCGGGCAGGATGGCGAGAAATAGTCTTGAGAGCGTTATCTGGGAAGAGTTTGACTTTGTGACTCTGGATGAAAAAGGCGATGGTGAGGCTTCTCCTCAAGAAGCCCTCCCTGGACCCAGCAGTATTGGCTAACTATCGTCCTGTCTCCAACCTTCACTTTGTGGCGAAGGTTGTTGAGAGTGTGGTCGCACGACAGTTCCCACAATTCCTGGAGGAAATGTCCTATCTGGATCCGTTCCAGTCGGGTTTCAGGCCTGGCCACAACACGGAAATGGCATTGGTCGCGTTGGTTGATGATCTCTGGAGGGCTCGGGACAGGGGTTGCTCCTCTGTTCTGGTTCTATTAGATCTCTCAGTGGCTTTTGATACCATCGACCATGGTATCATGCTGCACTGGTTGGAAGAGTTGGGGGTGGGAGGCACTGTGTTACGGTGGTTCTCCTCCTTCCTCTCTGATTGGTCACAGTCGGTGTTGACAGGGGGGCAGAGGTCGACCCCGAGGCCCCTCATATGTGGGGTGCCGCAAGGGTCGGTCCTCTCGCCCCTCCCGTTCAACATTTATGTGAAGCTGCTGGGCGAGATCATCCGTGGTTTTGGGGTGAGATACCACCAGTACGCTGATGACACCCAGCTGTACATCTCCACCCCAGACCACCCCAACGATGCCCTTGAAGTAATGTCCTGGTGCCTGGAGGCTGTGCGGATCTGGATGGGGAGAAATAGGCTCAGGCTCAACCCATCCAAGACCGAGTGGCTGTGGTTTCCGATGTCCCGATATAGTCAGTTGGTGCCATCACTGACTATTGGAGGCGATTCATTGGCCCCCACGGAGAGGGTGCGCAACTTGGGCGTCCTCCTGGATTCACGGCTGTCTTTAGAAGAGCACTTGACGGCCGTGACCGGGAGGATTTTTCATCAGGTTCGCCTGATTCGCCAGTTGCGTCCCTTTCTAGATCGGGACTCCCTACGCACAGTCACTCATGCCCTCGTCATCTCTCGTCTGGACTATTGTAACGCTCTCTACATGGGGCTCCCCTTGAGGAGCACTCGGAGGCTCCAAATGGTGCAGAGTGCAGCCGCGTGGGTGGTTATGGGAACGACGTGGCGTTCCCATGTAACACCCCTCCTGCGCGAGCTGCACTGGCTTCCGGTGGTCTTCTGGGTGCGCTTCAAGGTTTTGGTTATCACCTTTAGAGCGCTCCATGGCTTAAGACCTGGTTATCTATGGGACCGCCTGCTACCACCAACAGCCTCCCACCGGCCAGTACGCTCCCATAGAGAGTGGCTCCTCTGGGTGCCATCGCCAAACAATGTCAACTGGTGGCTCCCAGGGGGAAAGCCTTCTTTGTGGGGGCACCTACTATCTGGAACGAGCTCCCCCCGGAGATACGGACGATCCTGGATCTGCGCACCTTCCGTCGCACGCTTAAGATTTTTTTATTTCATCAAGCTGGCCTGGCTGGCCTGGCCAATCTTTTCCCCTGTTAAATGTAAATTTTAATCTGTTTTTAAATTATTGGGTATTTTAAATTTGTTTTCAGCCAAATTATTTAATTCGCTTTTATTCTATTTTAAATTTTTGTATTTATTGTGTTTTATTCTGTGGCTGTTCACCGCCCTGAGTCCTTCGGGAGGAGGGAAGTATATAAATTTAATAAAAACAAACAAAAACAAATAAACTCAAACAGACACTCCCCTTCCCCCTAAAAACAAGCAGATTTACCCATGAGGAGAGCTGGAGCACCTTCCTCCCTGCAGTCACATGATTCCACAAGCTGGTGAAAACCGACTCTAAATGTTCCCGCGCTTTTCACCTAATTAAAAGTAAAAGTTCTTTCACTTTCTCTAAACAATCAGTCCAATCAGGATACAGTCCAGTTGCTAGATGACTCCAGTCCAGGGGTGAAATGCTACCGGTTCACACCGGTTCGGGCAAACCAGTAATAATAAAAACTACCAATTCGTCCAAACCAGACGATCAGCTGTGCCGCGCGATATATATAGTGAATCTGTTCTACTTACCTTCAAACGGCTCCTTTTTCCGCACGAAACACGCGTTTGGTGTGCACTGCGTATGTGCACGCACGCAGCGTGTGTTCGGCATGCAGTGCGCATGCATGCATAGTGTGTGTTTGGTGTGCACTGCGCATGCATGTACAGCATGCGTTTGGCTCGCGCTGTGCATGTGCACACACAGCACGTGTTTGGCACGCCCCGCGCATGCGTGGGCAGTGAACCAGTGGCAACCCGAAGAGGATTTCACCACTGCTCCAGTTCCCTCCTTCTGGACATCTGGTGGGAACGTCCTTGCTTCCCAAGAGAAAGTATTTTATTTTGGCTATAACACCCCAGCTATCTCTACTTCCCCCTCCTTTTCCCACAATTCCAGTTGTGGCAGCACTGAAGCCCCAAAATGGCCACCGCTAAGTCAGCTTCAAGGTTGACAGGGTCAACCTTTCAACACATTTCAACATTCCAAGATATCCAGGAGGAATCTAGACGAGTTTAGTAAGTTTCTGCTTATTTTTCTTATATCTAATGTAAAGAGTTGAAACTTCTGATTTCTCACGAACCGATAATGTCACGAACTCTTGTAATAGTCTCGTCTTCCTGAGTAGGCATCAGGAAATTTTGAGCTGAGGAAGCAAAATGAAATTCTGGTGAAAGGAATAATTAGGCAAATTGGGAGGAGCTCAACTCTTTTACTCAATCAACTTTTGCACTGCCATTTTAAATTAAGCAGGATCTCAGGGTCTCTTGATCAATGCAACCGAGGCATCTGCTAATCTTTCTTCTCCAGACAAACTGTTCCTTGTCAGCTCCCTAAGATGATGTTTTGGATAATGCCCCCAAAACATCTAGGTTGTAAAATAGTCCTAGGAAGATTGCTTTGTTTGGAGAGCCTAGGTGTTGAAAGAAAGGGTTTACTGGACCATTGGATCCTATCAAATCCAAGTCCTTCTCTGCTAATTCTTGACGATAGAATGGCTTGGCAACCTCAGTACTACCTGAATCATGAATGGTCATAGTGTGCTTATTAGACTTGGGTGAGATATATTATCTTTGCAGTAACATGCAGAGAGCCAGTTTGGTCTATTTACTCTAATGGATTATTTACTGGACTCTAATGGTAAAGGCAACTAGGCTAGAAAACCAGAGATGGTGAGTTCTAGGCATGAAAACTGGCTAAGTGACTTTGGAGTCACCAGGAGATGGTGAGTTCTAATCCCACCCAACTGGGTGACTTTGGACCAAGCATTAGGACCGTGATGGTGAACCTGTGGCATGGGTGCCAGAGGTGGCATGCAGCGCCCTCTCTGATGGCACACGAACTGTCACCCTAGTTCAGCTTCACCGCGCATGTGTGCACACCTCCCGCCAGCCAGCTGGTCTTCGGGTCTCTGCCCCACATGTATAGGGGGCGGGGTACATGAAGGGGACCACGTGAGCATGTGTGGGGGTGGGGCACCTATGGGGGCACGCATGCATGCATGCATGGAGGGGTGGGGCACTGTGTGGGATGGACGAGCATGTGAGCAGGGGGCAGGGGGCATGCATAGAGGTGCGGGGGTGCATGGCGCATGTAGGGGTGTGCGGGCATGCGCAGGGGCGCAGGGTACATACGCGGGGCGTGCATGCACATTGCATTTTGGGGAGTTGGGGGCAGGTGCACGCATTCACACATGTGCGGGCTCTTTGGGCACTCAGTCCAGAAAAGGTTAGCCATCACTGCACTAGGAGATAGTGAATTCTAGTCCTGTCTTAGGCACAAAAGTTGATTGGGTGATTTTTTTTTTTTAATTTGATTTATATGCCGCCCTTCTCCGGAGACTCAGGGCGGCTTACAATGCGCTAAGCAATAGCCTTCATACTTTTGTATATTTATACAAAGTCAGCTTATTGCCCCCACAAACTGGGTCCTCAATTTACCTACCTTAGAAAGGATGGAAGGCTGAGTCAACCTTGAGCCTTGGTGAGATTCGAACCTGCAATAATTGCAGGCAGCTGATGTTAATAACAGGGCTTTAGACCACTGTACTATCCAAGGCTCTTTCTTTTGGATCAGTCACTTTGTCTCACCCTCACAGGGTTGTTGTGGTGGGGAAACTAGGAGGAGGAAGGAGTATTAGGGAGACCTGGTTGGGCCACGAAGGGGGGGTTCCCCTCGTGGATATCTGCCCACCAGGCTTCCGTGCATTTCATCAGCCGAGAGCTCAGGGCAGTGGCGGGGGAGTATCCAGACTTATGATACAAGTGATCCCAGACCTCCGGACTTTTCGTCGGGCCCTTAAAACCCATCTCTTTCAGTTAGCTGGGCTGGCCTGACCCCATATTGGTTTTAAAGTTTTGATATTGATTTTAAATTTGAAATGCTTTTGTAATTTTGGGCCAAATTCTATTTAAATCATTTTAAATTAGTTTAACTTTTGTATATTATGTTTTTAGCTGGCTGTTCACCTCCCTGAGTCCGAAAGGAGAAGGGCGGTATAAAAATTTAATAAATAAAAAAAATAAATAATAATAAATAAAATTAGGTATGTTCACCACCTCTTTGTAAAAAAAAGCACAAAAAGATATAGAGAATTTTGTTTCCAACGTTCTTTGATAAAGTTACAGATATAAAATACACCCACCGTTGGATTTAAAATTCAACAGCACACCGTATTTCTATAATCATAAACACTTGCAAATTTTCAAATGGCAAAATTAATGTAGCATTTCGTTTGGTCTCTAGCAAAACTTCCAGAAGTGATTTCAACATAGACACTAAAGTTAGACAAAGTCTTTTCTTTAACCAAGATAGTTAATTTTGCCGTCTCAGCCTCTTCCAATAATTTCACCATCCATTTTTCCTTTCCACCTCTATGCATACAAAGGTCTCTCTCTCTCTTTCTCTCTGCAATATTTACTGCAGTTTGCTTCTTTGTTTATTCCTTAAACAAGGAATTGCTGAATAGCTGAAGCGCTTTGTAAAGGAATCCAGAGCTGACCTTGGGAAAAGCAGAAGAAGGAAAGGCAGGAAAAAGCAAACCATTAACTGGAAGGTGGGGATCAACAATCAAAGGTTATAGGGACTTGAGATAGAAGGAAGCAGGAGAAAGAAACTCAAAATATTTCAGCTCTTTGAGGCTCACCAGATCAGGAAACAGAGCAGAGATGGTATTCAGCTGGTTCAGACCAGTTCGGGCGAATTGGTAGTGGCGACCTGCAAGTGGGCCCGCCCCCTCGCCCCCCTGCCCTGTGCTATGCCATCCTATTTAGCCACATTTTCTAAGCCGCGTACATGCGTGCAAGCCGAGCGTGTGAGCAAAGCACTCACATTTTCGGTGCATGACGAACGAAACCCACCTTTGAAACAGAGCAAGGACTTCAGAAGTATAACAGAATAACAAGTGTTGGAAGGGACCTTGGAGGTTTTCTAGTCCAACCCTCTGCACAAGCAGGAGAAGGCCTTATAGTATAAGGCAGTGGTGAAATCCAATTTTTTTTACTACCGGTTCTATGGGCGTAGCTTGGTGGGCATAGTGTGGCTTGGCGGGCATGGCTTGGCAGGTGTGGCAGGGGAAGGATACTGCAACATCGCCATACCCACCCCACTCTAGGGGAAGGATACTGCAAAATCTCCATTCCCACCCCACTCCAGGGGAAAGGTACTGCAAAATCCCCATTCCCTCCCCATTCCTGGGAGAAGGATATTGCAAAATCTCCATTCCCACCCCACCCTGGGGCCAGCCAGAGGTGGTATTTGCCGGTTCTCCAAACTACTCAAAATTTCTGCTACCGGTTCTCCGAACTGCTCAAAATTTCTGCTACCGGTTCTCCAGAACCTGTCAGAACCTGCTGGATTTCACCCCTGGTATAAGATTGGACTTTAGCCTGGGAGAGCTGTGGGGAGGAACACCAGATTTTTCTTTAAACAGGCCACTAAGAAATTAAAGAAATGCAGAAAGTAACAACTTGAATCTGAATTTCAAGTGATCTACTAGTTAGCTGGGGGATTTAAAAAAAATATTTTACAAGTTCAAATCGGAGGTTTGCTCTGCGCCTCTCTTCCACCATGTCTTATTTTGTGGAGGAAAAAATATAAAATAAGCAATGGAATAAGAGCAAAACAGGGAATGAATGCTTCACCAAAGGCTCCTCCAACACGCACACACATACCTCTCACGGATTTGAAATGATAATCAGGTATTCCAAACTGTGCCTCTTTTACCTCTGTAGATTAAATATTATACAGTACATTTCAACCATATTCCCAGCAGGGCCAAATAAAGGGATAAAGGGATATTTGTCTATTTTAAAATGAAAGAATAAAATGTTTATTTCTTACAGCAATAAGGGTGAAAGGGGAAAGATAAGAAAGGAATTGTTCGCCATGTTCTAACATTCTGGGTACTTTCCCATCTCCAGTCTGGTATTCAGAGATACGATTTAATACAAGAGATAAATATGGCTGCTATCTAGCTAACCCTGATAACGTAGTAGTCTGATGACTGGAGAAAAGTGAGTTAAATGCCCGTGACTCATTTTCAGCACTTAAGAAGTCCTATTTTGTCTTCATAAAGATTGGGTAAGATAGAAAAAGGCAATTGTCAAGCGCCCGGGAAATCAGGAGATCCAAGCAGTTCAAATACTCAGATCACTGCATTCAGTTTTGATCGCTACGATGTAAAAAAGATGTGGAGACTCTAGAAAGAGTGCAGAGAAGAGCAACAAAGATGATTAGGGGACTGGAGGCTAAAACATATATAGAACGGTTGCAGGAACTGGGTATGTCTAGTTTAATGGAAAGAAGGACTAACGGTGACATGATAGCAGTGTTCCGATATCTCAGGGGCTGCCCCAAAGAAGAGGGAGTCAAGCTATTCTCCAAAGCACCTGAAGGCAGGACAAGACGCAATGGGTGGAAACTAATCAAGGAGAGAAGCAACTTAGAACTAAGGAGAAATTTCCCTACAGTTAGACCAATTAATCTTGCCTCCAGAAGTTGTGAATGCTCCAACACTGGAAGTTTTTAAGAAGATGTTGGACAACCATTTGTCTGAAGTGGTGTAGGGTTTCCTGCTCTAAGCAGGGGGTTGGACTAGAAGACCTCCAAGGTCCCTTCCAATTCTGTCTATTCTATTCTATTCTATTCTATTCTATTCTATTCTATTCTATTCTATTCTATTCTATTCTATTCTATTCTACTCTACTCTACTCTACTCTACTCTACTCTACTCTACTCTACTCTACTCTACTCTACTCTATTCTATTCTATTCTATTCTATTCTATTCTATTCCAATGAGTATAAAGATTTATTGCAAATTTAAGATCTCTACAAGAATGAGATCTCTGAACTGGAGCGGTTGTTGTGATTCTACAGTGTGTAGACGCATCCTGTCTCATTGGTTGTATAGTACTTCATCATTTTTGATTTTAAAAAAAATCACATTTTGTCTACCAAAGCCAATTCTGCCAGAGACATCAATAGAACAAAAACAAACTGCTACTGAACACAGGATATTCATTTTTACTCAGAATATTTCATTTTGTGTACTTGTTGACCTATTTCCACTTCCTCCAACTATGAGCTGTGTGTCAGGCCTGGTGTCACAGTTGGAGAATTTCCTTTCCTGAAAGGAGAAAGATTTATTTGTTTGTTCCTCATGAATCTTTGAAGTTTTCCTTGATGGAGGATGTACCACTATTGGTACATCACCATCTTCCTGTATGGTCAAGTACTTGATCCCTAAGCAACAGCGATCAGAAAACTGAGGTGCTCTCTGTTGCATTGTCTTCAGCTCCAGTTCTGTTCCAGTTCCTTAGCATGACACATAAATGCAGGGGTGAAATGCTCCCGGTTTGGACTGGATCACCTGATCCAGTAGCGATGGTGGCAAGTGGTTCAGAGAACCAGTAGCAGACATCCCTGCCCACCCATCCCCCATGCCCAGCTGAGCTGCGCAATCATCAGAAGCTGATGATTCGGCCGAAAAAATACTTTTAAAAGTAAAAAAAAAAGCCTCTGATGATCGCGCGGCTCAGCTGGGATCATCAGAAGCTTTTAAAAGCATTTTTTCCTGCAACCTCTTGAGGTTGTAGAAAAAATGCTTTTAAAAGTAAAAAAAAAAAAAGTTGGCCATGCCCACTCAGTCAAATTACCCCCCCCCAAGCCACACCCATAGAACCCATAGTAACAAATTTTACATTTCACCACTGCATATATGTGTTCGTTGAGGATGACGGAATAATGGAAATTGTAAGATTTATCCCAGGAGTGTCCAACCTTGACAACTTTATGACTTGTGGACTTCAACTTCCCAACTAGCATGGCTGGCTGGGGAACTCTGAGAGTTGAAGTCCGTAAATCTTAAAGTTGCCAAGGTTGGACACCCCTGATTTATACAAACTCAAGAGAAACCAGGGTATTTAGTTCGTTTCTTGATTGATTATGATCCATCAAGATGACATGGAATCTTAGGAATCACATAAATAGTTCTTTTCCAGGATCATGTGTCCTCAACCTTGCCCTTCAGGTCTCCGAATTGGGTACCCCATCACCTGAAATAGAATCTCTCCACCTTGCTGAAGGTCATCCTTTTCTTCTTTGTCCTTCTTTCTTTCCCAATGTCATGGACCTCTCAAGGAAGCTGCATCTTTGCATCATAATATGTCTCCCAAAATATAATAGAAAGAGTGCAGAAAAGAGCAATGAAGTTGACTGGGGGACTGGAGGCTAAAACATATGAAGAACAGTTGCAGGAACTGGGTATGTCTAGTTTAATGAAAAGAAGGACTAGGGGAGACATGATAGCAGTCTTCCAATATCTCAGGGGCTGCCCCAAAGAAGAGGAAGTCAAACTATTCTCCAAAGCACCTGATGGTAGGACAAGAAGCAATGGGTGAAAACTGATAAAGGAGAGAAGCAACTTAGAACTAAGGAGAAATTTCCTGACAGTTAGAACAATTAATCAGTGGAACAACTTGCCTCCAGAGGTTGTGAATGCTCCAACACTGGAAGTTTTTAAGAAGATGTTGGATAACCATTTGTCTGAAGTGGTGTAGGATTTCCTGCCTAAGCAGGGGGTTGGACTAGAAGACCTACAAAGTCCCTTCCAACTCTGTTATTCTACTGTAATATTGTGAGACTGATCATAAGTGAGAACTTTGGTTTAATTTGTCCTAGGATTCATTTGTTTGTTTTCTTGATTATCCTTGATATTCTCAATTTGTCTCTTAGATCAGGGGTCCCCAACCATGGACTGGCATCGATCCGTGACATGTCAGTAACCAGGCCGTGCAAACAAGCGAAGCCCCATCCACGGGATGCAGGCAGCACATGAAACCATGCCCTCTCCAGCCCATGGAAAAACCTTTCTTCACAGAAGCAGTCACTGTCTTAAAAAGATAAAGGTTCCCCTCGCACATATGTGCTAGTCATTCCCAACTCTAGGGGGCGGTGCTCATCTCCGTTTCAAAGCCAAAGAGCCAGCGCTGCCCGAAGACGTCTCCATGGTCATGTGGCCAGCATAACTCAACGCCGAAGGCGCACAGAACGCTGTTACCTTCCCACTACTTGCCTTTTTTACGTGCTTTCGAACTGCTAGGTTGGCAGAAGCTGGGACAAGTAATGTGAGCTCACTCCGTTACACAGCACTCGGGATTCAAACTGCCGAACTGCCCACCTTCCGATTGACAAGCTCAGCATCTTAGCCACTGAGCCACTGTGTCCCTATTTCTTAGATGGCTTTAAGTCCAAGATGGGCTAATAGAGAAAACAGAGAGAGCATTTTGCCAGAAGGGGCAAATGAAACCTTCACAAGAGGTAGAACATCGGTCGTCCAAAAAACAGAATATTGTCTTCATACCTTGCTTATAGGTTTCTCCAAAGCAACTGCTGTGGTTTGTTAGTATGTAGGTCATATGTCTGTTGGTTTTTTTTGTTTTGTTTTTTCAATTCAGTAAAAAAAAAAAAGGAAGAAGGAAGTTACCAAAATGACACAAGAGTAAACTTAGAGGAGGGTTGTGGGCGACAGGGAAATGATGCAAAGGTGTGTAACCGGAAACAGCAGTTACGGTATTTCCGGTCCAACCATCAAGCTCACAAAGGCAACAGCATGAATTTTTTTTTTTTAAATGAAATGAAATAATACAATTAAATTGAAGCATTTTTGGAATAGAAAAAAATCTATTTTAAGGAGGAAGGAATATTCTTCAAAATTGCCCAACATATTTCAATTCCATATTATTACTATTTATTTTATTTTATTTATTTAGTCTGTCGAGTATGTATTAGATAATATATATAAGTATAAGCATGAATTGAATACGAAAAATGAATACAATTCAAGGGAACATTAGGACAGGGACGGTAGGCACGCTAGTCACGGATGGGTTCTACTTACCTTTATTACCGGTTTGCAGCGGGGCCGCGCATATGTGCAAAAGCATTCTGATGACGTCGAGGTCAGTGGGTGGAGCCTCCCGCCAGTTTTACCACCGGTTCTATAGAATCGGTGCAAAATGGGGGAAACCCACCACTGATGCTGGTGCTCTTATGCACGCCCTTACAGACCTCACCTCCCTAGGTGAGCCTGTCTACACCTTGGCAAGCTTTTTTCCAACACAATCTTGTATGCTGATGTCCCAAACTCGACTTGCTACTTGATATAAGTTTATCTGATAATAAAAACAAAGCATTAGTAACAGAGTTGGAAGGGACCTTGGAGGTCATCTAGTGCAACCCCCTGCTCACGCAGGAGACCTGTACTAGGGATTCAGACCGCCAAACTGCCGACCTTCCTGATCGACAAGCTCAGTGTCTTAGCCATTGAGCCACCTAGTCAGGCTAATCTAATCTAATCTAATCTAATCTAATCTAATCTAATCTAAAGCAATTTAATGCTAGGCAGGACTGGACAACTCTCTCCGACAGCAAAATTCCAGATCAAAAGAAAATGTCTTTTCCTGAAGAGGACTCAACAGACACATGTAATGCTATAAGTGTTAATAATATCATTGCACCAGTCTACACCAGGGATCAGCAACCTGTGGTTCTTTCACCCCTCTGCTGCGGCTCCCTGTCACTCAAAATATGCGTCACAAGCGCCAATGTGCGACACCCGCCTGCACGTGATTTATTGAGCTTTTCAACCCCCGGTAGGCCAACCATGGATAAATCCAAGAAAATAAAAGTTTCAGAAGAGAACAGAACATTTAATTCAACTACAGATGCTAGTTTTGTGGCCGCTCAATAAAGAAATAGTCAGGCCCGGGAAGGTTTTTGTGGCTCCCGGTGTTTTCTTTTCTTTGGGAAATGGGCCCAAATGGCTCTTTGAGTGTTTAAGGTTGCAGACCCCTGACACCATTGGCAGTCATTTCTTTTTTCTCTCTTTTTTCTGCCTTCCTTCCTTCCTTCCTTCCTTCCTTCCTTCCTTCCTTCCTTCCTTCTTTCGGAGAGAGACTGGCAGAGCCAAGAGGAGGAGTCAAGCAAGGCATCAATTTAGAATCTCTACATTGTCACAAAAGAACAAAGCCCACACACACACACCTTGAATGCCATTGAACCTTACCTACCGGTAGTTTCACCCAGGTATAACTTCTCAGACTGAGAAAATTCCTGTGCATAACTTTGAGCAATAAAATAACTAATTGAACTCTGTACATGTGGGTCTGATTGTTCGGGCCTGACACTCACCCACTCACCCACCCTCCCTCCCTCTTTCTTTCTTTCTTTCTTTCTTTCTTTCTTTCTTTCTTTCTTTCTTTCTTTCTTTCAAATCTTGATACAATTATGGACATATTTATACACTATTAATGGAAGGTGACTGACGTTCTGTTCTTTAGGTAACTTAGAGGGTTGAAAATGAAGAGCATTCAATCAATGCAGTATTAATTACAGTGGAGAAGATGTCAATAACACAAGCGTAAAGTTGTTTTAACTTTTGCATTCAGAGTTGAGTAGGCCATTAAAAGAAAGAGCCTTGGATAGTACAGTGGTCTAAAGCCCTGTTATTAACATCAGCTGCCTGCAATTATTGCAGGTTCGAATCTCACCAAGGCTCAAGGTTGACTCAGCCTTCCATCCTTTCTAAGGTAGGTAAATTGAGGACCCAGTTTGTGGGGGCAATAAGCTGACTTTGTATAAATATACAAAAGTATGAAGGCTATTGCTTAGCGCATTGTAAGCCGCCCTGAGTCTCCGGAGAAGGGCAGCATATAAATCAAATTAAAAAAAGGGGGGGGGCTGCTGAGAATTCCATGGAAGTATTTGTTGTACGCCAAAGGGATTTCTTGACAAGTTCCCTGTGTAAGTATACTGAAAAGAGAGAGGTCCTGTTTTACAACTTTGGAAGTCTAGGTAAGAACAAGGCAAGCTGCCAAGGCTGTCATAGCCACCCTGTTTAATGATAATGATGTTAATGGAAGCCATCATGGACTAAAGTAGTTGGAATATGATGGCTGTGTGCTCATTTCTCACTTTCATTTCATTTTCAGCTCTCTCTGGAAATCTTCAACCTACATTAGTGGTTTGCTTGAAACGGTTCCATTATTAAAGGAAAAAGACTTGGTGTCTTTGATCATGGTTTTCTTGGCAGCATCTGCCTGGGAAATCTAAGTACAATTACGAAGTGTCTCACTTGCACAGAAGTGTGAATTGATGGATTGAATGGACTTGAGGGAGGGAGCCGTTAGTCTTTGTATGTGACATCCAAATTTGTTTGCTTTCTTCTCGGTATGTTTATATAACTCAGTGTTTCTCATACAGGCAACTTTAAGATGTGTAGACTTCAGTTCCCAGAAGTCCCCAGCCAGCGTGCTCCATGAACAATTCATTATCAATACCAGTTATCTGGGATCCATTTTGCATTGATATTTTACCAGAAGAGTCCTCCATTCCTCTAACCGCAATAAAATACCTTAGGCCACCAGACTTCAAATTTTGGGTTTAGACAACTTAGAACTACGCTGACTTCAGTCTGACCTAAGCATAGTACATAAAATTATCTGCCACAATGTCCTTCCTGTGAATGACTACTTCAGCTGCAACCACAAAAATACATGAGCAAATAATAGATACAAACTCAAGGTAAACCGTTCCAAACTCGATTGCAGAAAATATGACTTCAGTAACAAGAGTGGTCAATGCCTGGAATGCATTACCTGACTTCATGGTTTCTTCCCCAAACCCCCAAAACTTTAACCTTAAACTGTCTATTGTTGACCTCACCCCAATCCTAAGAGGTCTGTAAGGGGCGTGCATAAGTGCATCAGCGTGCCTACCCTCCCTGTCCTAATATTCCTTTTTACTTACTCTTTTCATGTATTCAAATTATGTTTATACTTTTACCTGTTATATATGCTTGACAAATAAACTTATGAAATAAAAACATAGACAATCTCGATTTTCCTGAACAACAATGTCATATTAATGGTATAGTTTGCCATTTATCTATTGCAATTTCCCACAAGTCTAAGGATGTGTAGACAGCAGTTTCAATGGTGTTTTTTTTTTTAGCTAGTGTGTGGGTTGGTCAGACACTTCCATCCTCGGTATGATGAGATTATTAAAAATATTATTATTCAAAATATCACGCACCATTTGCTACTTATTGCACATATTTTGGGTGACAGGGAGCCACAGCAGAGGGGTGAAAGAGCCATATGCAGCTCCAGAGCCATAGGTTGCTGACCCCTAGTCTAGACAAAGACAAGGTTACAAGTGCTAGAACTTCCCCCTTTACATCTTTAACAGCGTCTGGATGTGTAAACATTAATTTGCAGTCATTGTGTTGGCGTGAAAAGCATTGCTAGCATATGTCCTACTCATGCAGCCTTTGGAGTTTCTCCCATCAGATTCAGCATTCTGGCTGTTGCTAAAGTATTTTCCCAGCTAGGTGCCCTGAACAAATGGCGAGTTACACAGCCCACAGGCTTGTTTCTAAATATGCAGATGGAGTAACTCATGTGTAAACGAGACTGTGAAATTACCATTTCTGCAAGTCTCTGGGCAAGATTTCCCAAGGCAGAGGCATATGTCTCATCAGGCAAAGAGGTGTGTTTTGTGATGGCGTAACACACCTGTGCAATTGCAGTACTAAGTACTGTACTTTTTTTAAAAAAATGGCTCCCTCCATTGGCAACAGATGCTAAGTGCAAGGCATGGAAAAATAACTGGAAGGGCAGGTGTGGGTGTGGGTGTGTGTCACTCCCCGCTCTGCTGCGGCTCCCTGTCACTCAAAATATGCGTCACAACCGCCAATGTGCGACACCCGCCTGCACGTGATTTATTGAGCTTTTCAACCCCCGGTAGGCCAACCATGGATAAATCCAAGAAAATAAAAGTTTCAGAAGAAAACAGAACATTTAATTCAACTACATATGCTAGTTTT
The DNA here is from genome assembly GCA_012654045.1 of Ptyas mucosa. NCBI lineage: Eukaryota > Metazoa > Chordata > Lepidosauria > Squamata > Colubridae > Ptyas > Ptyas mucosa. Next base: position 7,575,530 of record WNWU01000024.1, read on the forward strand.
GTGGCCGCTCAAGAAAGAAGTCAGGCACAGGAAGGTTTTTTGTGGCTCCCGGTGTTTTCTTTCTTGTGGGAAACGGGTCCAAATGGCTCTTTGAGCGTTTAAGGTTGCAGTCCCCTGACCTAAACTATTTAAGTGAAAGTCCTACAATATTGCAAAGTGGCCACACTCCTCTCACAAGCACAAACAAGACCAACTTAAAAACAAATTAACCATTTTAATGATTTTACAATTTTACAATTGTTAAATTGGTTTCATTTCATAATAACTGGCTATGCCCTAATCTGCAAATCGAATTAAAATCTATTTAAGCCCCTTTTGAAGCCCAAACTGCCAGAATTACGCACAAACTCACACACACTTCTGGATTATACAGATAGTTCTTGACTTACAACAGTTTGTTTAGTGACCGTTCAAAGCAGTGGTGGGTTGCCCCCGGTTCGGATCGGTTCACAAGAAACTGTAGTAAAACCGGCGGGAGGCCCCACCCACTGCCCCGGATGTTGTCATCAGCGATCTGTGCATGCACATAACCTTCCCGTTGCAAACCAGTAGTAAAGGTAAGTAAAACCCACCCCTGGTTCAAAGTTACAACAGCACAAAAAAAAAGTGATTTATGACCGTTCTTCACACTTATGACCGTTGTAGCATCCCCCATGGTCACATGATCAAAATTCAGATGCTTGGCAGCTGACTCATATTTATGGCGGCTGCAATGTCATGGGGTCATGGGATCCCCTTTTGAGACCTACTGGCAAGCAAAGCCAATGGAGAAGCCAGATTCACTTAAGAAATGTGGCACAAAAGATCATTTTAAAAGTCCTGAGAAAGTCCGCCTAGCTCAAAATCGCTCAGCTGGCTTTTGGCCTGAGGTAGATTACAGATTAATAGAGTTGAAAGGGACCTTGTAGGTCATCTAGTCTAACCCCCCCCCCCACCCAAGCAGGAGACCCTACACCATTCTGACAGATGGCAGTCCAGTCTCTTCTTGAAAGCCTCCAGTGATGAAGCTGCCATAACTTCCGAAGGCAACTTATATTCAGTGGGTTGATTGTTCTCACTGTCAGAAAATTCCTCCTTATTTCCAGGTTGAATCTCTCCTTGATCAGTTTCCATCCATTATTCCTTGTCTGGCCTTCGGGTGCTTTGGAAAATAGTTTTACCACCACCCCCTCCTCTCTGTGGCAGCCCCTCAAATATTGGAAGACTGCTCTCATGTCTCCCCTGGTCCTTCTCTTCACTAGACTAGCCATGCAACCGTTCATCCTATGTTTTAGCCTCCAATCCCCTAATCTTCTTGGTTGCTCTTCTCTGCACTCTTTCTAGAGTCTCAACATCTTTTTTATAATGTGGTGACCAAAACTGGATGCAGTATTCTAGGTGTGGTCTTACTAAGGCTT
>WNWU01000024.1:7576936-7587078 GCA_012654045.1 Ptyas mucosa
AAGTATGAAGGCTATTGCTTAGCGCATTGTAAGCCGCCCTGAGTCTCTGGAGAAGGGCGGCATATAAATCAAATTTAAAAAAAAAAAAACCTGGCTGATTACTAATGATCTACAGATCAGCTTACCAGGCTTTGCCTCATGTCATACCCCGGCAGGCAAATCAACTTAAGAGGGAGGGCAATTGGGGCCTAACCACGATGGTCAAAAGGGATACGGGATGGAAAGGTGAAGAAATTTCTTTAGACCCTCAATAACAATATATTCTGCCTATTAGATTTTCGTTCAGGGGGATGGACTTAATCTTAATTAATGTATATATCGCTCCTTTTTCACTCCACCTTCTAGGAAGGCATTTCTGGGATGAATTAGATTCAGTATTAGCTACCTTAAAGGGACGCTTTCCCCAAGCAAAAATTATATTAGTTGGAGATACTAATGCAAGACTAGGCCCCTCATTGAAGACCTATGCTAAGCGAGGCCTGGTACCAACTGGATACTTTCATAATGAGTTTACCTGGTCCTCAATGGACAAGAGGGCCAATAAATATGCCCAGAGGTTAATTTCTCTGCTGTTTATGAATGATATGCAAGTACTTAGTGACTCGAGTGATGGGTATATATATCCCTATACTTTCTCATCCAACAAAACATCAACCTCTATCAATTATATTTGCACTTCCTCCAGTTTAGTACACCATTTTTCAGATGTAAGAGCTATATTTAGAGAGGAAAGTGACCACTTTCCCATCATGGCTCTGGTTTCACTCTCTTCAGAAGTTAGGCCTCATTTAAGAGAGGAAATTGACACCTTAGTAAACACTCAGGTTTATAACTACAAAAGGTTATATTGGCACAGACTTGACGTTGAATCTGTGGCCACTTATCTGGGCTCAGACGAAGCTAGGCAGCTAGTAAGGGAAATTTCCCAATCTAAGCCCGGAGACAACACCCCAATATTAGCTTATATAGAGCTAACTTCTACTCTTAAGAACTTAATGATCCAGAATGATAGCAAAGTAGTTGAGATCTCTAGAAAGTGATTTGATGACGATTGCCATAGGTTGAGGGCAAACCTAAGAGCCGCAGTTAGGAAAGTTAACTGGTCCAGACAGGATGGTGATTATTCAAATATGGTTCAACTCAGGAGAGCATACAAATCCCTCCTGAAAAACAAGAAAAGTTGCTATAACATCAGGATATGGAAAGAAGTAGAAATGGCAGCGAAATCCCAATTCCCTACAATCTTTTGGCATAAGATAGCCGGGATATTAAAACAACGTTCCCCATTCATGGACACTGATATATCAGCAGCAAACTGGGAGAAGCACTATCTTGCTTTATTTGACGGTAACAATACAACAAATGTCTTGCAACTGGATATTCTCCAGCAGGAATTAAGGAAATGTCCGGAATGGACACCAGTTACCTCTACTGAAGTTAAACATATAATCCAATCCTTAAAGGCTGGGAAGGCCCCTGGAGAGGACTTGCTGCCTCCTGAACTCTTTAGGTCCAACACTGATTACTGGGTACCGGTGCTGGTAGCACTGTTTACTTATATCAATAAAGTAGGGATAATCCCTGAAGGGTGTGAAGGTTAGCTATATTTTTTCAAATTTTCAAGAAAGGTGACAGAGCCGCCCCATCTAACTATCGACCCATCAGCCTTCTCAATATAATTTCAAAAATGTATACGAAGCATCTGCTAAATAAAATAGAGGACTGGTGCTTGGATAAGGAAATCCTGGCAAATGAGCAGGCAGGCTTTAGATCGGCTAGGTCTACCATTGACAATTGTTTTGTCCTTTCCCATTTAATTAATAAATACAAGATCCAGGGGGAAAAAGCTGTATAGCGCCTTTATTGACCTTACTGCTGCTTTTGATTCTATTGATAGGAACCATCTGTGGAGGAAACTACAAGTCATGGGGATGGATCCCAGACTTATTTTGTTGATCAGGACTCTCTATACTAATACGGCAATTAGAGTCAGATATGCAGCAAATGGGGCTTCAACAAACAGCATACCGACAACCAGAGGAGTGAGGCAGGGCTGTCTGCTGGGCCCTACTCTTTTTAACCTTTATATAAATGATATCCCAGTGCAGCTGGAAGATCTTCTAACGCACAGCCCCCAAATAGGCTCAAGATTTATTAACGTATTAATGTATGCCGACGATTTAGTGCTGTTTTCTAGAACCCAAATAGGGATGAGGAGACTTCTTGCCAAGCTCTCACGTTATTGTTCTACAAACCAGTTGACTATAAATGTAGCTAAAAATCTTTGGCAATAAGAATAAAAAGCATAATTGGCATATTAATGACATAAAGATTGAGCAAGTTATCCAATATACCTATCTTGGAATTGTCTTTTCCAGTGCAGGTGGTTGGACTCCTCACCATCAATACCTTTCTCAAAAGGTCAGAGCTGGGGCAAGCCTTGTATCCAAATTAAGTAAACGTATTCAACCAACCTCGATTTTACCAATTTGTAAAATTTTTCAGGCTAAACTTGTTCCAATTATGCTCTACGGTGCCGAAATCTGGGGTTTTACAGAGGTTTTATTGGAGAGAACTCAAAATAATTTGTTAAGGAGGATGCTGGGGGTAAACCATTCTACTTCGGTGGCAGCCGTCAGAGATGAATTGGGTCATTTTTCACTGTACAACTACACAATTACCAGGGCGGTAGCCTACTGGCTAAAAATGACTCAGATGGAAGCCAGCAGTCTTCCCAAAATCTGCCTAGAGGAACAGCAGATTTCAAATCCTCCAAGGTATTCCTGGCTAACTCGGCTGTCAGAAATACTGAATCGATATGGCATAGGGTTTCTGTTGTGCGATACACTGAAGCAAGTTAAACAACGGATTAAAGATATACATGGGCAAATGGACATGGCAACTTTTTCAACTAATCACTCCCTTAAGCTTCTGACAGGAGTTAAAACAACTTTCACCCTGGAAAAATATTTACACCTGATGACACCTAGAAATGCCATCAGTGGAGAGAGAACTATTTGTCAAGTTTAGATTTGAACTTTTAGATACCAACGTTAATTTCGGCCGTTACCGGAAAATCCTGTATAACAAAAGAACATATATATGTGGGGCAAACATCGTGGAGGATACGGCGCATATAATATTTGAATGTAAGTTGTATGAGGAAGTAAGAAAACAATATTTGTCCCCAATTATAAATAAATTTGCCCACTGGAATGTAAGGCAAAAATTAACATTTCTATTGAAGGCAGACTCTCCTCCCCTGGTAAGGGCTATCACCCGTTATCTTAAAAGGATGACAGCAATACGAGCCAGTTATATTGAAAACAATTTTATTGATTATAAGAAAGATGAGCTGAGTTAGAGAGAAGCTATCTTATTTGGGTTATCTAGTTTCGGAAATTTAGTTATTGAACTTTGATATTGTTAAATTTAGATGTCATATATCATATATTTTTAGACTGTTATATCTGTAATTGTTTGTTTTATCTTTTTCTTTTTTTGAAAAGGCCTTCGGGCTATTCAATAAAATATATACATAGAACTGTACTTTCTTTGGTGCCCGGACATCACGTTTATTCACCCATTCAGCTTGAGATAATGGGAAATGTTTCCAGGCCACCAGATAATGCACTTTACCGTGATGCTTCCTAAAATTTCCTTAACTTCAAAATGCTGTTCCCCTTCTATCAGTATGGGGACTGGAGGAGAGTTCTGGTTTGGACGCAAAGGGGACGAATGTTCCGGTTTCAGCAAGCTAACATGAAACACAGGGTGGATTCGTCTCAAATTTTTTGGCAATTCCAATTCAACTGTGACTGGGTTGATAAGTCTAGTGATTGGGAAAGGGCTCACATACTTGGGTCCGAGCTTTTTTGATTTCTGGGAAGTTTGTAAATATTTGGTGGAAAGATAAACCATATCACCCACTTTGCATACCTGTGCCGGGCACCTGTTTTTGTCAGCTTGGGCTTTATGTGCTCGGTGTGCATCATCTAAAGCTTTTCGAGTTACTGCCCAAGTACCCCATAACTGTTCAATCCACTCAATCAAAGAGGGGTTCTGCGGGTTATCCTGTGGTAGCTCGGGGATCAACACAAACTCTTGGCTAGAGGCCACGTTAAACGGAGTGAAACCGGTGCTGCTATGTATGGAGTTATTATACGCCACCTCCGCAAATGGCAATAGGTCCACCCAGTTGTCTTGCTGGTAATTTACATAACATCTCAGGTACTGTTCTAACATGGCATTGGTTCTCTCACAAGCCCCATTTGTCTGGGGGTGGTGGGTGGATCTTAACCCCTGGGCGGAGCCGATTAACCTTAAAAACTCCTTCCAAAAGTTGGAGGTAAATTGCACACCCCTGTCCAAAATTATACATTTTGGAGCCCCATGTAATTGGTAAACATGACGAATAAACAATTTTTCAAGGGTTTTAGCTGAAGAGATTTTAGAAAATTGCATATAGAAAGCATCCCCTCCCACTGTCCACCACAAATCAACCAATCCAAAGGTCTCCCAGGGGTCAGGTGGAAGCACGTCTGGCAGCATCATCAACCAGGAATGACAGACGGTTGACCCGATAGTAACTTCAAAGATACAGTCTAGTGGCTTAACTATTGGTTTCGTTTCCTCCAGATTCCTCCAGCACACTCCCCCCCCATGCCACCTAGCTCTCCCCCCCTCCCATTACTATGGCAGCCAAAGCAGTAAAGGCGGAGGCTGACACACGGTACACATAAAGCAGCTCAGAAATTTCCAGATTTGTATCTTCTGTGAGGTAAAATAAAAGGCGAAAAATTATAATTCAGGACCAGAAATTCACCAATTTTCTTTTAATAAGTATCTATGGAGATGCGCAGACATCCAGTCACGGTTGTCCCAAAAGTGCTTTTTTTTTTTCCCAAGAGGCAACTGGACTTTCTGGTTTTTCTTTGAAGATGTTTCACTTCTTCAGCTCTGAGAACTTTTGTTCCAATAAGGATGTTTAATAAGCCAGATCAGATGGGGTGATAGGTTGCAACATATGGAAATCTGTGTCGATGTGTTTACAAACTGCAATGACTTTGTTTGCAAGGCACATTAAAGCCACATCAAACAAATTGCATTATGGCTTTGCCACACAGGGTGAAACTGTCACATGCCTACCAGCACACAACCAACTGCACCTTGTAAAAGTTGTTTAATCCTAGTATTCCTCACAGGTGGTAAGATGGCTTGCCCGCCAGCCCTTCATGTCAGAATCTTCTTCTCCTTCCTAGCATATTCCCGCAGGTGCAGGGTCTGCTTTTCGGCTCGTTGAACATCATTTTGCATGGTCAGTTGCAACTCCAGGGTGCAGGCCGGGGTGGGTTCTACTTACCTTTACTACCAGTTCGCAACGGGGCGGCACATGTGCAGAAACTTCCTGATGACATCGGGGTTGGTGGGCAGAGCTTTGTTGTGGCCCTTCAGCAGCCTATGCAGCTAGCAGCTGATTCTGACAGTGAGGAGGCTGGTGTGGTGCTGCGCCAGCAGCCTGTGCAGCTGGTACTCGAGTCAGACAATGAGGAGGCTGGAGAAGATGTGGTGCCAGAGGCGGGGATTCAGCCAGGGCCTTCAGAACCTCCAGAAGCTCCCATAAATGAAGAGGAAGAAGAGGAGGAGCCTCTTCTCGATGCACGGGCGCGCAGAGCTGCCAAAAGGCAGGAGTGGCTCCTCAGGAGGAGGTCTCCTCGAGAGTAAGGCTTGGGGCTAATTGGCCACTCCCTTAGCCTATTTAAGGAAGGAGGATGACTGAGGCAATTTGCAGGGAACAACTTCGTTCACTCTCCTTCACGTCCTGATCTTAGTTCTCTTATCAGTTTCCTGCAAATTGCTTCTGGGCTTTCTGCCAACCATAGTAAGATTACGATTATTTATTCTTTGGATTCTTGTAGGCTGTTAAGAAAGTTAGTTAACAGCCTTTATTTGAAAAAGACTAATTTAATTTAGTAAACTAAGGTTTGTACAGACTTTGTGTGTGCTGCGTTCTTTGGGGTCCGTAGCTGGGGCAGAACAAGCTTCCTGCCGGTTTTACTACTGGTTTTTGCGAACCGGTCCGAATCGGGGACAACCCACCACTGGTGCAGGCCCACGGCTTGCATATCTTAGTTAGTGGTGTCTTACCATCTCTGTTTTGGCTGCCCATGATATCGCCAGCCATTGACTTCTAGTTGGTAGGCAGTCTTGGCCATGGTGGAAGGTGCTGCTCTCTGGACATGTCCATACCAGCACAGCCAGCCTTCTCTCATCTTCTCAATAATTAGTGCTACGCAATAGTGGGTTTCACTTACCTTTGCTACCATTTTGGAACTGTGAGCCTTCTGCGCATGCACAGAGTGTCCATGAGGATGTCCAGGTGGGTGGGCGGAGCTTCCCCCGCCACCGCTACTGGTTCGCCTGAACTGGGGCAAATTAGTAGAAACCCACCACTGGTGCCACACCAAAATGCTGTCGAATGATATCATTTGTGATGTGGTCAAGAAGGGAGATGCCTAGAGGTGATATTCAACCCGTTCAGACCAGTTCGGGAAAACCAGTAGCTCTGATGATCAGTTGGCCCCGCCCACCCACCCAGTGGTGAAATTCAAATTTTTGTACTAACGGTTCTGTGGGCGTGGCTTGGTGGGCGTGATGTGGCTTGGTGGGCATGACTTGGTGGGTGTGGCAGGGGAAGGATATTACAAAATCTCCATTCAAAGGAAAAGTGAAGCAGAAAAATTGGGGGAAATTGGGAGAAAGAAAGCAAATTCTTTGTTGTGCTCTTTTGTTGATGTTTCTGATGTTAACCGCCCATTATAGATTTTGCAATATGGTAAAACCTAGAAATTTGAAGGTCCTTACTGTTGACACTGTGTAGTATTGTCTATTATCGTAAGAATTTATTAAAGTATAAAAACTAGGAAATCAGCATGAATGATGAGAAATATATTGTAATTAAGAATGAATGGGACAAGCAGTTAATGGAATAAATGTGAAGAGGAAATAAGGGAAAATGTGAATAACAAAAGAAGACCAACCCGAAATAGCTGTGAAGAAAGTTTATGTACATATGTTGTACGTTTTGTATTGTCATATTTTGTTATAATAATGAAAAATTTTAAAAAACAACAAAATCTCCATTCCCACCCCACTCCTGGGGCCAACCAGAGGTGGCATTTGCCAGTTTTCCAAACTACTCAAAATTTCCACTACCGGTTCTCCAGAACCTGTCAGAACCTGCTGGATTTCACCCTTGCTCAATAGTAGTAACTGTGAGAGGGATCTTGGAGTCCTAATAGACAACCATTTAGATATGAGCTAGCAGTGTGCAGCAGCTGCCAAATAAGCCAACACAGTTCTGGGCTGCATAAACAGAGGAACAGAATCAAGATCACGTGAAGTGTTAATACCACTTTACAATGTCTTGGTAAGGCCATACTTGGAATCCTGCATTCAGTTTTGGTCGCCATGATGTAAAAAAGACGTTGGGACTCTAGAAAGAATGCAGAGAAGAGCAAAAAAGATGATTAGGGGACTGGAGGCTAAAACATATGAAGAACGGTTGCAGGAACTGGGTATGTCTAGTTTGATGAAAAGAAGGACTAGGGGTGACAAGATAGCAGTGTCCCAATATCTCAGGGGCTGCCCCAAAGAAGAGGGAGTCAAGTTATTCTCCAAAGCACCTGAGGGCAGGACAAGAAGCAATGGGTGGAAACTAATCAAGGAGAGAAGCAACTTAGAACTAAGGAGAAATTTCCCGACAGTGAGAACAATTAATAAGTGGAACAACTTGCCTCCAGAAGTTGTGAATGCTCCAACACTGGATGTTTTTAAAAAGAGGTTGGATAACCATTTGTCTGAAGTGGTGTAGGGTTTCCTGCCTGGGCAGGGGGTTGGACTAGAAGACCTCCAAGGTCCCTTCCAACTCTGTTATTCTATTCTATTCTATTCTATTCTATTCTATTCTATTCTATTCTATTCTATTCTATTCTATTCTATTCTATTCTATTCTATTCTATTCTATTCTATTCTATTCTATTCTATTCAACAGTCCATTTAATGACCATTTGAAGTTAAAACAGCGCTGAAAAACATGACTTATAAGCATTTATTACACTTATGACCCTTACAGGATCCCCATGGTCAGATGGTCAAAAATTCAGACACTTGACAGCTGTTCATATTTACGACAGTTGTAGTGTTCTGGGGTCATCTGATCCCCTTTTGCGACCTTTTGACAAGCCAAGTTATTCTATTCTATTCTATGCCCCTGCACCCGCCCTCACTCTATCCTGTCCTTTATTTCCTGCTTTGTAGCTCATTTCAATCGCGCGGCACAGCTGATTTCCCTCCCACTCGCTGTTCTATTTACCATTGATGACTTGGAAGGTAAGCAGCTGAGCTTCTAAATGCTTCATTTCCAGTGCTGCTCACAAGCGCCTTAGGCACGCGTGTCCACTCACCAAACCAGTTGTTAAACCTGCAGCATTCCACCACTGGAGATGCCCGTTATCCAACAGAGCCTTCGCATTTCAAAGGCATGGAGAGAGCTTTCAGTCCCTGTTGTTGTTGCTGCCCAGTATTCACTGTGCAACAGGGTGGATGGTTGTCTTGTAAATCTTAAGATTTAATCCCTCGTGTCAGAATGCACATTCTTAGCTCGAACAGGATCCATACCTTTGCGTGGGTGGAGATGTATAGTAGTCCTCGACCCCAATCGAGTCCCACATTTCTGTTGCCAAAGCAAGACATGCGTTAAGTGAGTTTTGCCCCATTTTAGGACCTTTTGTTGCCACAGTTGTTGAAGTGAATCCCTGCAGCTGCTAAGTTAGTAGCATGGTGGTTAAGTGAATCTGGCAATACTGTTTTGGTTCCTTTTTCCGTTAATATTTAACCAGATACTTTCAGCAGAATTTTCATCCTTGGGTTCGTGAAAGTGTAGGAAGAAATATCCTTCTGGGTTCAGCTCCAAGTGGGGAAAAAGACGCTGGAAACATGGAGACTGCTTGGAAAGATGGTTTAATGGTGGACAGGATCACATGGTTTGACTTCCTGAACAGAAAAAGGGCCGAGATGCTGCAAGTCCCTGGGTTTTATGCCTTCTCTGGGTTTGAACTTCCTGGGGCCCAGAAAGAGCATCCTGATTGGTTGTCAGATTCCCAGGGGGTGGGGGTCTTAGCTAGTCTTGCTGGCTGATGTAATCTTCCCAGGTGCCATGTGGGGAGTTTCTGTTGCTAGATAGGTCCTATTGTGTTGCAGATGATGGTCCATTGACAAAGATGGGAGGGAATTGAGTTTCTGCCTCTGGCTCATTGACAAAGGGCGGTGGGGGCAAGGAGGTGGGAGCTGCTTCGTCTTTAAAACATGCTTCTCCATTTCTCATACAGGGAAACATAATATTCTGCCTTTTTAATATTTCCTAAAATATTTCATTCTTCAAGGAAAGGGGTGGGTGCTAACTTCCTACAAAAGAGAGCCCACAAGATATACTATTCAATCAATCAATCAATTAGAATTGAAGTGGAAGGAAGCTTGGCAGTCTTCTAGTCCATCCCCCTGCTCAGGCAGAAGATCCCGACCTATACCATTTCAGACAAGTGACTGTCCAGTCTCTTCTTAAAAACCTCCAGTGATGGAGTTCCCAGGATTTCTGAAGGCAAGCAGTTCCACTGGTTAATTGTTCTCACTGTTAGGAATTTTTTATTTAATTCCAGGTTGCTTCTCTCCTTGATTAGTTTCCACCCATTGTTTCTTGTCTTGTCTGGTGGTTTGGAAAATAAGTTGACCCCTTCTTCTTTGTGGCAGCCTCTCAAATATTGAAATACTGCTATCGTGTCCCCCTTAGTCTTTCTTTTCTCTAGACTAGCCAAACCAAAATCCTGCAACTGTTCTTCATATGTTTTAGTCTCCAGGCCTTTAATCGTCTTAGTTGCTCTTCATTGCACTTTTTCCTTTTTTGGGGTCTTTTTTGGGGTCTTAAATTGAGCTGAATTATTTAATTATTTTAATTATTTTAATTGATGTTTGTCTTGTGCTTTTAATAGGCTGTACACCGCCCTGAGTCCTTTGGGAGAAGGGCGGTATAGAAATAAAATTATTATTATTATTATTATTATTATTATTATTATTATTATTATTAT
>WNWU01000024.1:7608068-7642541 GCA_012654045.1 Ptyas mucosa
TAGAATAGAATAGAATAGAATAGAATAGAATAGAATAGAATAGAATAGAATAGAATAGAATAGAATAGAATAGAATAGAATAGAATAGAATAACAGAGTTGGAAGGGACCTTGGAGGTCTCCTACTCCAACCCCCTGCTTAGTCAGGAAGCCCTACACCACTTCAGACAAATGGTTATCCAACCTCTTCTTCAAAACTTCCAGTATTGAAGCATTCACAACTTTTGGAGGCAAGTTGTTCCACTGATTAATTGTTCTCCCTGCCAGGAAATTTCTCCTTAATTCTAAATTGCTTCTGTCCTGGATTAGTTTCATCAAATCATCAAAACCATGAAAAAGTGAAAGTTAGAATACTTTGGACATGGATGCGACACCCAGAAAAATACGGCATCCTTTCACTTAATCCTCCAGGGAAAGATTGAAGGCAAACGAGGTCCAGGCAGAAGAAGACCATCATGGCTTCGAAATTAAAGGGACTGGTTTGGACAAAATTCAGCAGCACTTTTTTGTGTGGCTGTTGATAAAAATATCCTGTTTCCCCCCCAAAATAAGACACCCCCTGATAATAAGCCCAATCAGGATTTTGAGGACATGGCAATAAGGCCAAGTGCTTATTCCAGGGTTCAAAAAAATATAAGACAGGGTCTTATTTTCGGGGAAACACAGTACAATCGCCAACATGATCGCCAACATCTGATGACAAATATGGCACAAGAAGAAGTAAACCAAGTAAACCATCTCAGAAAAGCCTCGGACATTTTCTTAGCTTGAAAGTGACAAGGGCCCATTTCAAAAATCCTGCTAGGATTTAACAAGGGAGCACCTTGATTCAAGTGAAATCAAAGCTGCAAGGGAAAGCATGTTTTGACAAGCACATCAAATGAGGGTGTTGGTGAAAGAGACCATAAATAATCCATGCTGAGGCAATGTGCTCCCATCTAACTTCACCCAAGGGTTTACACACCGGTGGGAAACACTCAGCTACTGTGGTTCCCAAATTTCAGGTATTTGTACATCCCCCCCCCCAAACACTGCCACCAAAAAGGCAGTGTTGTGTCACATTTGTTCATTTTCCAAATCCAAACAGCCGCATTTCTAGACCAACTCGGGCTGAAAAGAAAATGAGGAAGATTCAAAGTCTAATATTAAGGTGACCAACTTTTTTACAATGAGAAAGAGGACACAAGTAAATTGAAGAAAAAGGCGTGCGTGCGTGTGTGCCGTGTCGTGTTTCGGTAAGAAGTAAATAAAGCCACTTGCGCGCGGCACACGTTCTCAAACCAATTCTCCTATGCGAAGCGCAATGCGACTCATAACTGCATCTCGCCACACTGTAATGAGCCTTGACAAATCATCATGCCAAATACAAATACGTCACATCACACCAGTAGTGGGTTTCAATTTTTTTTACTACCGATTCTGTGGGCGTGGCTTGGTGGGCGTGACAGGGCAAGTATACTGTAAAATCTCCATTCCCTTCCCAATCCAGGGGAAGGTTACTGCAAAATCCCCATTTCCTCACGATCAGCTGGGACCTGGGAGGCAGAGAATAGATGGGGGCGGGGCCAGTTAGAATTTTTACTACCGGTTCTCCGAACTACTCAAAATTTCCACTACCAGTTCTCCAGAACTGGTCAGAACCTGCTGAAACCCACCTCTGAACCACATGCAACAGATCGGATCGGCATCAATCGAATACAGAGATTTACAGATAAGTCTTCAAATATCGAAAAGGAGGACATGTAGGAGGACAAATATCAAAAAGGAGGACATGTAGGAGGACACTTTTCGAGAGAGCACAGAACTTACAAAAGAAGAACTGTCCTCCCTAAAGGAGGACGATTGGTAAGCTTACTAATAACCAAGACAATGAAGGCAGAGATGCATATCTCTCAAATGGATTCAACCGGGACAGAAATTGGAGTTTTAAATTTAGAGGTTTTTTTATTAAAATTTGGTGAGAGATCACTAGAGATCACATCCAAGGCTTTGAGGGGGCTTCATATGCCCCTGAACCTGTGATTGAGTGCACCAAGCAGCGTGGAGAAGATCCTGAGTCCAAATGTCTCAAAAGTACATTTTCCAAAAGGCAGCTGGGCTTCCCCCCCACATTTTTTTCCTTTGAAAATGTTTTGCTTCTCATCAAAAAAGCTTCTTCAATTCAGTTCAGAAGTTTCTTGATTGAGAAGCAAAACATTTTCAAAGTGGGGAGGGAGGCCAGCTACCTTTTGGAAAATATACCTTTGGGAAAACCATGACTTGGAAGATTGAGAATCTCCATCGATCTGAGTCAAAATTCTGTTTAAACTAAAGGGATGTAGTAAGTCATGCGGACTGCTACTGGCTACCAGAAAAATCAATCAATGGGATTAAAAACATGGAGGGAAATATTTTTAATTAGGAAACACTTGGTTCCATCATTTTCTATGAAGATTTTTTTCCCATGTTTTCAAAGTGTTTTAAAATTGGTATACATTTTTATTTAATAGCTGTGTTTTCCCCAAAATAAGACTCTGTTTTATATTTTGTTTGAACTCTGAAATAAGCGCTTGGCCTTATTGCCATGCGCTCAAAAGCCTGTTTGGGTTTATTATCAGGGGATATCTTATTTTGGGGGAAACAGGGTAGGTAGCAGTCAATATGGTGTACCACTCCACTGTGGTTTTATGAAGAAAAACAAGGGAGGAAGCAGGGTTTCTGAGCCCCCCTCCCCTTACTGTTTTCAATTACCAAAAAAACTGAACTATTTTTAGTTTTGTTCTACTGGAGTAGAGTATCGCCAAACTGGAATATTTCGAAGGGTATTTTTAAAAAATGGTTTAAGAGAGCTAGATTAATCTATTGGTTAAGGCACCAGGTTAGAAACTGGGAGATGGTGAGTTCTAGTTCTGCCTTAGGTATGAAAGCCGGCTGAGTGATTTAGGGACAATTACTAGGAGACTGTGAGTTCTAGTTCCATCTTGGGGTATGAAAGCCAGCTGGGTGACTTTGAGCCAGTCATTCTCTCTCTCAGCCCAACCCACCTCACAGAATTATTGTTCTGGAGAAAATAGGAGTAGGAAGGAGTATTAGGTATGTTTGACACCTTGAGTTATGATAGATAGATAGATAGATAGATAGATAGATAGATAGACCAGACCAGACCAGACCAGACCAGACCAGACCAGACCAGACCAGGGGGGGGGGGGAGAGGATTTAAAAAATATAATCTAATAATTCAAATCAGGCAGTTTGTTCCTGAGTTTAAAAAAATGCAAGATGTATTGTGTGCAAACCTAATAGGGAAGTCTTGCAGGTGGACAACAGAGAGCATTCTGGTAAATAGACATTTCATAACTGGGAAAAAGTTCCCACGAGAGCTGTACGGTGAATTCCCCGTGGTGACGTGTTTGCAAGAGCGCCCAAAACCTAGTCTTAAAACATCCCATTGAATTATTAGTAGGCAAACAAAAAAAAAAAAGAGAGAGAGAGAGAAAGATGAAGGATATTTTATGGTAGCTGAAGAACTATCTAGTTCAACTTTTGTTTAAAGATAAAAAGAGCCCAAGAAGATAAAGTATGCGCAGCAGTCAAAGTTACAGTTGGCAGCACTAGGAATAGCAGCAGGGAAACAGCTCAGTCAATTTAGCTTCTACAAGTGAGATGTTTGGAACTTCTACATAAATCATGGCGGAGAGTCCTATTTTTGCTATCCACTTAAAAGAAGATCTGCTGATTCAATCCAAAGCCATGACTTACAGTAGCGGCCAAAATTGTGAAAACTTTTTGGGAAAAGTGTATTTTCTAAAACTAGCTAATAACACCACTTTTTTGGGGGGGAATAGTTCCATAAAATTGTATATCAATGGAAAGATAATTTAATCAAGAATGTAATAAATAGCTTTTATGAAGAATTTGCTATTAGAATAGCAGTTACAGTCTAAAGAAGAAAAGTGAAACACATAGAAAAAACGAGATATACAAAAATTATCACCATGTCAGTTAATCCTTAGTTGGGTAACCTTTAGCCTGAATTACGGCCTTACAACGTCTTCCCATGGAGTGAATCAAGTCTTTTAGTTCTGCAGCTGTTCTAATGTGAAGCCAAGATGGAATGATGGCTTCTATTAACTGGGTTTTATTGCTGGGTCACTTCTGACTCACAAGTTTTTTTAGGCGGCTCCATAGATTTTCAATTGGGTTCAGGTCTGGGCTATTCCCAGGCCATTCCAGCAGTGGAATAGGATTATCTTGAAACTCAAAAAAAAAAAAGTGGTGTTATTAGCCATCAAACCTCAAAAATACACTTTTCCCAAAAGGTTTCCACAATTTTGGCCAGTACTGTATTTCATCTTGTTGCTAGTTGTGTGTGTGCACTCAGAAATGGCCAATAGTTTAGATCACACATCTTCGTAAGGGACTTCGTAAGGGACTTATGAACCAACCTTTGCTTGGTTTTGACCTGATGTGTACAAGGGCACACACACAAAGGTTTGGAAAACATGCTATGTGAACCAGTCCACTGTGACTTTTTTCAGCAGCCATGGTTAAAATAAACCATGGTTCCGCATACTGCCTTTATTTTTTTTTATTGCAAATTTTTTCAAATTATACAAACATTTTCACCCCACTTTCCACCCCCCTCCCTCCCCTCCCCTCCCCCCTTCCATCCCCCCTCCCTCTATAAAAAAAACTTTAGGATACAAAATTCTCACCACCTTTCCCTCCCTCCCCCTCCCCAACCCCCCTGACTTCCGCAGGATGAAACCCCAATCCCAAACACCTTATTTACTAGTAACTCCCCTTGATATTCTAGCCCCTGTATACTATTCATTTCTTCTTAACATTCAACTATTCTTCCCCCTCAGCTGAAAGCTAGTTGATATTTTCTAGTTTGGTATTTATTCTGAACATAATCTATCTACTTCTTCCATTCCCATACATAAGTCTCTTGAGTATGATCTTTTAAAAATGCTGATATCTTTGCCATTTCTGCAAAATTGGCCATCTTCAAAGTCCATTCTTCAATAGTAGGCAAAATATCCTTTTTCCAGTATTGTCCAATCAGCAACCTAGCAGCCGTCACCATATATAATATCAGTTTTATTTCACCCACTGATGAGTCCTTAACTATACCTAGTAAAAACAGTTGTGGGGAGAAGTTTAGGTTTTTTTTCAAAACATTTTGCATAACCCACCAAACATTTATCCAAAAGGCCTTCACTTTCTTACAGGTCCACCATATATAATAATATGTAGCATCTAAACAATCGCATCTCCAACATTTTGGTTGTACACTAGGGTACATACACGATAATTTCTTAGGATCTAAATGCCACCTATAAAACATTTTGTAAAAATTTTCCCTCAAATTCTGTGATTGTGTAAATTTAACATTCTGGACCCATATTTTTTCCCATGTTTCCATCATAACTGGTTCTGCAAAATTTTGTGCCCACTTAATCATACAATCTTTAACCAATTCATTTTCTGAGTCTCTTTCTTACAAAACATTATAAATCCTTTTAATATGCATTGGTCCCTTGTTTTTTATCTGTCTAACTAACTCTTCTTCGTATAACATTAAACCAGTTTTTTGATCTTCTTTCCATCTCATTTGTAGTTGATTATACTATAGCCAAGTTAGATTAATCCCTTCTTCCAACATACCGCATACTGCCTTTAGACAGTGCGATACTCTGGAGAAATGCACTTAAGAGGGCAAGAGTTTGTGCATCTCTAGAGTCAGGGATCAGACTATTTTTTGGGCCAGGGATGCAAAACAAGAGAAGCCACGTGATTATCAACTGGGACCAGGAAATATCAAGAGTTTTGCTATGTGTGTGTGTGTTGGGGAGAGGAAATTCACTCAAATAGTAAGCCACCTTGAGCAATCAGAGGAAAAGGTGGAGTATAAATGCAGTAGCATCAATTAATTTTTAAGATCTGCTTGACTTGGAGTAATTTCCTGGTAAGCTGATGTACATGCCTATATTATCAACCATGTCATTGCCTTCTTCCCGTGATGATTTTCTTTGACTTTCCTATAAAGCCCGGTGTCTGGAAAATTTCTAGTGCTCTGTCATTTCAGAACTAGCAAAAAAAAATTGCATTTCACCACTGGACTGGACCTTTTATTTTATTTTGTTTCTTTAAGAAGCTGCCCAACTCAAGACAACTCTGGACAACTTAGACTTAAAAATAAGAAAACCAGAGCAATAAAGAAAAGAAAAATGCACATCCAGACATTTAAAACAAAACAAAACAATACACACAAGAATAACTGAGCGGGGCTCAAGTAACCACCCTACCCCAAGGCCTGGGAGGGAGGGAGAGCAAGTCTTCAAAGACTTTCAGAAGTATCTCAAGGGTGGCACTTCCTTAATTAGGACCAGGGAATTATTAGTCTTCTAACCCTAAGCCAAGAATGCCAAAATGCTTGCAGCCCTACTGGTTTCCTATTGACTACGACAAGTAAGAAGGCATCTATCCGTATCTCTGGTGTCTTCTAAAATAAATTTGCTTCTTAAAACAGGAACTATTATCATACTTTTCGGAGTATAAGATGCACTCCCCCCCTCCCCCAAAAGTGGATGAGAATTGCAGTGCGTCTTATGCACCAAATGTAGCCGAAGCTCCGGACACTAGCCGGCCCCCAATCTTGGGCCATTTTCAGCTGGCGCACATCGTGTTTTTGGCCTCCACACCAGGGGTAAGTTCTACTTACCTTTACTACCGGTTTGCAACGGGATTGTGCGCAGGCACAGATAGCCGATGACGACATCCGGGGCAGTGGGCGGGGCCTCCCGCCGGTTTTACTACCAGTTCTTGCGAACTGGTCCGAACCGGGGGCAACGCACCACTGCTCCGCACGCCCTGTTTTAGACCCATTCCAGGCTACGGGGATCGCCACTGCACATCGCTGCCGATCGCTGCCTCAGCGCATTATGTTTTCAGCCTTTGCATTTTTGGCCTCCCCACACCCCGTTTTTGGCCTCTGTGCATCGCATTTTTGGCCGGTTCCAGGCGACGGGGACCACAATTTGGAAACGGAACTTTTTTAACACTTTGAAATTGCATCCCGTTGGTTCATACTCAAGTGAATCATGTTAGGATTTGGATCTAACCCAATAACTCACAGCAGACTGTTGAATCCTTTTCTATGATTCTTTATTTTAGGTTTGGAATGTTTCCAAGCCTCAATGAGGTAATAGTCACTGACCTCTGTTTATCCCTCACAGGTATACATCTGGAACTGCATGGTCTTCACATGGAGAGGACTTTTATACACAGGGGGAGGAGCCGGAATGTAAGGAGTGGTTAAGAGGATGATGGGATATGTGGTTGGTTAACCGTTACATGGCCCTAGGATGGTGATTATAATGATGTTAGACATTTACCCTAACAAATCAACTATTTTAATGTCTTTTTTTCCCACAATTATTACTGTCAGTCCAAATATCTTGTCTTTATTGGTTCATTTGATTTCTGCTTCTCCTGCTCCCATCTTTTTTTTCCCTGCTAAATTTAATTCTGTTTTAAAATATGACTTTCATGTTTGAAAGTTGGCCCCTGGAAAACTCTGCTATCTGTGATAGGTTTTCTGTATTAAACTTCCATAGCCAATCACCGGGACCTACCCTTTTGCCTGCTGAGATTTTATGAGGTCAACCTGTGCAGTTTGCTTTTGCATTTTCTGAGTCACCTGGGTGGGGTTCGCAAAGGTGTGGCTGCCTCTCAAACATTCCCATGGCAACAGGGGCGCAGTAAACGAAGAAGATAAAGCCTCCTTCAAGCTGAGTACAGCTAAACTCCCAGGGATCGGCCTATTCCTGCCATTTTCCTGACAACAATCTTAAAGTGGCTTGTAGTTGCCACATTCACGGATTTTTTCCCACAATCTAGTCCACTTCCGTGGGATTTCTCAGTGGTCTCCTCTCCAAGCGTCAACTAGCAAACTAGCTATAATTCAAATAAATCTACTCTTTTGAAATCAACAGCAGGGAAGGCAGAGCTGCTTGCCTCTCCCATTTTCCACTCTCCTTTTAAGATGTTAGAATAGGACTAAAGAGATCTCATTTGAATTCAAGTTCATCCCTAGTCATGGAAGCTGATGGAGTGATTTTGGGCCACTCTATTTTTCTTAGCTCAATCTATTTCCCAGGGTTGCTAATGGAGACAGAATCCCGTACAAATCCATTGGAACTCCTGGGGAAAAGTGGAAAATACGTCTAAGAAGTAAATACATAAATTTGTTGGCTTGGTCAACTCTGAAGAATTGATGCCATTAGGATTAGAGTCCCAATCCACCTGAAGCAGGGGTGTTATTCAGCAGGTTCTGACAGGTTCTGGAGAACTAGTATCAGAAATTTTGAGTAGTTCGGAGAACCAGCAAATACCACCTCTGGCTGGCCCCAGAGTGAGGTGGGAATGAGGATTTTGCAGTATCCTTCCCCTGAAGTGGGGTGGGAATGAGGATTTTGCAGTATCCTTCCCCTGGAGTAGGGAACGAATGGGGATTTTACAGTATCTTTCCCTGGAGTGGGGAAGGAATGGGGATTTTGCAATATCCTTCCCCTGGAGTGTGGGGGGGGAATGGGGATTTTACAGTATCTTTCCCCTGGAGTGGGGTGGGAATGTGGATTTTGCAGTATCCTTCCCCTGCCATGCCCACCAAGCCATGCCCACAGAACCAGTAGTAAAAAAATTTGAATTCCACCAGTGATCTGAAGGAAACCTGACTTCAGAAGACCAACCTAATATAGTTCCCCATCAGTTTTCAAAAGGATCAGTCCTTCAGAAAGAAGTCTGAGCCTGAGTGGCGTAGCAGGCTAATGCCTCCTACTAAAGGCAGCATTTAACATCCAGCTGCCTGCAATTACTGCGAGTTCTAATCTCACCAGGTTGACTCAGCCTTCCATCCTTTCTAAGGTGGGTAAATTGAGGACCCGGTTTGTGGGGGCAATAAGCTGACTTTGCATAAATATACAAAAGTATGAAGGCTATTGCTTAACGCATTGTAAGCCGCCCTGAGTCTCTGGAGAAGGGCGGCATATAAATATAATTTTTTTTAAAAAAAAGTCCCAAAGATGCTTTTTTCAAGAGGCAACTGGACTTTCTGCTTTTTCTCTGAAGACATTTCGCTTCTCATCCAAGAAGCTTCTTCAGAAAGAAGCTACATTTTTCACTCAATCTGCTATCAGATTTTTTCCACCAGGATCAGTGGCTGTGTCTGATGTTACTCACTTTGGGGCCAACCTAAAACAGTCAATGGGAGAGACAGGATGAGAGAAAGAGGATTTTGGCGGGAAGAACTTGTAAACTTGTCCTCATTCTATCTTCTCAGATGTAAATCTTCCCTGCGCACTTCTGCTAATTGCTCCACGGTATCATCCTGGTACCTTCAAAATGAAAAAGGTCTTCTGCAGTCACGACATAAACCTAAGATTGAAAGTCAGGCTTGCCAGATGCGACATCTTTTCTATCCTGCTCTACGGAGTAGAGAATTGGACTCTGACAGAAAGCCACTTGAAGAGACTAGAAGCATTTGGAATGTGGATTGACAGGCGGCTGTTCTGTATAAGCTGGGTTGACAAAATCAGAAACGAGGAAGTGATAAACTGCCTGGGAAAGCCGAGGAAAATCATCGAAACCATTAAAAAGCGAAAGTTAGAATATTTCAGACATGTGATGCGACACCTGGAAAAATACGGCATACTTCACTTAATCCTCCCAAGCAGTGGTGGGTTTCAAAAATTTTTACTACCAGTTCTGTGGGTGTGGCTTGGTGGACGTGGCATGGCTTGGTGGGCATGGCGGGGGAAGGATACTGTAAAATCTCCATTCCCACCACACTCCAGGGGAAGGATACTGTAAAATCCCCATTTCGTCCCAATCAGCTGGGTTTCGGGAGGCAGAGAATAGATTGGGGCGGGGCCAATCAGAGGTGGTATTTACCGGTTCTCTAAACTACTCAAAATTTCCGCTATCGGTTCTCCAGAACTGGTCAAAACCTGCTGAATACTACCTGCTGTGGCTCTTTCTGGATGTACATCTGAGATGTCCCAACCCATTGAGAGAATGCTGGAGGCTGCATCATATGCCAGGAGAGCCAAGACAAAGTTTTGTGGAGCATTTTTGAGCTGGGTACCAAAATTCTGCAGTTTCTTTGCTTTGCTTTCATAACCAAAGGTGCGCTCTTCAAAGCCAAACTATATGCTAAAGTGTCTGGGTGTGGAGCTGGCAACTGAGGACATCTGGGAGGGACAGGTCAGGGCATGTCCTTGTATCAAATAGGATTCTGGTAGAGAGGAGGGAAGGACATCATATTCTGCACCTGTTGTCCGTATACTTAGCGTTTGAGGGAAAAAAAGTCAATATTGACACACAGTTCCTTGGCTAATAAAATGCCACCATCATTTGAAAATCCACTAAGTTACTGCATTACAGTGCAGAATCATATGCTGTCTTCATGGGGAAAGGTGCATAAATTTGAAGGGATGGAGCTGAAGAGCTGAACTGCTTGACTTTCATGTTTTTGAAAAGCTCTGAAGACAACTTATATTTGTGAGACAGTTCTAGGATCCCTTTATAGCAGAGGTCTTCAAATGTGGCCGCTTTAAGACTTGTGGATTTCAACTCCCAGAATTCTCCAGCCAGCATAGCTGGCTGGAGAATTCTGGGAGTTGAAGTCCACAAAGCTGCCACGTTTGAAGACCTCTGCTTCATTGCAATAACACCTAGATTTATATACTGCCCCATTACTGTTTACAGCACTCTCTGGGCAGTTTACAAGGTAAGCACTATTTGCACATTTTCCCGAACAACTTGGGTCCTCCTTTTCCCGACCTTGGAAGGATGGAAGGCTGAATCAACCTTGAGCTCCATCAGGATCAAGTTCCATGCTGTGGCCAGAGTTTGCCTGCAATACTGCATTCTAACCATTGGGCCACCAGGGCTTTATATTGGGTTGTCCCCATAATTTGGCAAAACACATGCAAACATCTGAATTTATATTTATTTCCACTCCGGTTAGATATGTATCATGCAGGGCTAGCTTTATCATTAGATGAAATTGGTACAAAGGGTAGATAGCTTATGCCTGGTTGGCCATCAATAGGATCACTCTACATAGGTATAGGCAGAAGTGGGTTTCAGCAGATTTACCGGTAGCGGAAATTTTGAGTAGTTCGGAGAACCGGTAGTAAAAATTCTGACTGGCCCCGCCCCCATCTATTCTCTGCCTCCCAGGTCCCAGCTGATCCACGCCAACAGAACCGGTAGTAAAAAATTTGAAACCCACCACTGGGTATAGGAGAACAGCAGGCAGAACTGAGGGTGGAGTTAAATGTGTCATTAGATTAGAATCTCTACATTGTCACAAACAATCCAAGTCCAACTCCTCCTTATACGGCGCCAATTTAGTGTTGAATTTTAATTAACTAGATTATTGTATATAGGCTTAAATAAATCTTCTATGTTGCAATCTAATGGATGCTCCATTTTCCTTGCACCTGACAGTACGGCTCTATCATTAGGAGAAATGAAGCAGTCCCTACTTTTAGGAGACTGGGCCTGCACAGTTAAAGAGGAGTTCTTACTAGATCCCTTTGGCACCTACAACTACTTGATTGTGCCATGAGACATAACTCTGAAAGGGTCGTGATATAGTTATGCAGACAAGCTGCTCTGTCCATCCATCAATGGACCACACTGGGACACGTAAGGTAGTATCTAGATCAGTGATTCTTAAACGGTGGATGGGCATATTCTGGGGATAATGGAGTAATCTACTGAACAGTCAAGGATCCAGTTTGGGATTGTTATTGCCGTCCTCCAGTATTGGTGTAAAACAGTACAATGTTGGCTTGTTTGTTTTTGTGTGTGTGTGTTGGTGTTGATGGGGGTAATGACATTATTTGAGACCAGGAAAGGGGGCAATTGAGCAGGACAGTTTAAGAACCACTGTTCTAGAATAACAAGAATAACAGAGTTGGAAGGGACTTTGGAGTCTCCAGTCCAATCTCCTGTTCAAGTAGGAAACCCTACACCAGTGATGGGTAAACTTTTTGCCGTCACGTGCCAAAAGCATGGGGAGTGGGGGGGGGGTCGTGTGCGTGCACGCACACACGCACGCACGTTCCCACACCCATAATTCAATGCACACACACGCACATGCGCGTGCGACTCTCATGTCCTCCTACTTTTGGCACGTGATGGCATGGTGGGCACAGTGGGCCCCTTTTTCGCCCTCCCCAGGCTCCAGAGGCTTTCTTGGAGCCTGGGGAGGATGAAAAATGGCCTCCCCCCCCCCATGGAGGCCCTCCAGAAGCGGAAACTGCCCATTTGCCGACTTCCGGTGGGACCAGAAGGCCTGTTTTCTGCTCTCCCCAGGCTCCAGAACCTTTCTAGGAGCCTGGGGAGGATGAAAATGGCCTTCCCCACCCCCTCAGAGGCCCTCTGGAGGCCAGAAATAGCCCGACTTCTGGAAGTAAGCAGAAGTTTTTACGAGTTTTAGTCCTGCCTTAGCCAGGAAAGCCAATTGGATGACCTTGGGTCAGCCACTTTCTCTCAGCCAAATCCACCTCACAGGGTGGTGGTTGTTGTGGGGAAAGGAGAAAGAGGAGGAAAGAGTATTTGGTATATTTGCCACGAGTTATTTATGAACATATTAAAGGTAAAGGTAAAGGTTCCCCTCGCGCATATGCGCTACTCGTTCCCAACTCTAGGGGGCGGTGCCCATCTCCATTTCAAAGCCGAAGAGGCAGCGCTGTCCGAAGACGTCTCGGTGGTCATGTGGCCGGCATGACTCAACGCCAAAGGCGCACGGAACGCTGTGACCTTCCCACCAAAGATGATTCCTATTTTTCTACTTGCATTTTTTACTTGCTTTCAAACTGCTAGGTTGGCAGAAGCTGGGACAAGTAACGGGAGCTCACCCCGTTATGTGGCACTAGGGATTCGAATCGCCGAACTGCCAGCCTTTCGTTCGACAAGCTCAGCGTCTTAGCCACTGAGCCACCGCGTCCCTACGAACATATTAAATGGATATAAATAAAAGATTCTGTTACGATCGTCTCTATCAGTGTTTCTCAAACCCAGTAACTTTAAGACCTGTAGACTTCAACTCCCAGAATTCCCCAGCCACATTTAAAATTGGTGATCTTGAGAAGCACTGACCTATATCAATACAGTAGAGCAGGAATCTCCAAACTTAGCAACTCTAAGACTTGCGGACTTCAATTCCCAGAATTCCTCAGCCAGTCATTTTAACAAAAATGATAAAACTGAAGAGGCAGCCTCTTAAGATTTTCAACAAATCTCTTTATTGATGCATTCCTATCTTTTTGTCTCCATTTCAGCTTTAACTCTTTAAAACCCAGGAGTTTTGGGTTGGGAAGAATGCTCAAAAATAGTCTCCTAAAAAAAAAGCCAATCCAAGAGAAAACAGGAAAGAAAATAAAACTTCAATCACCTGGAGTATAAAGTAGAAAAACAGAAGTCTCCTTTTTATATATACAGCTAGTCTCCTCAACTTACAACCCCCACGGAATCTAAAATTTCTGTTGTTAAGCAAGACAGTTAAGTGAGTTTTGCTCCATATTACAGCCTTTCTTGCCCCCGTTGTTAAGTGAATCACCGCAGTTGTTAAGTTAGTAACACCATTGTTAAGAGGATCGGGCTTCTCCATTTTCTCTGCTTGTCAGGTCACAAAAGTTGATCATATGACCCCCACCCCCCACCCCCACACACACTGCAACTGTCATAATATGAGTCCGTTGTCAAGTTTCAGAATTTTGATCACATGACTATTGGGATGCTGCAACGGTCGTAAGTGTGAAAAACGGTCATAAGTCACTTTTTTCAGCGCCATTGTGACTTCAGGGCCATTGTAACTGTGACCCCTGAGGATGTGGACAGGATTCTGGGGAGACTGAGTGCGGCCACATGTTTATTGGACCCGTGTCCCTCCTGGTTGGTACTGGCTTCCCGGGAGGTTACACGAGGCTGGCTCCAGGGTGTTATCAACGCTTCGTTGAGTGAGGGTTACTTCCCCACTGCCCTGAAAGAGGCGGTGGTGAGGCCCCTCCTCAAGAAGCCGTCCCTGGATCCGGCAATATTGGCTAACTATCGTCCTGTCTCCAACCTTCGCTTTATGGCGAAGGTTGTTGAGAGTGTGGTCGCACAACAGTTTCCACAATTCCTGGAGGAAACATCTTATCTAGATCCGTTCCAGTCAGGTTTCAGGTCTGGGCACAGCACGGAAACGGCATTGGTCGCGTTGGTTGATGATCTCTGGAGGGCTCGGGACAGGGGGTGCTCCTCTTTTCTGGTCCTGTTAGATCTCTCAGCGGCTTTTGATACCATCGACCATGGTATCATGCTGCATCGGTTGGAAGAGCTGGGGGTGGGAGGCACCGTGTTACAGTGGTTGTCCTCCTTCCTCTCTAACCGGTCGCAGTTTGTGTTGGCAGGGGGGTAGAGGTCGATCTCGAGGCCTCTTATCTGTGGAGTGCCACAGGGATCGGTCCTCTCGCCCCTTTTGTTCAACATTTATGTGAAGCCGCTGGGTGAGATCATCCGTGGTTTTGGGGTGAGATACCATCAGTACGCTGACGACACCCAGCTGTACATCTCCACCCCAGACCACCCCAACAATGCCCTTGAAGTGATGTCCCAGTGCCTGGAGGCTGTGCGGATCTGGATGGGGAAGAACAGGCTCAAGCTCAACCCTTCCAAGACTGAGTGGCTGTGGCTCCCGGCATCCCGATAAAGTCAGTTGACTCCATCACTGACTATTGGGGGCGAGTCTCTGGCCCCCACGGAAAGAGCTCGCAATCTGGGAGTCCTCCTGGATAGGCAGCTGTCCTTGGAGGATCATCTGAGGGCTGTGACCAGGGGGACCTTTTGTCAGGTTCGCCTGATTCGCCAGTTGCAGCCCTTTCTCGATCGGGATTCCCTGTGCACAGTCACTCACGCCCTTGTCACCTCTCGCCTTGACTACTGTAACGCTCTCTACATGGGGCTCCCCTTGAGGAGCACCTGGAGGCTTCAACTGGTCCAGAATGCGGCCGCGCGGGTAGTGACGGGAGCAACATGGCGCTCCCATGTAACACCGCTCCTGCGCGAGCTGCACTGGCTCCCGGTGGTCTTCCGGGTGCGCTTCAAGGTGTTGGTTATCACCTTTAAAGCGCTCCATGGCATAGGGCCTAGTTATCTGCGAGACCGCCTACTGCCACAAATGACCTCCCACTGACCCGTGCGCTCCCACAGAGAGGGCCTCCTCAGGGTAGGCTGGTGACCCCCAGGGGGAGAGCCTTCTCTGTGGGGGCACCTACCCTCTGGAACCAGCTGCCCCCTGAGATAAGGAGATCTCAAGACCTCAGTGCCTTCCACTGTGCCCTTAAAACCTACTTTTTTCAACAAGCCGGGCTGGCTTAGGAAGAAATTTTAGACGTTTTTTAAATTGGTTTGTTATTTTTAAAACTGGAGCCAAATTTATATGTATTTTTAATTCTTAATATTTGTATTGTATGTTTTTAATTCTGGCTGTTCACCGCCCTGAGTCCTCAGGGAAAAGGGCGGTATATAAATTTTAAATAAATAAATAAATAAAAAATAAATAAACTTACAACAACATTGTAAGTTGAGGACAACGTGTAGGAGAAGGAAACTTCTAGAGAAAGTGCCAGGCAAATTGAAGAGCCTATTCCTGGCTCCCTCCAATATGGCTGCTTGCTATACCAATCTCCCCCTCCCAATATTTATAATACAAAGGCCTGCTTCCCTCTCCCCCTCCCCTCCCCATGTTGGACCAGATAATGAAGCAGCTGCTGTTAAAGACATTTAGCAGACTCCCTTCACAGTTCACCTGTGCAAATGACCTGCGTGTTCCAGGCAAACACTTCCATTCTCTTAGGTCCTGAAAGCCATTAATTTCTACAGGTATTCATTCTCCCAACCAGGTAAGGGAGACACACACCCCCCCTTGTCCACCATCTCTGGTCCAACAAGCCCCCTCGGTTTTAACTTTTATCATCCTATAAACAGAATATTTGGAAGTGTTTCAAGTCATCTCTGGCCTTGCAGGTTTCCAGTTTCGTGTTTTCTTTCAGCTTTTCCAATTGTGAGGAGTCGTCTCCTGTAAGGTGTGATTTGGGCAACCTCATCCCACCCCCTCATTATTTGGTCCATTTGGACTTTGGGGAATGAGAAGTGGAGATCCTCTCCCCCCCCAAAGGGCTGCTAGGAAGACTGGTTGGTACCCTCACAAAATGGCTGCCAGGATGGGTGAGGCTGGTTTCCATTTTCCCAGAAGGCAAAGTAGGTGAAATGACTTCCTGCCTTCCATTCCAGATGTGCAGGGTGCTTTCCTTCATATTAATTTACTTTTTTTTTTAATATAGAAGTCAAACCACTTACCGCAAATGTAATGAAGCACCCTATTATGATTAATTTCTTTTTGGTAGTTTCTGTTTTCTAAGATATACCTGTCCAATCCATCTCCTTGTGAAGGAAAACAACTTTTCAGATTTTAAATAATAGTAACAAATAAAGAGGAAGTGTGCCGGTTTGCCTGACAATATATCATTTATGTAATACTTCTGTTACATTGTGACCATCTAGAAAGATATTTACCTACAGCTGAATTAAGCAAGATTCCCTTTATAATACCAAGATGGAGAATTAAAATAACAAACTCACAAGAAGGATTCTGAAATTGGAATGGAAGTTCCACCACCTTCAGAGTATTTAATTACACTATTTCTATTTCTCTGTTTATTTATGTGGAACATTTATAAGCAAAATGTATACACAATTTACCTATTTCGCTGAGTAGCTTGTTCGGTTCACTTTTTTAAAAAAAGAATTAACCTTAAAACATGAAACCAAGAAGCTACAACAGTAGCAAAGCATAGGGCATTTAATTTATTATGTGTTTATTGATGTATTAGACTCATATCTCACTTTTCATTAGGAACTGAAATCAAGATACAGTAGGGTAGTGCAATGCTTCAAATTGGACTCTGAAAATGTTTTTTTGGGTTGTGGGTTGCATGGGATAGTACCAGAGGTGAAATCCAGTAGGTTCTGACAGGTTCTGGAGAACCGGTAGCGGAAATTTTGAACAGTTCGGCGAACCATTAGCGGAAATTTTGAGCAGTTCGTAGAGCCGGCAAATACCACCTCTGGGTGGCCCCAGAGTGGGGTGGGAATGGGGATTTTGCAATATCCTTTCCCCAGGAGTAGGGAGGGAATGGGGATTTTGCAGTATCCTTCCCCTGGAGTGGGGGTGGGAATGGAGATTTTGCAGTATTCTTCCCCTGCCACACCCACCAAGCCACACCACACCCACCAAGCCACGCCCACAAAACTGGTAGTAAAAAAAAATGGATTTCACTACTGGATAGTACAAATAGTCCTCATTTAACAATGGGACCAGAAATTCCATCCCTAAGTGGCTCAATCATTAAGCCCAACGCCACATCACCGTGCCCATTAGCAATGGCAATTCCAGCAGTCTTGGTTGTCACCATTAAGCAAATTTGCACACGGTCATTAAGCAAGGACATCACATGACCACAATTTACAACCTTCAATGCAGGTTTCTCCTTTGTAAGGAGCCGGCAAGGAAAGTCACAAATTGCTGCAAAGACATGCAGATAGTCCTTGGCTTACAACCATTCATTTAGTGACCAGTCATAGTTAAAACGACACCGAAAAAGCGACTTATGGCCATCTTTCACACCTACGATCCTTGCAGCATCCCTATGGGCACGTGATCAAAATTCAGATGCTTGGCAACTGGCCTGTACTTATGACGGTTGAAGTGCCCTGGGGTCATGTGATCCCCTTTTGGACCTTCTGACCAGCAAAGTCTATGGGGAACTCAGGTTCACTTTACAACCATGTTACTAACAATTGCAGTGGTTCATTTAACAACTGCGGCAAGAAAGGTGGTAAAATGGGACAGAACTCACTTAACAACCATCTTGCTTCGCAGCAAAAAATTTTGGGCTCAATTATGGTCGTAAATCAAGGACCGCCTGTAATGGATGGAGTGCCCAAAACACAATCATGCAGCGGATGCTGCTAAGAGCCACAACTAAGGGGATTACTTGTAAAGGACCCAGTTTGTGGGGGCAATAAGCTGACTTTGTATAAATATACGAAAGTATGAAGGCTATTGCTTAGTGCATTGTAAGCCGCCCTGAGTCTCCGGAGAAGGGCAGCATATAAATCATTTTTTTTAAAAAAAGCCCATTATTTGAGCCCTGTTATAACTCTGAACCATCACTCAACATGTGGTTGTTAAGTGAGACACTTGTACCTATTTGCAACTCTTCACTACAGTTAATGGGGGCTGTTTTAAAATGTTTCATCCAGATGCTTTCTTTAAATACCTATTAATTCCAAAGGACATTTCTAGAATCTGATCTCAATATTCATATCTAGAGGTAGGGGGATTTGGCTGGATCTCCTGCATTAAAATATTATTCCCTCCCAAGGTGGTTGGTGGTTCATCCTAGGAAAATAAATATGAGTCTAAATAGATAGGGCTCTGTTGAAAATGGGTCATGTAATACAGTTCAGAGGTGGGTTTCAGCAGGTTCTGACCAGTTCTGGAGAACTGGTAGTGGAAATTTTGAGTAGTTCGGAGAACCGGTAGTAAAAATTCTGACTGGCCCTGCCTATTCTCTGCCTCCCGAGTCCCAGCTGATCGGTAGACATGGGGATTTTGCAGTATCCTTCCCAAGCCACACCCACAGAACCCGTAGTAAAAAAATTTGAAACCCACCACTGGTAAAGTTTCTTTTAAGAAAGGCAGTTTCCCTGCTGGTATTCATGAAAAAAAAAGGAATTGAAATTTAAATAGCCAACATGTTTTCATGGAAACTGGTGAGCTACCTTGCATTTATCCAGTGGGTCATTATTCTTTAGAAACCTATTTTCCAAACTTGGCCACTTTTAAGAGGTGTGAAGGACTTCAACTTCCAGACTTCTGGGAGTTGAAATCCACACCTCTTAAAGTTGCCAAGTGTGAAAATCACTGCCTTTAGAAGCCGGTTTTCCTTCAAACTAAAATGTTCTGCTTCTCAATAAATTAAAACGGAGAACTAGCTTTAAAATCTGAAATTGTGGCTTTTGACTTGCACCAGCAGGGTCCTTTCATTTTGGGTGATTTTTTTACACCGGGGCAGGATCTGATTATAACTCCCGCAGTTTTAAGATTGACTCTTCCCTTCCAACGATTTTGGCCCTATACCTTGCGATCCAAAGAACTGCATTTCAGGTGACTTTAATGAGCAGGTGCCCAGGTGGGAAGCCAAACACAAACTATTCCAATCACACTTGGCCAATAAAAAATTCTATTCTATTCTATTTGGAACCAAAAATCTTTGGAAGAAGCTTTTCCTGGGAGACTCTTTGTGTATTTTTGGACAGGATTGTGGCAAGGAGACGGCATTCCGCCTGCTGATAAAAGGACTCCTGAAATAGAGGAGAGAGAGAGAGAGAGAAAGAAAAAAAGGGTGGGAAGAAAAAAAAACCAGAACAGGTTAAGGCACTTCCTGAAATTAAAGTTAAAATTGAGAAAGGGAGTTTCCCTCCTGATCTCTCTGTCTCCCTCCCTCCCCAACCAAACATACACAAACCCAATCAGGTAGACTCAACTGGGCGTGGATTTTACTCCAAGTCCCCGCCTCTACCTTTCCTGCAGGCCCAATGGCCTCGCCTGTTGGGAAATTGACTCAGGTCATGTGCTTCCACCAAGGGGCAGGTAACTCAGGAAAAAGAGAGCAAGGGGAAAAAAAAGATTATTATTTTTTTTTAAACCTAGGTTGGGTTCCTGCCATGATGTCAGAGGGAGACAAACCGACTGCCTGTTAAATTTTATCCCTCAGTTAAAGCTGGGGAGAAAAGAGTTCACCTAAAATACAGGTACGACAGCAAACAGATTTGGTTTTGTTGTTTTCCTTTTTTTATGAAATATTATTTGAATCTTAGCTACCTTCACCCTGTTCCCTTTCCCCATAGTTCTGGCTTTTCTGAGATTGACCTTTTTATATCTTCCCTTTGATCACTTGGGGAAAATGGGGGTGCCCTTTATTTGTAAGTTTTTGTGTTTGGCTTGTTTTATACTTTTTCTCTCTTTCTCTTTCTCTCTCTCTCTCCTTTTCTTTTTTGTTCTTTTTTTTTCTTCCTTCTCTCTTCCTCCTCCTCCCCCCCCCTCCTTTACCTCTGCTTTTGATTGTAGCTGTTCCCCCCCTTCTGTGGTCATGACGGCTTCCTCTCCGCACAGTGACTGTTTGGTGGTCTTGTTTGGGGCATCCGCTGGTGGAAATGGGGCTAAGCTGGGGTCCGATGAGAGGGAACTAATTCTGTTGGTGTGGCAAGTTGTGGATCTTCCCAGCAAGAAGGTATGACTTCCCAAACTCTTCCTACACCGCTTGGGCAATTTGCAAAAGAGAGGAATGGGGGGAAAAAAAAAAAGAGAGAGAGAGAGAGAGAGAGGGGCAAAACCACTTAACCGAAATCCCTCTTCTTCTCTCATTCAACCACCTGAGGGGGATTTCTATATCTGAGCAAACATATCCAAGGCTGGAATGAGCTTTGCTCACCTCCCCCAAACTTTGCTTGGGGGGTAGGGGTGGGGGGCTGGCGGGTTGGGAGAAAGCAGGGAGAAGCTATTAAGTTTGGACCAGGTTCAATTCAAAATTAAAGCTCGGTTCAAAATTTCCCTTGAAATTGATCAGGAGAGTCAAATCCAGATTACAAAAGAATGAAGTCCCCGTCCCCACACCCACCTACCCCATGTTCTGGATCAATAGAAACATTTTCATGTTTGAAAGACTCTAAAAGGCCCTTGCTTCTTGTAAAAAAAAACAACACACACACACACACAAAAACCTGGCCTTTTAAAACCATGTTTGGGATATTGGATATGTACCTTTTTGTGTTTCTGTGTTTGAAATCAGGCCTGCATGTTTGCTTGGGAAACCTGTCGCTTGATATGGGGGAATTAAACCGGAGTGCGAGGAAAACCTGTTTTATCAACCCAGAAGTACTAGGTCCCAATCCCCATGTTTAATTTCTCCCTCGCCCCCCCTCCACCCCCCACCTCAAAGTGAATTTCAAATGAATAATTTGAAAAGAAAACAAAGAGGGGGGAGGTTCAAGGGCTGCTCCCAGGATCCCTAAATCGAGTCTATTCTGATGGGATCGATCTGATTTTATTTTCTCTCCCCCCCCACCCCCATTAGAATGATGCAAGAATGGCAGCCCGGTCCCTTGAAAAATAATCTCTCTTTTTATGGGAAGGCTATGAATCTCCTTGAAAAAGGCAAAAGCCCAGGGGGGAAACCGAGATGGGAAGTTTGCGAAATTAGCAACTGCATCTTCCACCCAGCCCTTCCAATTTCAAGGGGAGCCAGCTGTGGTTCTAACCACCTTTTAATACACTTTTTTAAAAAAAACAAGTCGCTCTATCCAGTTCCTGGAGTTTTACTTTTCTTTTCTTTTTTCCCTTTCCCCCCCCTCCCCCTTCCCCTCTGCCTTCTTTGTTAAAACATTTTCCAGGTAGGGACATTGCACAAATGCCTGGTGAAGGCAGACAATTCGGAGCTAAGCGAGCCATGCCGAGAACTGACAGGGTTAACCCCCGAGAGCTTGGCCAAAGCGGAGCCTCTGGATCGCGTCCTCCAACAGGTGAGGGTTAACTTGTGAATGCAGGGAGCCAGGATTCCAAGTGATGCAATCAAGCAAACAGCAGGCTTTCGCTTTGAAAATTTGTCGAGCGACCCAGTGGTTCACCCCTTGCCAAGTAAAGCGTGTGTATTCTGCAACCGAGTCTGACTGGCACCATCTGCCACGTGTTGCGGCCACATTGGATGGTGGCCGGCAGTGGCTGGGTCCACCCAGCACCCTAATCAGCCGTTGGCTTGCATTTCTTTTGAATTCCATCTTGGCATTTGCAGCCCATCTGAACTGCAATTAAGCCAGGGTTTGTGAAGGGAGCCCGCTGAAGTTTATTCAGTATCAGTAAAAGTTAAATGCAACAATTTGTGGATTTAGTTGTGTGGAATGATCACAGTTGATAATGTTTCGTTGACTGTGGGATGAATGCTAGAAGTTGGTAAGAAAGTGCAAATGTGAGGACAGTCAGTAGATAAAATTATCTCACCTTCATTATAAATTACTGGTTTACCAGCCTGTGCCCGGTCTTTCATCATCCTAGGGAGGAGTCTTTTTGGTGTCTGTCTGATATGTATCAGTTCTCTTTGTGTTACCTGTCAACCATTCGGTTTGTGTTACCTTACAACCACGCCTTTATGACTTGTCCAGAGAATTTTTTTTAAAAAAAAAAATCCTGGCTTAGCATTATGTATGAACGTAAGCCAGGGTATGAGTTATTTTAACAACTTGGATGTCCTAAGTCATTGCTGAGCATAATTATGACTGGATCTTTTGGTTAGCAAGTTTGCATTTGACCCGTTGAGATATGGGTTAATATCTATATTTGTTGCTTAACGTTGAATACGGTGACAAATCTGCATGTGCGAAGTCACTTGGAAAGTTTTTAGATATGTTGCGCATTGCTGTTTGGTTTGGAAACTTTTGAGAATTTTAATAAACTTCTGAAACGTGGGGCAGAACTTTAGCATCCTCTACAGCAGGGGTCTCCAACCCCCTGGGACCAGTACCGGTTGAGCGGGCAAAGCTTCAACTGCACATGCGCAGGATCTAGGTTGTACGCAAAACCAACCCCTTTCCTCCCCTCCACCCCATCCCCAATCCATGGAAGACATTTTTTCTTCCCAAACCAGTCTCTGGTGCCAGGGAGGTTGGTGATGGGATGTTGTACAGGAAAGTTATAGACATTTTTCTGGACCAAGAGCCCAGACCACAGCAAGATATCCCAAAGAGCATGGGAAATGCTAAATGTAAGTTCAACACATTTTAATAGTGTCAATTTGATATAATCCCTTTCCTTTTTTTTTTTATGATACCAGCCTTTCAAGGTAGGCCAGATTAGGAAAAAGAGACTGTGTGGATTCCAAGAATTTTACTCTATTGATGTGGCATAGAATAGCAGAATTTTGGAAGCCAAGAAGAACTGTCCCCAAATTGAATCAAGGCCAAGGCTGTTCTGAAATAGCCCCATTTTCCCAGGACTGAGTAGCTGTTTCACATCCCTTCACCAGTCCTCAAGGTCATCCCTGCGTTCCTCTACAAGTAATCTGCATCCTCCAATAACATTGAACATGAGACATCAGATCTAAAATCTTTGGAGGCAGCATCTATCCTGAGGATAATCATCCCATCTTTGGGGAAATTTTGGTATCCAGGATGTGTTGGATCATGCTTTTTCGGGTGGGAGGGTGAGAAGATTCCTATTTCTGAACAACAATGGAGAAAGAAAGAAACGTCCCACCCCATTGGATTCAAAATAGGAGGCGGTGTCCTCTTGTTCTGTATCTCAGATTGAGGTAGTCCTTGATTTAAGGACCGCAACTGAGCCCAAAATGTCTGTTGATAAGCGAGACAGTTGTTAAATGAATTTTGTCCCATTTTACAACCTTTTTTGCCACATTAAGTGAATCACCGCTGTTCTTAAGTTAGTAGCATGGTTGTTAAGTCAGTCTGGCTTTCCCATTGACTTTGCTTGTCAGAAGATCGCGAAAGTGACAGTGCGACAGTCCTAAGTATCTGCCAGTTGCCAAGCACTGACCACATGGCTATGAGGAAGCTGCAATGGTTGTAAAACAGTCATAAGTCACTTTTTTCAGTATGGTTGTAACTTCCAATGATCACTAAATGAATGGTTTTAGGTCAAGAACTTTCTGTAGTGGGTTGGTTCCTTGTTGATCTACAGCTGATTCCTGACACTGAAAGCAAATTCCAGGACTTAAATGTGGCTTTGTACAGTCTCCATGAGGCTTGGAGGAGTAATTCTTCCTCCCCCCCAAAAAAAAAAATTTCTGGAGCTGAGCATAGATTTCAAAATTCTCAACCAAAGAATTGTTTTTCACCATTTGTCTGAATTCTGCAAAGGAACGTGCCTAATAATTATCCAGTAATTCAGTGGTGGGTTTCAGTGGCGGGTTCTCTGGGTGTGGCTTGGTGGGCATGGCGTGGCTTGGTAGGCGTGCCTTGGTGGACGTGGCAGGGGAAGGATACTGTAAAATCTCCATTCCCACCCCACTCCAGTGGAAGGATACTGCAAAATCCCTATTTCCTCCCGATCAGCTGGGACTCGGGAGGCAGAGAATAGATAGGGGCAGGGCCAGTCAGAGGAGGTATTTACCAGTTCTCCAAACTACTCAAAATTTCCGCTACTGGTTCTCCAGAACTGGTCAGAACCTGCTGAAACCCACCTCTGCAGTAATTTCTCAAATATGAAACTCTCTTTGCAGAGATGGCTACTATCTTATCCAGGAGCTTCTGGAAGAAATTCCTTCCTTGGTGTTTCACATCATTGAAGAGAAGATTGTTTCAAAAAATACAAAAACAATCAAACAAAAAAAATCCAAAGCCCCTCTGGCTACTTTGGGATTAAATAGATGCAAATCTCCTGCCTTCTGCCTTGGAGAGTTTCTCTGAAATACTCTTTTCTACTTTGAAAAGCAAAAGCAAATTCTTTCGGCAAACTAAATGAAGACTGATAGAAAAAGGCAAGATAATTGTTAAGATGACAAATGGGCATATTTTTACGATTGGGATCCTATTCTATTGTTTTTCTGGCATGTCGGTTGCTATCTTGTGCTCCGAGCTTGCTTATAGAATGTGTTGAGTGCTCCTTTGCTGGAGGTTTTTAAGATGAGATTGAACAGCCGTTTGTCTGAAAAGGTATAGGTCAGGGATCTGCAATCTTAAATACTTAAAGAGCCATTTGGACCTGTTTCCCACAGAAAAGAAAACACCGGGAGCCACAAAACCCTTCCCGTGCCTGACTATTTCTTGAGCGGCCACAAAACTACATATGTAGTTGAATTAAATGTTCTGTTTTCTTCTGAAACTTTTCTTTTCTTGGATTTATCCATGGTTGGCCTACCGGGGGTTGAAAAACTCAATAAATTGTGTGCCAGCGGGTGTTGCACATTGGCAGTTGTGATGCATGTTTTGAGTAACAGGGAGCCACAGCAGAGGGATGAAAGAGCCACATGCGGCTCCAGAGACGCAGGTTGCTGACCCCTAGTATAGTTCTACTGATGGAGCAGGTGGGATGGACTAGAAGTCCTCAAAGGTCCATTCCAATTCTGTTATTCTGTATCTATTGTGTATGAAATGTCTTCTTCCCATTCATGTTTCCAAATGGTTGTTGGTAACTCCATATATTCCTCCAAGGCCATCTCTGTGATAATCCAGCTGTTATCCAATCTAGTAACTTTACTCTTTGTTTTAACCTTCACAGGGGCTAGAACTTGCTGCGTTAAAATAGAACAAAAGCAAACTAAGTTGAGGACTGGATAATACCATTCAGAAGTGCCAGATGATCTTTTTCCATAATCCCCCAATAGCGTAGTGGAGATGCTAATCTGGCCTTTAAAACAGGGTTTTAAATTGGCTAGATGATTATATGGGAGTTAATTGAATATGAGGAGTCCTTGGTGCTCTCTGAGCTTGGTTGTCTTCTTGCAGACGTTTCATGACCGAGACTAGGTAGTGTCATCACTGCTATCAGGACTAGCACTGATGATGTTACCTAGTTGGGTAATGAAATGTCTGTAAGAAAACAACCAAGCTCAGAGAGCACCAAGGACCCCTCATTTCGGTCCTGAGCTACAAGTATTCTCCTTTACTGTTAACTGAATATTCTTTTGTATCGGGGGTGAAATCCAAAATTTTTCCCTACTGGTTCTGTGGGTGTGGCAGGGGAAGGATGTTGCAAAATTTCCATTCCCACCCCACTCTGGGGCCAGTCAGGAGGTGGTATTTGCCGGTTCTCTGAATTACTCAAAATTTCCGCTACCGGTTCTCCAGAACCTGTTAGAACCTGCTGGATTTCACCCCTGTTTTGTATGCTTTTCCACCATCTTGTTTTTAGTTATCCTTTTAATTTAAATTGGTTGTTTTTAATGATTTTTCTG
The DNA here is from genome assembly GCA_012654045.1 of Ptyas mucosa. Taxonomy (NCBI): domain Eukaryota; kingdom Metazoa; phylum Chordata; class Lepidosauria; order Squamata; family Colubridae; genus Ptyas; species Ptyas mucosa. The sequence continues at coordinate 7,634,137 of WNWU01000024.1, forward strand.
GATTGTTTGATTATACATGCGTATGAGATGGATGGCTATACAAAATCCAATTCAGTAAATCTTACCCATGTAGGAGATGTGAGGTTCAAGAAGGCTGACCTTAGATTTTTAGGAAGTTGGCTTGCACGCTTGGTAGAATAGCACGTGATTGGTCTGTTTTGGCTTTGAACAACATTTGAACATGTTCAGTACTTTTCTTTCTGGTGTCTTTGCAGGATAATGTTGCTCTTTTTCAATGTGTTACTATAAACACGAGAAATAGCTAGCTTAGCTCAGCTCGGCTAATTTAGTTCAAATCATACATGAATGTAAATATTTCCTAACCCAGGGGTCAGCAACCCGCGGCTCTGGAGCCACATGTGGCTCTTTCATTCCTCTGCTGTGGCTCCCTGTTGCTGGTCAGTGCCACAATTTTGAGAGGAGCTTCCGGTTTGGGGGGGGAGCATGGTGTGCCAGAAGGAGACTCTATGAGCAGGTTTAATGCAGTCAGCTCCACAACTGATAGGGCTTTTGGTTAGGACAGGTAGAGGAAAAAGGACACCGCACTAGGAGGAGACTCTATGGTGGGGGAACTGGACTTCCGGTCGGCTCCAGAATTGAATGGGGGGGCTTCCGGTTAGGGCCTTTGTGGCTCTTTGAGGATTTGAGGTTGCCAACCCCTGTCCTAACCCTTTTTCTTCCTAGGTATCTCTCCAAGCTTGGGGGTTGGAAACTGGAGGAAAAATATTGAGAGTAGATAAATGCCATTGCAAAGCTTTGTTGAATGTGGGTTATGTTTTGTTTTTTTGTTTTGTTTTGTTTTTTTGTATCTCCTTTGAAATCTCCTGTGAGTGTTTGCTGAGGAGGTAAAACGGGTTACTAGATTGCTGTTTCTTTAACAAGTATCTGCCTGGAAAATAAAAGCTGAAAGTGACCTGTTGTTTCAAGGCTGCTGGGGTTTTTTTTCTCTCTCTCTCTCTCTCTTCTCCATGCTGAGCTGAATCATCCTTAATTATAGGAGAACAGAAGCCTCTGGAAAAGCTGAAGTATTTTTGAGGGGGGTGGAGAACCATTAGATATGATATATTTCTATTCTTTCACTCTCCAGTTGGATAAACTTCACGAAAAACCAGTTAAGACTGCAAAGTGTGTTTTGGTGGTTTGGAAGTTATTCCAAAATGAGTATTCTTGGTTGCAAGTTAGATCTTGCCCTGCTTCTTACAACCAAAGACAGCTGAAGCAGCTTAAATACACCTTGTCTGTCTCCCATCCCTCCCTCCCTCCCGGTCACACTTCTTAAGCAACACACTATAATTACGTTGGATACTTTTATGAGACAGTACCCTGTTACTGCCAATTGCAACTGTAGGTTTAGCCACCCTTAGCAGATTTGCCCACCTTCGCTTGCTATACCAAGTCACACACTGTTGTAATCGTAAATAATGGGAAAAGCCACAGTTGGCTGGGTACACAAATTAAATTAAACTACGGTTTTAAAAACAAGTCGTACTGCACAGAAAAAGCCCCAGTGAATAAGCTAATTAATGCATGATGAAAATCACAAACTGTAAATCATCCTCCCCTCCATCAAAAGTTAACGCAGCCTTTGAAAAGCTTGCCTTCTCTGGCCCCTTGTTTTATAAGCTCACGGTGACTAAGTTCGCACATCTAAATTCTGAAACTTAGCTTGTTGAATAAGCCAGCTAGCTTGACAAATCGTTCCATCTGTAAGTCATGATTTTCAAACCAGATTGCTGAATTCAGATGAACAGGCCAAGCCAAAAACCAAACACTCTGATCATTGTAGGAGCTTCGTCACTGGAAGCTTTCAAGAAGAAACTGGACTGCTATTTGTTTGAAATGTTGTACGGTCTCCTGCTTGGGCAGGGGGTGGGGGTTGGACTAGATGACCTACAAGGTCCCTTCCAACTCTGTTTTTCTGTATCCTTGGGTACAACGTGTTATGTGCACCGAGATGATTCAAGGCCATCTCTTTTCTGGTAGAAACCAAATGGTTCTTGACCATTTCAAGAGATCTTTGCCAGGTCTATAGGACAGAATCAGCTGGTTTAGCATACCCGGGAATGCTAAAGGAAGGACAGCTTTCGGGAATATCAACAGAAGATAATGTTTGTAGTTGAACTGTGGAGTCCTTGGTGTTCTCTGAGTTTGGCTGTTTTCTTGCAGACATTTCATTACCAAACTAGGTAACATCTTCAGGGCTAGCAGGAAGTGGGGTTTGCTCTCTGCTAGAGAACGAATGAATGCTCTCTGCTAGAGGCACGCGGTGGCTGAGTGGCTAAGATGCTGAGCTTGTCAATCAAAACGTCGGCAGTTCAGCAATTCGAATCCCTAGTGCCTCGTATAACGGGGTGAGCTCCCGTTACTTGTCCCAGCGTCTGCCAACCTAGCAGTTCGAAAGCACGTAAAAAATGCAAGTAGAAAAATAGGGACCACCTTTGGTGGAAGGTAACAGCGTTCCGTGCGCCTTTGGTGTTTAGTCATGCCAGCCATATGACCACGGAGACATCTTCGAACAGCGCTGGCTCTTCGGCTTTGGAACAGAGATGAGCACCGCCCCTTAGAGTCAGGAACGACTAGCCCATAAAACCACATAAACAAGGAATATTACTATTCTTGGCAAGTCCCAAAAGGTGGTTTTTTTCCCCCAAGAGGCTTTCTTGAGTCCAGTTGCCTCTTGGGGGGAAAAAAAACCACCTTTGGGATAACCATGACCTGGATGGCTGAGAATCTCCATAGACATTGTTCTTGGTAAGGGTCCCACAAAAGACCAAATACACAATGCAGGACTTTGGATGGAGAAATGACAGGTATCATGACAATCCCTAGTCCTGCAGGCATGGGTTTAAGAAAGGGAAAGTGGACCTCCAGGCTGTTCAGGTGAGCAAACCTTGGACAGACTTAAGGAAAAGCAGTCAAATGAGCCTCGCCCTTTGCACATGTCAGCAGATTGCTCTTTGTCCTGGTGAAGGAAGCCAGATTTTTGTGGAATTTGTTAACCTGAACAATGGGAGTGACATTGTATACTTTACACTGTAAACACACGGCTCCTTCAGAAATACCGTAAACATTGTGATCTGCAAAAGTATCCATTTGAGGGCACTGTTTGAAGGCTCGCAAACATATTTCTTTGTTTTTATTAGATCATACAGGTACTCCATTAAGGTCACCACTGCGACCAGAAGTTCCATCGCTAAGCTAGGCAGCTGTTAACTGGACTGGGCCTGAATGTATGCTTTTTTCTTTTTTGGCCATGGTTGTTAAGTGAATCACTACAGTTATTAAGTCAGGGGTGTCAAACTCGATTTCATTGAGGGCCACTTCAGGGTTGTGGAGCTGGGATGGGTGTGACCAGCTTGACATCACTCTTGTTGGGGGTGCCTCTGGTAGCCCGAGCCCTCTGCCAGTGAAAACAGGCTCCCGAGCTCCGTTTCTGGCTGCGACAGCCTCCTGCAACCCTCTGCCACCAAAAACGGAGTCCGGGAGGGATGCACACATCCTTCATGAGCTCCGTTTTCAGCTGCAATGGCCTCCGTTTTAGCTGGCAGAGGCACCATGGCCCAGTCCTTCACTGTTTCCAGGGCAGCCCCACGAGCCAGCTCTAAGCACACCGCAGGCTGGATCTGGACCCCGGGGCCTTGAATTTGACACCCGTGTATTAAGTGAATCAATGGTCGTTAAGCAAATCCTAGTCTCTTCCTTCCCCAGATGCACCTCTGGGACATCCATGGCCTGGATGACTGAGAATCTCTACACTCTATTGGTAGAGTGATAGAAAATGGCTGGTCTCTATTTTGCATTGTTGGAAATGTTTTCTAGTGAATCTATGCGGCTATGTTTATTTAGAGATCTTGCTGAATTTCCAAACTGGCTGTGAAGATGCTTGCATATTTTATTTAAATGTTGTCATCTAATTCTCCCTGTTTCTTGTAATCCCCTCTGAGGATTTTCTTGTCTGTTAACGGATAATTGAAAACACGGAAACCTGTTTCAAAATAGGAGTTGATGTAAGGACAGACCCATGTTAGAGGATGTTTCAACGTAAAACACAGTTGCTTTGTGCTCTCAAAATAAGGTGTGGATTTCTCTGTTTTATGGAGTGTCCTGAATGAAAGAGGTTCAAACATACAGATGCTTCTTTGGGAAGAAGATTTTTCTGGAGGGAAAAAATTCTTGATCAAGTTTGCTTTCTGTTGTCTATATGGACACAGCCTTATGTTGTTGGAGGGTTTTGGCAAGAGTAAAAGTTTGTGTATCTATTGCCAGGAGTTGTTTGTTTTTATTTTGTTTTGCTTTTGTTTTTTTTAAACAAAAGAACCAGTTTGGTCCAGTAGTGAAAGTGCTGACCTGGGAACCAGGAGACTGTGAGTTCTAGTCCTGCCTTAGCCATGAAAGCTGGCTGGTGATTTTGGGCCAGTCACTCTTTCTCAGCCCAACCCACCTCACAGGGTTGTCGTTGCTGTGGGGAAAATAGGAGGAGGAAGAAGGTGTGTTGGATATGTTCGCCAACTTGAGTTATTTGTAAAGATAATAGAGGTGAGATTTTAATAAATAAAATAGGAGGAGGAAAGAGTATTAGAAGATATAATTGCCTTCAGAAGTTGTGGGAGCTTCATTGCAAGCTTTCAAGAAGAGACTGGACTGCCATCTGTCAGAAATGATGTAGGCAGGGTCCCCTGCTTGGGCAGGGGGTTGGACTAGATGACCTAGAACAGTGATGGCTAACCTTTTTGCCGTTGCGTGCCAAAAGTGGGGAGAGTGTGGGGGGCTGCGGGTGCGGGTGCCCACATCCATAATTCAATGTGCCCTGCTCTCCCGTGCATACGCACATGACACCCCCCACTTCCCCTTGCTTTTGGCATGCGATGGCACGGTCGGCCCAGTATCTCCATTTCCCCCCCCCCCTAGGCTCCAGAGGCGTTCTAGGAGCCTGGGGAGGGCAAAAACATCCCCCCCGCAGGCCTTTCGGAGGTCAGAAACAGCCAGTTTCCTGACTTCCGGTGGGACCGGAAGGCCTGAAAATCAGTTGGCTGGTGCGCGCATGCGCGCTGGAGCTGAGCTAGGGCAGCACTCGCGTGCCCACCAATATGGCTCCGCGTGCCACCTGTGGCACCCGTGCCATATGTTCGCCATCACGGACCTAGAAGGTCCCTTCCAACTCTGTTATAGAACTTATTTCATATATTCATATGTTTGCCACCTTGAGCTATTAAAAAATAATAATAAAGGCAGGAAATACATACATACATACATATATACATACATACATAAAATAGGATTTCTTTGTAGTTCTATCCAGATATAAATTGTTATCCAGCCGTGCTTAGCTTTTCAAGCTCAGCTAACAAGATATTAAGTGCAGAGAAACTGTTCAGTAAGTGGAGGTGAGGATCTCAGGTGCAACGTAGTGGAGAAAAGAGGTAGAGTTGTGTCAGCACATCAATAGCAATAGCACTCAGACTTATATACCGCTTCATAGTGCTTTTACAGCCCTCTCTAAGCGGTTTACAGAGCCAGCCTCTTGCCCCCAACAATCTGGCTCCTCATTTTACCCACCTCAGAAGGATGGAAGGCTGAGTCCACCTTGAGCCAGTGTGATTTGATCTGCCGAACTCCAGCTAGCAGTCAGCTGAAGTAGCCTGCAGTGCTGCACTCTAACCACTGCGCCACCTTGGCTCTATACATCAATGGGATGTATTTAACTGGAATGGCGTACGGTCTCCTGCCTTGAGCAGGGGGTTGGACTAGAAGACCTCCGAGGTCTCTTCCAGCCCTAGGATTCTGTGTTTTATGGACAAATTTAATTAAAGGTTAACCGTGGAACTCATTTATACCAAACACAGTAACCTGAGCAAGAGAGTATTAGTTATGTAAGTGTATTACAAATATAGAAGTTCTTGAATCGTATCTAGTTAGCCTTAGATAAATGCAGCCTGAGTGGCCTAGCAGGCTAATGCCTCCTACTAAGGCAGCATTTAACATCCAGCTGCCTGCAGTTACTGCGAGTTCTAATCTCACCAGGCTCAAGGTTGACTCAGTCTTCCATCCTTTCTAAGGTGGGTAAAATGAGGACCCAGTTTGTGGGGGCAATAAGCTGACTTTGTATAAAATATAAAAAGTATGAAGGCTATTGCTTAGCGCATTGTAAGCCGCCCTGAGTCTCCAGAGAAGGGCGGTATATAAATAATTTTTTTTAAAAAAATGCAGACGGCATTGGAACTGTTTACTGTTATAATGATGCATCATACTGGATATTTTATTAGTTGTAATTTTTTCACCCTTTACATTACTTTCTATATGTGTAGTTTTCTTTTGTTTGTCATTCTATCATCATTCTCTTTCTGTTTCATTCCTGTTCTGTTATTGGTTTTTTAAATAAATAAGGTAAATAAATAAACAAGGATAAATCCCCAATTAAGGAGTCAAGGATTGAGGCTGGTCTTTGTGAGACAGTTTGGTTGGGTGGTTGGTTGGTTGTGGAATCCCAGAACTGATTGGGCTCTGTAGGCTGATCTTCTGCTTGGCATGACCTCTACCCGCCTTACCTCTTTCTATTCAACACCCTCTCTTTTCTGCCCGCTCCAAGGAACTCAGGTTGCTACAGGGAATGTAAGAAGATACTGAGGAAGTTGAATGCCTTTCTTGTTTCTCAAGTGTGTTTTTGCTCCTTCCTCTGCCTTCCTCTTCCCTCCCCAGACATAGGGTTACATCAGCCGTAATGCCTAATCAGTACAATCATTGTTGTTAGTTGCGAAGTCATGTCCGACTCATCACGACCCCATGGACAATGTTCCTCCAGGCCTTCCTGTCCTCTTCCATCCTCTGGAGTCCATTTAAGCTCATGCCGATTGCTTCAGTGACTCCATCCAGCCACCTCATTCTCTGCCATCCCCTTCTTCTTTTGCCCTCAATCTTTCCCAGCATTAGGCTCTTCTCTAGTGAGTCCTTCCTTCTCATTAGGTGGTATTTGAGTATTTGAGTTTCATCTTCAGGATCTGGCCTTCGAAAGAGCAGTCAGGGTTGATCTCTAGGACTGACCGGCTTGATTGCCTTGCAGTCCAAGGGACTCGCAGGAGTCTTCTCCAACACCAGAGTTCAAAGGCCTCAATTCTTTGGCACTCAGCCTTCTTTATGGTCCAACTTTCACAGCCATGCATTGCAACTGGGAACACCATAGCCTTGACTATATGCACTTTTGTTGGCAGGGTGATGTCTCTGCTTTTTAGCATGCTGTCTAGATTTGCCATGGCTTTCCTCCCCAGGAGCAAGTGTCCTTTAATTTCTTGGCTGCAGTCCCCATCTGCAGTGATTTTGGAGCCCAGGAAAATAAAATCTGTCACTTCCTCCATTTCTTCCCCATCTATTTGCCAGGAATTGAGAGGGCTGGATCTACAATCATAGATAGTACAATCATAGATAGTCAGTACAATCACAGGCAATGCTGTCCACGAAGGATAGGCGTCGATTATAATTACAAGATATTGGTTTGAAAGACTACCATAGCAAGTGAGCTTTTGATTTGTCTGTGGTAACACTGTACTTTTAAGCAACAGAATAAGAGAATTAACAGAGTTGGAAGGGATCCTGGAGGTCTTCTAGTCCAACTCCCTGTTCAACCAGGAGATCCTATACCATTTCAGACAAAATGGTATATTGATCATCAACCAATACGACCAATGCCGTTTCCATGCTGTACCCAGGCCTGAAGCCTGACTGGAATGGATCTAGATAAGCCGATTCATCCAGGTATTCAGGAAGCTGTCATGCCACCACACTCTCAACAACCTTCGCAACAAAGCAAAGGTTGGAGACTGGATGGTAATTAGCCAATGCTGCCGGGTCCAGGGAAGGCTTCTTGAGGAGAGGTCTCACCACCGCCTCTTTCAAGGCAGTAGGAAAAACACCCTCACTCAGAGAAGCATTTATGATTCCCTGGAGCCAGCCTTGTGTAACTTCCCGAGAGGCTAGCACCAACCAGGAGGGACACGGGTCCAATAAACATGTGGTAGCGTTCAGTCTCCCCAGTATCTGGTCCACGTTTTCGAGAGTCATTTAGTCAGTTCATTTAGTGACCACTCAAAGCTACAAAAGCACTGAAAAATGTGACTTATGACTGTCACATTACTGTCACATTTACGTTACGACTTTTGCATCAACCCCATGATCATGTGATCATATTCATATTTATGCAGTGGGGCAGTGGTTAGAATGCAGTATTGCATTCTTTCATCCTTCCAAGGTGGGTAAAATGAGGACTCAGATGGTTGGGGGCAATAGGTTGACTCTGTAAACCGCTTAGAGAGGGCTGTAAAGCTCTATGAAGCGGTATATAAGTCTAAGTGCTATTGCTATTTTCCTTCCTTCCTTCCTTCCTTCCTTCCTTCCTTCCTTCCTTCCTTCCTTCC
>WNWU01000024.1:7645776-7659317 GCA_012654045.1 Ptyas mucosa
TTTCCTTTCCTTTCCTTTCCTTTCCTTTCCTTTCCTTTCCTTTCCTTCCCTTCCCTTCCCTTCCCTTCCCTTCCCTTCCCTTCCCTTCCCTTCCCTTCCTGAGTTGGAAGGAGTTGTGGCCTAATCTCTTCACCCCGCCCTCACCTACACACACAATTGTATAATGGGGTTTGTGTAACATGCAGTGTCAGAGTTGAGACAGCAAACATAAGTAATAGACAAAAGAGGCTGTCAATGAGTGTTACCTTAAACATAATTCAATCAATGATCCAGGTATCAATAACTTGCCAAAACTCAACCCACTGTGATTTTGTGTCTCATGCAGACCAAGCATAAGATCCTATCTACTCTGACCTTTCTACGATGCATAAAAAATTTAAAAATAAAGTATCTTGCCACTAAGAGAATACAATACCGAGAAATACTGGTGTAAAAATTGGCAACGAATGAATCCCTTATTATTGTATTATTATTTTATTGGTTCAATTTATATGCCGCCCTTCTCTGGAGACTCAGGGCGGCTTACAATGCGTTAAGCAATAGCCTTCATACTTTTGTATATACCTGCTTAGTAGGGCTTTTGGCCCCCCCTAAGCGGTGTTCTTTTTTATACAAAGTCAGCTTATTGCCCCCACAATCCGGGTCCTCATTTTACCCACCTCGAAAGGATGGAAGGCTGAGTCAACCTTGAGCCTGGTGAGATTCGAGCTTGCAGTAATTGCAGGCAGCTGGTGCTACTTAACAGCACTTTAGTCTGCTGCGCCACCAAGACTCCTTGCATATATAATCTCCAAATTAGGATGCCCTATAGTGCAGGGGTCTCCAACCTTTGCTGGCTGAGGAACTCTGGGAGTTGAAGTCCACAAGTCTTAAAGTTGCCAAGGTTGGAGACTCCTGCTATAGTGGACCTATGCATCATTCTCGCACTTGAAATTACTGCCTATTAATAATTACCGACTGCTTTATAAATGTGGTGTCTGCTATAGTTCTGTCAGAAGATAAAACACATTCTTTGGATGATCTGGAGAAGTTTCTTTAGGAATGTGAACATGGTATCTTCTTGCAACTCATTAAAGCAGCTTCATCTTTTTTTTCCTTTTTAAGAATCCTTTTCCCATTTCTCGTCTGAACCAAATCTAAAGATTTACACAGCCATAGTCTAGAACAGGGGTATCAAACTCGTGACCCGCGGGCCAGATGTATCACATGCTGGCTACGCCCACCCCTGGTTTAGTGAAAGGGAGAAAAGTCATGATACATCAGGTGACGATAATGTGATGCCTCAAGTTTGACACTCGGGGATAGTCAAGGAACAACAGAATAACAGAAATGGAAGGAACCTTGTAGGTCATTTACTCCAACCCCCCCCCCCCGCCCGATGATGACTCTAAATCATTCCTGACAGATGGCAGTCCAGTCTCTTCTTGAAAGCCTCCAGTGATGAAGCTCCCACAACTTCTGAAGGCAACTTCTGTTCCATGGATCGATTGCTCTCACTGTCAGGAAATTTCTCTTTATTTCTAGGTTGAATCTCTCCTTGATCAGTTTCCATCCTTTATTCCTTGTCTGGCCTTTGGGTGCTTTGGAAGATAGACTGATAACCCCCCCCCTCCTCTCTGTGGCAGCCCCTCAAATATTGGAACACTGCTATCATGTCAAGGAAAAAGATAGAAAGAAAAGCAAGCCTAAACAAGTTGACATGACAGCGGTGTCATTATCCACTGATTGAAAATGACACCCTTGGATGGGGAATAGAATAGAATAGAATTCTTTATTGGCCAAGTGTGATTGGACACACAAGGAATTTGTCTTTGGTGCATGTGCTTTCAGTGTACATAAAGAAAAAATAAAATATATTCGTCAAGAATCGTAAGATACAACACTTAGTGATTGTCATAGGATGCTAATAAGCAATCAAATCGTACTAGGAAACAATAAAAACAATATAAGTTGTAAAGATACAAGCAACATGGATATAGCCATAAGTGGGAAGAGATAGGTACTAGTAAGGATGCGAAGATGAATAGTAATACAGTCTTAGTAGATAATTTGACAGTGTTATGGGAATTAGTTGTTTAAATGGAGAGAGAGTGCTTTTAAGTCTGGATCAATATTATACATATCATTACTATGTAAATGTGTGATCTCATATATTGTAGCCTCCATAATCTCCTACCTAGAATCCCTAACTTTCCTGGAGTGATTTCTTCGAGAACAGCCCTTCTATCCATGGTAGGAAGTCACTTGAATTATTAGGAATAGAAGAGACCAACTATCTGAACCTGATAATCCACATCAACCAACTTCTTTTCTTGGGCTGCATTGACCATGTTTATTGAGACTCGGGCTTAGCCAAATCACACAGGAAAGAACAGTACTGCAGAATCCTTGCTACTCTCTGAGCTTGGCAGTTTGCTTGCAAGAGTTTCATGACCCAACTAGGTAACATCATCAGTGCTGGTATGAGTAGGGCAGTGACGGTTGACCTTTTTGGTGTCGAATGCCCAAAGTGCGTGCGCATACATGCATTGCGCGTGCCACAACCACCAAAATGCAATCCGAGTGCTCCCCCCCCACGCATGCACACACGTCCCCTGCGCATGCACCCCACCCCTCCGCACCCCATTTTGGGCCTGGAAAGCCTCCTGCACCGACCTGGAAGCCAAAACAGGGCACGGGGGGCCATGCGAGGCCCCCTGCACCCCATTTTGGGCCTGGAAAGCTGCCTGCACCAACCTGTACCCCCATCATATGCCCCACCCCTGCACATGCGTGCATGTCTCCCCCATGCGCCCCTCCCCCACGCATGCGTGGCAGAGATCCAAAGACCAGCTGGTTGGCAGGAGGCTACGTGCATGCGTGGTGGAGCTGGGCTTGGGTGACAGCTGACATGCCTGCAGAGAGAGCTCTATGTGCCACCTGTGGCACATGTGCCATAGGTTCGCCATCACGGGTGTAGGGTTTGATATCCCAGCAGCTTGCCCTGCTAGTGTTGGTGAGGGTGTGGTTTTCTCCTTACTAATTTCTTGATTAGGGTACAGGTAGTCCTCAATGTACGCCCAACGTTTCTGTTGCTAAGTGAGACAGTTAAGTGAGTTTTACCCCATTTTATGCCCTTTCTTGCCACGGTTGTTAAGTGAATCTGGTTTCCCCGTGACTGCTTGTCAGAAGGTCATAACTGTGACTCCGGGACCCTGCATCCATCATAAATATGAGTCAGTGGCCAAGAGTCTGAATTTTGATCACAGGGATGCTGCAGTGTGGAAGTGAGGAAAAAGATCCTAAGTCGCTTTTTTCAGCGCCGTAACTTTGAACAGTCACTAAACGAATGGTTGTAAATCGAGGATGACCTCTGTGCTGATTGGTTAGTTGAGCAATAACTTGCCAGATGCACCTTAAGGAAAGTCCTCGCTCCCGCCCTCTACTTTCAGGGAATGTCTGGTGGGAAGGAAAAAAAATCTTTCTTTCCTTTGTTGTAAAAATAAAATGAAATGAAATGCAGCAAAGATGTACCTCTTCCCAGAACAAGCAAAACGATTTTTTTAAAATCATACCTTTGCTTTGGGATTTCTAATTCAGTATCTACTGAGAATCTTGCATCTGAGATTCTGCCTGAATTGACCTCCAGTTGGATCACATGGGCCAAGAGTTGAGGTGCTTGCCAGATTCTCCTCAAAATTAAGCTGCCCGTGGAACCCGCTCTTTCCAACTTGATTCTGATATTCAAATTATATTCCTGGGCCTAGAGAAAGTCCTTCAGAGCTGGAGACAAAGTTGTGCAGAAAAGGATCATCTTCCATGCCTTTGCTTCATGCATTCCTCCAACTCTAAATAAAAAGTGGAATTCCTCCCACTTTTGTGGAATTTTGTGGGTCGTTTATTGCACGTGATTGATTCCATTCCATCTGCAATGATTGTTCGTGACAGGATTTTTGAGGGGCTGTCTGTCATAAAGAAGAGGGGATCTAGGGCTCCAGAGGGCAAGACAAGAAGCAATGGCTGGAAGCTCATCTTAAGAAGATCCAACCTACAACTAAGGAGAAATTTCCTGACAGTGAGAGCAATTAATCAGTAGGATAGCTTGTCTCTTGGGGTTGTAGGTGGTCCATCACTGGAGGTTTTATAAAATAAATGGGACAACCATTTGACTGGGTTGGTAACCATTTGACTGGGTCTCCTGCCTTGAGCAGGAGGTTGGATTAGAAGACCTCCAAAATCCCTTCCAGCCCTATGATCCTAGGGTTCTATGTTCTAGGGTTCTGTGTTGTAGGGTTCTAGGGTTCCGTGGTTCTAGGATTCTATATTCTAGGATTCTATGTTCTAGGGTTCTAGGGTCCTAGAATTCTAGGGTTCTACATTTCTATGATACTATGATTCTGTGGTTCTGTGACTGTGATACTATGATTCTGTGATACTATGGTTCTGTGACACTAAGGTTCTATGACACTACCGTTCTATGACACTGTGATACTATGATTCTTTGATTCTACAATCTTGATCCATATTTCTTTGACTGGCTTGATCCTTAGAGAGTACTGGGAATATGTGTGCCTATAGGCAGGGATCCTAATGCTTTTGCGAAGAAGGAGTATATGCATGGTCTACTACGTCCCTTCTTACTGGTTCGGCTTTGCACTCCAATCAGTGGAAGAGTGTTGGGTAAATACGGCAGGACCGTGCTTTGCAATCAATACTGTAGAGCCTGTGCTAAAGATCGCGGTTGCTACAAGACCTTGTCCTTGAGGGGAGGGGAGAGGGAGGGACAGGCAACAGGCAAACAGGGAAGTGTACAATAAAGGGTTTCTGCCTGTGTGTACATGTGTTTCTGTGTAACGTCCTGCAAAGCCCTTTGAAACCGGTTATTATGGGGCCGTGGATGTTTTGCACAGCTGTCTCTCTCGGGTTCCCGCAGAGAGTTGGGGAAGATCTCCCTTTCCACAAAGGAAATGATAAATAGGTTTAGATATTTTCTTTTTCTCCTGTCCCCAACTCCACAGAAGGTAAAAAAAGGGACGGAGGGACGAGAATGGAAAAAAAATTGAAAGGATTCTTCGCCCGGTGCTCTTCTAACAACCAATGACCCCAATACAACCAGTGTCTACATTTTCAGAAAGGTCTTTCCATATTTTATATTTTAAGTTTGATACTCATTCAACTGGGGAATGGGATAATTATGCAGCCGGAGAATCCGGTTTAGTATTCCCGCCCCTTTGTTAATTCTGAAAAAAAGAGATGCTTGGGTCTTAAGAGAAGATTTCTGCCTGGTGGAGATTTAAGGTGAAAATACAAGAAAACAATCTCCCTGTCTAGCCATTTTTGTAGTTTCATGCTGGACTGCACCGAAGGTGCTTTTTTTCCAAGAAGCATCTGGAATTTCTTGTTTTTCTTTGAAGTCATTTTGCTTCTCACCCAAGAAGCTTCTTCAGCTCTGACTGGATGGTGGGGAATAGAAGAATGGAAATCCAGTCAGAGCTTGAAGAAGCTTCTTGGATGAGAAGCGAAACGCCATCAGAGAAAAACCAGAGAGTCCAGTTGCCTCTTGAAAAAAGCATCTTTGGGACAACCATGAGGTCGATGACTGAGAATCTCCATAGACATGCTGGACTGCAATTCCCATTTTCCTGAAGCAGCATGAGGGGAATAATGGAACTTGTGATTCAACACATGGAGGTTGTTAGTTAAGGAAGACTATAAAACAGGGGTCTCCAACCCTGGCAACTTTAAGACTGTCGGACTTCAACTCCCAGAATTCCCCAGCCATCTGGTTGGGGAATTCTGGGGGGTTGAAGTCCACCAGGCTTAAAGTTGTTAAGGTTGGAGATCCCTGCTATAAAAAGATTTTCCGTTAATTAATTAATTAATTAATTAATTAATTAATTTAATTTTATTTATATACCGCCCTACTCCCGAAGGACTCAGGGCGGTAAACAGTTAAACGAAAAATACATGTGATACAGATTAAATTCAAAAACCGATCAAAAATACAATTAAATAGTTTGGTTCAGAAATAGAATTAAATTAAACATCTCAAATTTATAGGGCAGATTCAAGTTTAAAAATTTAAAGTAGTTTTAAACGAGGTTAGGTCAGGCCGGCCTGCTTGAATAGGAATGTTTTGAGGGCACGGGGGAAAGCACAAAGATCCGGGATTATACACAATATGATTTGTATCAGGAAGACCTGTCTGTTGAGGAGGCTGGCCATTACAAACACTATCCAAACTTGGTGTAGTTTATCATTATTTTTCATCCTGACACCAGTGGTGGGTTGTTCCCAGTTCCGCTCAGTTCCGGTGAGCCGGTAGTGGTGATGATGTAATGTCAGCGAACCGGTTGTCTATGACTGTGAGCTGAGGCCTCCCACCCGCTCCCGCGTTATACCTACCTTTGTCGTTTTTTAGCCCAGCTGATAGGTGCGGCAGAGTGGATTGCTGCCATTAGCTGGGCAGAAATCTAATGCGTTTGCGCGGAGCAAAGTGCGTGCATGAAGAGAACCGGTGTAACACCGGCAGGAACCCACCATTGCCTGACACCCAAATTGAGGCTATGGTTTCAAAATCTTGCTATGGTCGGGAAAATTGGAGTTAATTCCTGTTTTTCAGCCTATCTACAACTCCTTTTGTGGTAGGGGAAGGAACAGAAGGGGAAAAAAACTTTTCTCAATGTTTGAATTTTCCTGACTCATTCGTAGATGTCAGATCAGATGACAGCGTTTAAGGGAAGAGATCTGGAACATGCCCATCCTATGTAATTGGTGGAACAGGCAGATATAGCCTGTCTGATCTAGTGGTTAAGGCACCAGGCTAGAAACCGGGAGACTGGGAATTCTAGTGCTACCATATAGGTATGAAGGCTAGCTGGGTGACTTTGGGCCAATCATCAGGAGATCGTGAGTTCTAGTCCCGCCTTAAGCATGAAAGCAATGGAGTGATTTTGGGCTAGTCACCAGGTGATCTTGAGTTAGGCTGGTAACTTTGGGCCAGTCACTGGGAGACGGTGAGTTCTAGTCCTGCCTTAGGCAGGAAAACGGCTGGGTAGACCCGTCACTTTCTCTCAGTCCAACACACCTCACAGGATGGTGGTGGTTGTGTGGAAAACAGGAGGAGAGAGGACCTTTAGGTTAGGTTTGCTGCCTTGAGTTATTTATAACAATAATAGAGAGTGGATTTAAAAGAAAAATCTAAAATCTACCAGCAGTAGGTGACCCTGCAAATGGCCTGGCCCTGTACCATTCAAGGGTTTTAAAGGTGATACCCAACACCTTGGATTGCACCTGGAGGAGGGGGGAAATCCACAGAGCTGTAATATGGGTAAAATCTGGAGCAACCTAAACTGCTTCTGTGTATCTATGATAAGAGGGACGCGATGGCTCAATGGCTAAGACGCTGAGCTTGTCGATTGAAAGGTCGGCAGTTCAGCGGTTCGAATCCCTAGTGCCGCGTGAAAGGGTGAGCTCCCGTGACTTGTCCCAGCTTCTGCCAACCTAGTAGTTCGAAAGCACGTAAACAATGCAAGTAGAAAAATAGGGACCCCCTTTGGTGGGAAGGGAACAGCGTTCCGTGCGCTTTAGCCGTTTAGTCATGCCGGCCACATGACCACGGAGACGTCTTCAGACAGCGCTGGCTCTTCGGCTTTGAAACGGAGATGAGCACCGCCCCCTAGCGTCAGGAACAATTAGCACATATGTGCGAGAGGAACCTTTACCTTATCTATGATGCCCACCTAGCCAGGAGCTCTCAAGCTGGCAGGCAACGCTCAGGTGAATGAAAGAAGCTGGTGGCAGGAAAAGGACAAGTGTGCCAGTTGGGAAGGGGTGTGTGTCTTTTAATCTTAACTGTGTGGACCCCGTGACTATAAGGGTTGGGCTGCATTGAGCCTGTCAGAGGAGGGAATGCATAAGGCAGACAATGCCAAAGTAACCGCTTGCTGTTGACAAAAAGCAGGACTGGCCTCTGAATGGGGATTAGGTGATTCTTTGCTTGCTTGAACAGAGCTCAACAATATGGAAAGAAAGACGGCCTCAAGTCAAAAGCCCCTCGGGATGACTTCGCGGACAAAGGACAGGAGTGCTTCGCTGACTTCTGGGAGGCTTTTGAATTTTCTCCTCTGGCAACATCCAGGGAAATTTTTTTGCTGATCTCCCATTTCAATACAAAACTCTGTGAGAGGGGTTCTTGGTGCTCTCTGTGCTTCGTTGTTTTTCAAGGACCCCACAATTGTCCTCCTCTTTCTCCTCTTCCTCTCTTCCTCCCCCCCTCCTCCTCCCCAACCCCACTTCTTTCTAGCACTGATGATGTTACCTAGTTTGGGTAATGAACAGGGATGAAATGCTACCGGTTCACACCCGTTCAGGCGAACAGGTAGCGGCGGCGGCAGGTGATTTGGCAAACCGGTAGCGCGAGGCTCAGCCCACCCACCCACACATCGTTACTTCCTGGTTTTAACCAGGAAGTAACCTGTTTTTGACCCTCTGTGCATGCGCAGAAGACTTTGCACAGAGGATCCAAAATTGCATGTGACACGCACGCGCATTTCCGAACCAGTAGGGAAGGTAAGTAGATTTCATCCCAGTAATTAAATGTCTGCAAGAAAACCACCAAGCTCAGAGAGCACCAAGGACCCCACAGTTTTCCTCCTCTTCCTCACTCCCCCTGGTCTTCCTCCCCCTCCTCTCTTCTTCCCCCTCTTCTCTTCCTCCCTCCCTCCTCCTCTCCAGCATTGATGATGTTACCTAGTTTGGGTAATGAAATGTCTGCAAGAAAATCACCAAGCTCAAAGAGCACCAAGGACTCCACAGTTCTCCTCCTCCTCCTTCTCACTTCCCCTCCTTTCTTCCTCCCCCTCCTTTCTTCCTCCCCAACTCCACTTCTTTCTAGCACTAATTATGTTAAACCATCAAGCTCAGATGAGTGAATCAATCTGCCTTCCATAACCTGGCATTCTTTAGATGTGTTTGGAGAGATTCCAGACATCAATAACTTTTGGCCAAACATATCCGAAGGGTATAATATCAGATTAAGGGAATTTTATTTTTAAATCATAAACAAGCCACCACCAAAATCAGAAACAGCCCAAATGCGTGGTTGATGGGTGACAGGAACAGAGAACTGCTGAAACAGTAGTGCCTGGACAGAGCTGCCTAAACAAGCTGTATTGATATTTTTCATCATTTGTGGTGTGTGTCTATATGTATGCAGATTTAATGATGATCTGCACTCTTTGTTCTATATAATACTTAATTCTGCAGAGGGTTTGATGAGTAGGCATCCGCTGTACTAGTCTCTGTTAGGGATGAGTTACTTCTCATTTCCTGTTTTTCCCATTCCTATTCTGAAATCCAAGAAGGGCTCAGTTTGAAGTTCTAAATTTGGTGGGGGAGAAGGAGTGGCACAATCTGGAGGAAGAGTCAAAAGAGGAACCAGCCTAGAGTTTCTACATAGCCACAAACGGACTAAGTCCAACCCCTCTTGAACTCCATTGACCGTTATCCATCACCAATAACAGTGCTGTGACTTTTTAAAAAAAAATTGATTTATATGTTGCCCTTCTACGGAGACTCAGGGCGGCTTACAATGCGTTAAGCAATAGCTCATACTTTTGTATATTAATACAAAGTCAGCTTATTGCCCCCATAATCTGGGTCCTCATTTTACCTACCTTAGAAAGGATGGAAGGCTGAGTCAACCTTGACCCTGGTGAGATTCGAATTTACAGTAATTGCAGACAGCGGGTGTTAATCACAATGCTTTTTAGTCTGCTGAGCCACCAGGCCCCTAAATGACATATGTGAAGTTCCAATTAAACGGATATATTGCTACTCATTCACAGGAACTTACTCAACTCATGGTTAGCACCAGGGGTAGATCCAGCAGGTTCAGACAGGTTCTGGAGAACTGGTAGCGGAAATTTTGAGCAGTTCGGAGAACCGGCAAATACCACCTCTGGCTGGCCCCAGGAGTAGGGTGGAAATGGAGATTTTGCAATATCCTTCCCCCTGGAGTGGGGAGGGAATGGAGATTTTGCAGTATCCTTCCCTTGCTATGCCCACCAAGCCACGCCACTAAGCCACGCCCACAGAACCAGTAGTAAAAAAAATTGGATTTCACCACTGGTTAGCACTGAATGAAGGACTTCATTGCCTTCAGATGTTGTGGGTGCTTCATCACTGTAGGTTTTTAAGAAGAGACTGGACAGTCACTTGTCTGAAATGATATAGGACAGTGCCAAAACAGGAGCGTGAGTGCCCATGTGTGCATGCATGCATCGGGCGGATGCTCTTCTGGTTTCCAGCACATATGCGCACCAGCCAGCTGGTCTTCGCGCACGCATGCATCCCAGAAACCAGGCGGCGAGGTGGCCCATGCACAGGCACTTGCTGGAAACTGGAAGAGAGAGCCGCCCAGCGTGCGTATGTGCACCGAGTAACTGCTCTTCCGGTTTCCTGCACTCCCACATGTGTGAAGACTAGCTGGCTGACAGGTCAGAACCCGGAAGAGCAACGGGCGATGGCTCGCGTACCCGGTGAAATGGCTCTGCGTGCCACTTCCGGCACGCGTGCCATAGGTTCGCCATCACGGATATAGGAATTCCTGCTTGAGCAGGGAGTTGGACTAGAAGACCTCCAAGTTCATTTCCAGTTCTATTCTGATCCAATGCGGAAATCTGCCTTGGGAATACTAAGGCGGTTGGCTAGACTGGAAACTCAAAGCAACATCCTCACCTTGAAACTAAAGCGGTAGAACACTTCGACAATGTGCCAAGATATTGTGTCAGTGGTGGGTTTCAAATTTTTTTACTACCAGTTCTGTGGGCGTGGCATGGCTTGGTAGGCGTGGCTTGGTGGGCATGGCAGGGGAAGGATACTGTAAAATCTCTATTCCCTCCCTACTCCAGGGGAAGGTTACTGCAAAATCCCCATTTCCTCCCGATCAGCTGGGACTCAGGAGACAGCGAATAGATGGAGGCGGGGCCAGTCAGAATTTTTATTACCGGTTCTCCAGAACTGGTCAGAACCTGCTGAAACCCACCTCTGGATTGCATAGAATCAATCCTTCAAAGTCAAGCTTGGATGAGGTTGTCTCTATTATTCTTTTCCCTTCCCTCCTTCACATCTATGGCCCTAACTTGTGTCTACTTCCTCCCATAGTTACGTGTAGCTGCAAACTCCCTCTGCACAATACTGATTGCTTAAACCAAACATTGGGTGTAACTTTTAGCCTGACATGAAAAGCCCTATTCTCTCTTTACTTCTTTTGTTGGCTGACCCACAGGACTAATCTTCATTCTTGCAGTTAAGCAATAGATAAGACCTTAAAAACAAAGGAAGAACAATATAATTGTTCCATTGCGAAATTATTGATTCCTAGTCCTTCTAGGACAGCCTTCTACCGCCTTAATTTCACTTTTTACAATTGAGTTGGGTGACAATAGAATGACTCCCCGCCCCCACTTTGGCAATGCTTTTCAGGGCTTGTCCCATTTTCAGCCCCCGAAACGGAGGCGGTTCATGGCACGTAGGAATACATTAAATCTGCTATTAAATCTGTCCCCACACACCTTCTCTGTCTTCTGTCGACAAGGCCTACTTTTGCTCAGACAAGAAACAGCCTTAAAAACCAAATTTTGGTGTCCCATCTAAACTTTTTCCAGTCAATTCAGGGGGTGCTATTCAGCAGGTTCTGACCAGTTCTGGAGAACCGGTAGTGGAAATTTTGAGCAGTTCGGAGAACTGGCAAATACCACCTCTGGCTGACCCCAGAGTGGGGAGGGAATGGGGATTTTGCAGTATCCTTCCCCTGGAGTGGGGTGTGAAGGAGGATTTTGCAATATCCTTCCCCTGGAGTGGGATGGAAATGGGGATTTTGCAATATCTTTCCCCCAGGAGTGGGGAGGGAATGGGGATTTTGCACTGCCACGCCCACCAAGCCACGCCCACAGAATCCATAGGGAAAAAAATTGAATTTCACCCCTGAGTCGATTGTTTATACAGTAACAACATGCAGCGAGCAGCAGAAAATACCCTTTAAAACAAGGCGAGGCACAAACCTTTTGCAACTGCAATGCAAGTCTGCTGAGTGGCATAAAATACGTGCTATAGTAACCTAGAAAGTGTAACACAAGGAGTTGCTTTGCTGAAAAGGTGGAGAGGGGGGAAGACAGGTGTTGGCCTTTTGCCAGGTTCTGACTAGCTGAACATGCCACATGGCTTTTCTCCCGCTCCCACTAAATGGCCAGAATCCTGTTTAACTGGTTTAACTGAGGCGGCTGTTCTCTTTGGTTTTTTTCTCTGGGCTCAAGTGTTTCATGTAGGTTAATTTTTTTTTTTTAAACAGGGTTGCTTCTTGAAAAATGTAAAGAATGTTGTAGATGATGTTTGGTTGGCGCTAGTCGCACCTCAGCTGAAGCCAGCAGGTTAGGGAACGTTTTAATGTCCTCGACTTATGACCACCACGGAGCCCAACATTTCTCTTGCTAAGCAGGATGTTTGTTCAGGGAGTTTTGCTCTGTTTTATGACCTTTCTTGCCACGGTTGTTAGGTGAACCCCTGCAGTTGCCCTGTTTCCCCCAAAATAAGACCTT
The DNA here is from genome assembly GCA_012654045.1 of Ptyas mucosa. Taxonomy (NCBI): domain Eukaryota; kingdom Metazoa; phylum Chordata; class Lepidosauria; order Squamata; family Colubridae; genus Ptyas; species Ptyas mucosa. Next base: position 7,658,355 of record WNWU01000024.1, read on the forward strand.
CCCTGATAATAAGCCCAATCAGGCTTTTGAGCGCATGGCAATAAGGGCAAGCGCTTATTTCAGGGTTCAGAAAAAAAGATAGGACAGGGTCTTATTTTGGGGGAAACATGGTAATAAAATTGAATTCACTTGTCAGAAGGTCACAAAAAGGGATCACGTAACCCTGGGACACTACAACTGTCATACATATGAGTCAATTGCCAAGCGTCTGAATTTTGATTACTTGACCATGAGGATGTTGCAGTGGTCATAAGTGTGAAAAATGGTCATAAGTCACTTTTTTCCCCACTGCTGTTGTAACTTTGAATGGTCACTAAATGAAGTGTTGTAAGTCAAAAGACTACCTGTACAGGTAGACTCAGTTAGTGAAGTAGTAGTACCACTTTATCCTAGTAAGACCACACCTGGAATACTGCAGCCAATTTTGGTCACCATATTGCAAAAAAGATGTTGAAAGTTTAGAAAAAGTTCAGAGTAGAGCAACTAAGAGGATGAAAGGCCTGGAGACTAAAACATATGAAGAACGGCTGCAGGATTTGGGTCTGGCTAGCCTAGAAAAAAGAAGAATTAGGGGTGACGTGATGGCAGTATTTCAGTATTTGAGGGGCTGCCACAAAGAAGAGGAGGTCAACTTATTCTCCAAAGCACCAGAGGGCAGGACAAGAAATAATGGATGAAAATTAACCAGAGAAGCAACCTGGAATTAAAGAGAGACTTCCTAATAGTGAGGACAATTAACCAGTGGAACTGCTTGCCTTCAGAAATTGTGGATTCTCCATCACTGGAGGTTTTTAAGAAGAGACAGTCACTTGTCTGAAATAATATAGGTTCTCCTGCTTGAGCAAGGTGGCTGGACTAGAAGACCTCCAAGGTCTCTTCCAACTCTTCTATTCTATTCTATTCTATTCTATTCTATTCTATTCTATTCTATTCTATTCTATTCTATTCTATTCTATTCTATTC
>WNWU01000024.1:7659717-7672349 GCA_012654045.1 Ptyas mucosa
TATTTCTATTTCTATTTCTATTTCTATTGTAGGTTAGATACTAATTCACTGAGGCTTTTAGTGGATTGTTGGGCCAGATTTGCATTCAAACTTGTTTGCCCATGAATTTCACTAAACAGTCTTTGGTTACTTACTGAGTTTCAAGAGGAGGCAAGCTCAACACACACACATACGCACATGCTATAAAGCTCCATTTCTCTCTCCATCAAAACCACCTTCTGGCCTCAGTGTCTAAAACCTGCTCAGTTCATCACAATGCAGTAAAACCTGTACCGTGCAGAGGTTTTAGGCCTGCCAAAATTGCACAATTTTGAGTTCTAAATGTAAGTAGAACAAAGCAGAAAAACAAAAACCGATGGTCACCTTTGTATAACCCAGAGATTTCTGAGATGACCTTCTCTACGTTGCAACCTGTTTTTTTCTGTTTTGTTTTGTTTTGTTTTTAAAAAAAACCACTTTGGTTTATCAGAGATTGCAGACTTCCACTTCAGTATAACCCTCTCGAGTGAGTTTATTCTACGAATAATCTGGGAAGTAGAAAAAAGGGAAGGAAAGGAGGTGTTGTGTAAGGCTTTCTGAAGAAAATTTAAAAACACAACTGAAGTTGCAATGTAAAATGATAATGCAACCTAACTTATACAGAGAATCCTCGCCTGGGAACTGCTCGTTTAGTGACCAAAGTTACAACGGCACTGAGAAAAGGGACTTATAATTGGTCCTCGCATTTACAACTGTTACAGCGACCCCAAAGTCGTGTGATCAAAAGTGGGAACCTGGCAACCAAGAATGTATTTGCAGCATCCCATGGTCATGTGATTGATGTTTATTATGCCAGCTTCTACCAGGGTGGAATTGGATTTGTTTAACAACCACATGATTCTCTCAAACTACGCTGATTCACTTAACAACTGTGGTTTAAAAAAAAGAGATCGTAAAATGAGATGTGACTCAACACCTGCCATGCTTAGCAAGGGTCTCAATCAGAGGCGGGTTTCAGCAGGTTCTGACCAGTTCTGGAGAACCGGTAGCGGAAATTTTGAGTAGTTCGGAGAACCGGTAGTAAAAATTCTGACTGGCCCCGCCCCCATCTATTCTCTGCCTCCCGAGTCCCAGCTGATCGGGAGGAAATGGGGATTTTGCAGTATCCTTCCCCTGGATTGGGGAGGGAATGGAGATTTTACAGTATCCTTCCCCTGCCACACCCACCATGCCACACCCATAGAACTGGTAGTAAAAAATTTGAAACCCACCACTGGTCTCAATTGTAAATAAATAAATAAATAAATTGTGACCGTAAGTCGAGGACTATCTATAGACGCTCTGGTAAGACACATGAAATCCTGTTTTACTGGAAAGCAAACATCACTATTTTTCAGTAAGGACTGTTTTCCTTCCTTCCTTGTTTCTTTGCTTTTTTTATTGCTTAAGGCTTTGGTGCTGCTCCAGTCAAAAACAACTCTAAGCCTTAATAAATAAACATCGTACGATGGGTAACATTGGGAGCAGGTGTTCCCGAACCTTACTGCAAGAAAAGTGTTTGAATTTTAACAGGTTAACAGAATAACAAAGTTAGAAGGGACTTTGTAGGTCATCTAGTCCAACCCCCAGCCCAAGCAGGAGACCCTGCACCATTTCTGACAGATGGCAGTCCAGTTTCTTCTTGAAAGCTTCCAGTGATGAAGCTCCCACAACTTCCAAAGGTAGCTTCTGTTCCATTGGTTGATTGTTCTCATTGTCAGAAAATGTATCCTTATTTCCCACCAGAAGTTGGCAAACGGGCCATTTCCAGCCTCCGGAAGGCCTCCGGGGTGTGGGGGGTGGGAAAAGCCGTTTTCGCCCTCCCCAAGCTCCTAGAAAGGCTCTTGAACCTGGGGAGAGAGAAAAACAGGCCTTCCCCACCACCACCCAAGGCCCTCTAGAGGCAGGAAACAGCCTGTTTCCCTACTTCCAGGGGGCCCAGAAGGCCTGAAAATCAGCTGGGCAGAGCTGAGTTTGCATGTCCACCGATATGGCACGCGTGCCATAGTTTCGCCATCACGGGTTTACACTTTAGATGGAGCATGAGGGCTGTACGTGGAGTGGATATGGAGAACCAAAATAATGGAGGGGTGGGGGTTTGGTCTTGTTCTGCTTCTACATGGAGAGGTCTTGAAAGAAGTTCCAAGAATCTGGGCAGTTGTTCAGTCCTGAGTCAAGTATCTTTTCCTGACAGTGAAAACAATTAATCAGTGGAACGACTTGCCTCCAGAAATTGTGGGTGCTCCACTGCTCCCTCACTATAGGGTTTCCAGAAGAGATTGGACAACCATTTTTTCCTGGAATAGTCTACGGCTGTGATGGCGAACCTATGGCACACGTGCCAGAGGTGGCACGCAGAGGGTCTCTCTGCTGGCATGCATGCCATCGCCCCAGGTCAGATCTCCGTGGCATTTCTTTTGTGAGCTTCTGCTTCCCTGCAAATGATGAAACGGAAGCTCATGAAAGAAAAAGATCTTACCTCTTGCCATGCTGCTGGTGTTGGGACACACCGCCTCCCACCAGCCAGCTGGTCTTTGGGTCTCTGCTGCGCATGTGTGCATGTCTGTGCATGTCTGCATGCATATCCATGTTATTATTATTATTATATTATATTTATATACTGCTCTACTCCCAGGGGACTCAGGGCGGTGTACAGACAAATGATAAAATACATATAATACAAATATTTTAAAGAATTGATTAAAATACAATTAAATAATTTGGTCTTAAACCTAAAATTAAAACTCTAAATTTATGAGATTAAGATTTAAAAATATAAGAGCAATTTTAGAAGAGGTTAGTCCAGGCCAGCCTGCTGGAATAGAAACGTCTTGAGGGCACGGCGGAAAGCACGGAGATCTGGGATTGTCCGTATCTCCGGGAGGAGCTTGTTCCACATGGTGGGTGCCCCCACAGAGAAGGCTCTCCCCCTGGGGGCCGTCAGTCGACACTGTTTGACCGACGGCACCCTGAGAAGCCCCTCTCTATGGGAGCGTACTGGTTGGTGAGAGGGTACTGGTGGCAGAAGGCGGTCTCGAAGATAGCCCGGTCCTAAGCCATGGAGCGTTCTAAAGGTGGTAACCAAAACCTTGAAGTGCACCCGGAAGAACACAGGAAGCCAGTGCAGCTCACGCAGGAGGGGTGTCACATGGGAGCGCCACATCGCTCCCATAACTACCCGCGCGGCTGCATTCTGGACCAACTGGAGCCTCCGGGTGCTCTTCAAGGGGAGCCCCATGTAGAGAGCATTGCAGTAGTCCAGGCGGGAAGTGACGACGGCATGAGTGACCGTGTTTAATGAGTCCCGATTTAGAAAGGGGCGCAACTGGCGTATCAGGCGAACCTGATAAAAAGCCCTTCTGGCCACAGCCGTCAGGTGTTCTTCTAAAGATAGCTGTGAGTCCAGAAGGACGCCTAAGTTTCGAGCCCTCTCCGTGGGGGCCAATGACTCGCCCCCAATAGTCAGCGTTGGCACCAACTGACTATATCGGGATGTCGGAAACCACAGCCACTCGGTCTTGGATGGGTTGAGCCTGAGTCTGTTCCTCCCCATCCAGATCCGTACAGCCTCCAGGCACCGGGACATCACTTCAAGGGCATCATTGGGGTGGTCTGGGGTGGAGATGTACATGCGTGCATGTGCGCATTCATGCACATGCACCTTTTAGGTTGGAGATGTGCACATGTGCAGTTTGGGCACTCGGTGTCTAAAAGATTTGCCATCACTGGTATAGGGTTTCTTGCTCAAATAAGAAGTTGGACTAGAAAAGACCTCCAAGGTCTTTTCCAACTCTGTTATTCTGTGTTCTGTTTGAATTCTCTCTATCCTAATTCAAATATACTGTAAGAGTCTTCCAAAGTTGATTATTGAAGCAATGTATCTCCCTGGGAGGAAAAAAAACCCCTCACCTTAATTCAAGTTATGGCTATTTGAAAGAACAGAGATCTCACTCCCGAATTCAGTTGCGTTGCATGAAAATGGCATTTCAGATACAGCAAATCCCTCCCCCCCTGTCCTTATCACTTTCCATTCTGTGCCTGTGCTCAAATAACGCTCATATACACACCCACAAAATAAATTCCAAGGAAATGCAAGAGCTCAAATTATGTTTGTGTCAATATTGGCATTCAGACTGTTTCTCGGATGGACGATGGATGAATTTCACTGCTTTTGACATGAGGCAGGCACACAAGGCACCCTTTAAAAGTTGTACACAAGTTTCAAGTGGATTTTGCTTCCGCGTGTGAATTATTTGGGCTTTTCTTTTCCAACAGTGCAGGGCCGTTTAGACCATTTCTAAAGTCAAACCTGTAAGGATGACAAGGCAGTAATAAAACTGCTCATATCTGAAATGCTAAAGAAAGAAATAAAAATATCGGGAAAGATTGGTTTTCTTGATTCTATCCAGAAACTACCATCTATAAGGTAAAGGTTCCCCTCGCACATATATACTAGTCGTTCCCGACTCTAGGGGACGGTGCGCCTCTCTGTTTCAAAGCCGAAGAGCCAGCGCTGTCCAAAGACATCTCTGTGGTGATGTGGCCAGCATGACTAAACGCCAAAGGTGCACGGAACGCTGTTACCTTCCCACCAAAGGTGGTCCCTATTTTTCTACTTGCATTTTTATGTGCTGTCGAACTGCTAGGTTGGCAGAAGCTGGGACAAGTAACGGGAGCTCACTCTGTCATGCAACACTAGGGATTCGAACCACTGAACTACCGACCTTTCGATCGACAAGTTCAGCGCCTTAGCCACCTGAGTCACCGCATCCCTATATGGTATATAGGGACCATAAATATCTATATATACCATCTATATGTGTATGTATATGTGTGTGTGTACATACATATACCATCTATAAAGAAGCCTTAATGTAATGCTAGACAAAAAGGTCCATTTGAAATAATAGAAAACACTTGTAGCTCAGGTTTTAGGTTTTGTTCTCCAAGCTTGTTTCAATTTAGTTTCTGAACATTTCTTTACCAGACTAGGTAAAATCAGGTAACAAATAGGTAGGTAAAATGAGGACCCAGATTGTAGGGGCACTAAGCTGACTTTGTATGAATATATACAAAAGTATGAAGGCTATTGCTTGACGCATTGTAAGCCGCCCTGAGTCTCCAGAGAAGGGCGGCATATAAATCAAATAAATAAATAAATAGATACAGATTAACAGAGTTGGAAGGGACTTTGTAGGTCATCTAGACCAACCCCCCGCCCAAGCAGACCCTACACCATTTCTGACAGATGGCAGTCCAGTCGCTTCTTGAAAGCTTCCAGGGATGAAGCTCCCACAACTTCTGAAGGCAACTTCTGTTTCCATGGGTTGATTGTTTTCTTGTCCTAATCACTTTTCTTGTCACTTAGCTTATCAATGTCCATTGTCTTGAATTAATTTAGAAACTGCAACTGGATATAGATAGTCCTCCACAATTGAACCCAAAATTTATGTTGCTAAGCAAGACAGTTGGTAAATGAATTTTGCCCCATTTTAGGACCTTTCAAAACAGTTGTTAAATGAATCTCCACAGCTGCGAAATTAGTAACACAGTTGTTAAGCAAATCTTTTTGAAAAAACAATTGCTTCCAACCTGCTTCCCATTGAGGACCTGTATACTGCGTGAGTCAAAAAGAGGGCTGTGAAAATATTTACAGACCCCTCGCATCCTGGACATAAATTGTTTCAACTCCTACTAACTCCTCCTAACCCTCAAAACGATGCTATAGAGCACTGCTCACCAAGACAACTAGACAAAAGAACAGTTTTTTCCTGAATGCCATCACTCTGCTAAACAAATAATTCCCTCAACACTGTCAAACTATTCACTAAGTCTGCACTACTATTAATCTTCTCATCGTTCCCACCAACCATCTCCTCCCACTTATGACTGCATGACTGTAACTTTGTTGCTGGTATCTTTAAGATTTATATTGACTGTTTCCTAATGTGATTTGATTGCTTATTTGTACCCTATGACTATCATTAACTGTTGTACTTTATGATTCTTGATGAACGTATCTTTTCTTTTATGTACACTGAGAGCACATGCACCAAAGACAAATTCCTTGTGTGTCCAATCACACTTGGCCAATAAAGAATTGTATTCTATTCTATCTGGCTTCCCCACTAACTTTGCTAGTCAGAAGGTTGCCAAAGATGATCCCATGACCGTCGTAAATATGAGTCAGGTGTCAAGCATTTGAATTTGGATCACGTTACCATGGGGATGCTGCAATGGTCGTTAAGTGTGAAAAAGGGCCAGAAGCCACTTTTTTCAGTGCCGTCATAACTTTGAACAGTCACTATAAATGAACGGTGGTAAATCAAGGACTACCTGTATTTCCAATCCTATTAAATTTGTGAGATGGGAACTTAGGTTGGAGACTTCTAAGTGTGAATATTTTCCCCCTCCTTTTCCAGTTCAGCCAACTGGTTTCCAATGATCTGAAGGTTCTAGGAAGGAGCTCCTACACTTTCTGCACCGATGGCCAACCCCTCATTCGACAAGTTCTCCATCCAGAAGCATCCAAAAAGGTAAGATACTAATGAGATCCTAACTATGACTCAGGACAACTTCTTGGATCTTTTGAAATTGAAATTATCCACTACTGCTGGGGATCCTTGTTGTTGTTGTTAGTTACGAAGTCGTGTCCGACCCATCACGACCCCATGGACAACGTTTCTCCAGGTCTTCCTGTCCATCTACCATCTTCCTCTACCATCTTCTGGAGTCCATTTAAGCTCACACTTACTGTTTCAGTGACTCCATCCATCCACCTCATTCTCTGCCATCCCCTTCTTCTTTTGCCCTAAATTGTTCACAGCATTAGACTCTTCTCCAGTGAGTCCTTCCTTCTCATTAGGTGGCCAAAGTATTTGAGTTTCATCTTCAGGATCTGGCCTTCGAAAGAGCAGTCAGGGTTGATCTCCTCCAGGACTGACCAATTTGATCGCCTTGCAGTCCAAGGGATTCGCAGGAGTCTTCTCTAGCACCATAGTTCAAAGACCTCAATTCTTTGGTGCTCAGCTTTTCTTATGGTCCAACTTTCACAGCCATACATTGCAACTGCCACTGCTAGGGATCCTGGTGCCCTTCAAATCTTGAAACTTACAATGCAATGAAACTAGCATGGCTAATGGTGGTAATAACTGGAAAATTATGGGCTTCCAATGACCAAAACATCATCTTCCTTCAAGTTTTATTTGGAAAGCGTGTTTGTGAAATCGACATTCAAGCTCAACCTTTAAAAAAAATATTCTACATCAGTGTTTCTCAACCTTGGCAGTTTGAAGATGCATGTCAGCCTTGGAGGCCATCTTTTTCTTTGGATCTTCAGGGCTGACACACTTAGTGCTGTGGGAAACCGGGAGGGGGATTGCATAGAGTGGTGGAGATAGTTTGCCGTAATAACATTCCTTTCTCTGAGAGTCAAGGACATTCGGGCCTGCACCTGGAGTGACGTGCCTGGGAGGCATCTCCAGTTGGGATGGTGCATTGTTTGGACCATGTGATGGACATGGGGGTGCAGGGGAAAGGACTTGGGGTTTTTTTTGGGTGGGGAAAATCTGGAAGCTCTCAGATTCGGGTTTTCCCAGACGTGCCAATAGGACATCTCTAATAAAATGGAACTTTGAGGAACTTCTAGCCTCAGAGTCTTCTTTCGTTGGGGGTGTTACTTGGAACCCTGACATTGTGTGGATTTCAGCTCAGTTGGCTGGGGAATTCTGGAAGTTGAAGTCCACACATCTTCAAACTGCCAAGGCTGAGAAAAACACTGCTCTACATTTTACCATTTTACCAATTAGACACAAGAACTCTTAAGTTCTTTAGATCAGGGGTCTCCAACCTTGTCAACTTTAAGACTTGTGGACTTCCAACTCCCAGAAAGCTGGCTGAAGAATTCTGAGAGTCCACAAGTCTTAAAGTTGACAAGGTTGGAGACCCCTGCTTTACATTATAAAAATAACATATTACAAAAAAACACACCCTTGACTCTTCTCTAATCTAGGACAAGGTCATATCTTCTTCAGGTCAAAGTGAAAGAGTCCTTGTGACTTATGCAGATCATAAATCAAGGAAACAACACGTCTGAGGTTTACTATTTCCTTCTTCTGGAGATAGTTTTTTTTTTTTTCAAATTTCCTGTGTGGTTCACAGCCCCAGAATATCCTAATAGGCCTGAGTAGCATTTGAACAAGACTGAAAACTTTTCCAAATTACACAAGGACAGACAAATTGGTAGTATATATAAATAAGGACCTGCAATGTATGGCTGTGAAAGTTGGACCATAAGGAAGGCTGAACGCCAAAGAATTGAGGCCTTTGAATGATGGTGCTGGAGAAGACTCCTGCGAGTCCCTTGGATTGCAAGGCGATCAAATTGGTCAGTCCTAGAGGAGATCAACCCTGACTGCTCTTTAAAAGGCCAGATCCTGAAGATGAAACTCAAATATTTTGGCCACCTAATGAGAAGGAAGGACTCACTGGAGAAGAGCCTAATGCTGGGATAGATTGAGGGCAAAAGAAGAAGGGGACGACAGAGAACGAGGTGGCTGGATGGAGTCACTGAAGCAGTCCGCGTGAGCTTAAATGGACTCCAGAGGATGGTAGAGGACAGGAAGGCCTGGAGGAATGCTGTCCGTGGGGTCGCGATGGGTCAGACACGACTTTGCAACTAACAACAACATAAATAAGGACAGTGCTTTTGCAAACTGTACCCAGTCTGCGTGGCTTTAAGGCAATAGGATTAGCATAACTCTTGGATAAACTTTCTAATTTGCAGGTGAAAAGAGTTGTTGAGTTGAAGACTGGGTTTTCCAAAGGAAAACATAGTCTTTGTTATTGTCTTCAAACACATAGTAAACACTAGAAGAATCCACGACACATCTGCATCTAATGGAATCAGTCAGGGGTATGTGATTTTGACTGAATTAGGCTTCTATATTTAGTCTAATTTAACTGGTCTTAATCTTCACTAATGTCCCCCTGTCTCCTTCTCCATTTGGAAACTCTTGGGAGTTGCAGTTTTAAATTAGCTTTGTCAACATTCTATACGTACGTTTCTATCTTCGCTGATAATTTGAGGAATTGCAGTTCCTAAAATACTAATAGGCAGATCAGATTAATAATAGAAAGGTGAGCTAAGCACCTAGAAAGCCTTACACAAACAGAAATTTGAATACACAGTTTTTAAAAAAATTAATTCCATTTACCCCTTTATTATCATATGAAAGGCACCTCTAATCTAAATTTGTAGGAAAATGTAATTTATCAGCCTGACTTGGAATTAATCCCAAGTACCTTTGACTGAAGCAATCATGATCTATCACTCCTCTGTTTATTCAATCGTCCTTTTCTCTTCTCTGCTTCTCCTATCTGAAATTGTGTGCTTGTGCACATAATATTTTGAATGTGAAATACTTTGAGCTTAAAAGGGGCTGATTTGAACATATTGGAAGGGTTTAGAGACAGAAACAAACAACAAGCCTGGAGAGGAGCGGGACACACTATATACCTGTGATGGTTGGGAGGGGCAGAGGGAGGGGAGCAGGGGGAGGGGACGCTGCACCCGCTATATCCAGGTAGTGGTGTGTTCCCGTTCTCACTGCTCATCCCGCCTCCCGGGGGGTGCGAGAGCAGGGAACCCTGGACTCCGGCTGGTGTATGCCAGGTCCGTAGCGAATAAGGCCCCCCTCGTACAAGATCTTATTGATGAAGAGGGCACAGACCTGGCTTGTATTACAGAGACCTGGCTGGGGCAAGAGGGGGAAGTGCCTCTCTCTGATTTATGCCCCCCCAGGCTTTGTGTACTGCACCAGCCACAACGCCAAGGAAGAGGTGGGGTGGTGGTGGTGGTTATTAGAGAAAGTCTTAGTCCTAGGGAGGTCGCTGTCCCTCAGATAGGCGGGTGTGAATCTCTCCTATTGAAGTGGGACCCTGGAGTTCAGTCGGGTTTGTTGGTCACATACCTATCTCCCAGCTGTGTAGCCACTGCCCTGCCCGTACTGCTCGATGTCTTGGCCAAAGTGGCAGTGGAACTCCCCAGACTTCTGGTTGTGGGAGATTTCAATCTGCCATCGATCGGCGAGAGATCTGAGATGGCTCGGGAGTTCATGGCCTCCATGGCAGCCATGGACCTGACTCAGGTTGTTCAGGGCCCAACTCATAGGGGAGGACACACACTCGACCTGGTTTTTCTCTCTGGGCAGTGGATAAATGGCTGGAGTGGGGGGAATTGTCTATTGCCCCCCTGTCATGGACCAACCATTCCCTCCTTAGACTGGACTTTCAATCCGCCAACCCCCGCCGCTGGGAGGCGGAACCAGTAAAATGGTTCCACCCCAGGCGCCTGATGGATCCAGAGAGATTCCTGACTGAGCTTGGGACATTCCCTGCTTCCTAATCCCACGATTCGACAGAGGTACTGGTAGCATCCTGGGAATGGGCGGCTGCCGGGGCCTTGAACTGGAATCGCACCTTTGCGGCCTCTGATCCGCCGCAGATCCCGGGTGGCTCCTTGGTTTTCCATGGAGCTCCAGGAAATGAAGCGTCAGAAAAGACGCCTAGAGGAGTGTTGGAGATCCTCCCAATCCGAATCTGATCGAACACAGTTAAGAACCTATATTAGGTCTTATCTTATGGCGATGGAAGCAGCGAAGTGGGATCATTTCGCTGCTCTCATTGCATCTGCAGAAAACCGCCCAGCAGCCCTGTTTAGAGTGACCCGCTCTCTCCTCAATCAGGGAGTGAGGGAAGACCCTTTACAGGGCAGAGCTGAGGATTTTGTACAGTTTCTGCAAGATAAAATCGCTCAGATCTGGATTGGTTTGGACTCTGACTAGGCAGAATCCATTCAGGAGACTGGGGCAAGTCTTGAGAGTAGTATCTGGGTTGAATTTGACCCTGTCTCCATTGATGAAGTGGACAGGATTGTGGGAAGACTGGGTGCCTCCACGTGTTTGTTGGATCCGTGTCCCTCCTGGCTTGTTTCGGCTGCCCGGGAGGTGACTGGAGAATGGATGCAGGCTATCGTCAACACTTCTTTGAGGAAGGGGGTTGTCCCCGCCTCCCTTAAGGAGGCAGTGGTTCGACCCCTCCTCAAGAAGCCTGCCCTGGATCCAGACCCACTTAATAACTATTGGCCGGTCTCCAACATTCGCTTTATAGCGAAGGTTGTTGAGTCCATGGTGGTGCAACAGCTCCCACAGTTCCTGGAGGAAATGGATTTCCTAGACCCATACCAGTCGGGGTTCCGGTGTGGGCACAACACAGAAACAGCATTAGTCGCTCTGGTGAATGATCTCTGGTGGGCCCGGGATGGAGATTGTTCCTCCATCCTGGTCCTACTTGACCTCTCAGCAGCTTTCGATACCATCAACCATGGTATCTTACTGCAATGACTAGGGGGGTTGGGGGTAGGAGGCACTGTTTTTCAGTGGTTCTCCTCCTACCTCTCAGGTCATTTACAGTTTGTATGGGTGGGGGGCAGAGGTCCACCCTGAGGCCCCTAACCTGTGGGGTGCCTCAGGGGTCGGTTCTCTCCCCCCTACTCTTTAACATCTATATGAAGCTGCTGGGTGAGATCATTCATGGTTTCAGGGTGAGGTATCATCAATATGCTGATCATACTCAGTTATATATCTCCACCGTGATGTCCCGCTGCCTGGAGGAGGTACGGGCCTGGATGGGTAGGAACAGGCTAAGACTCAACCCCTCCAAGACTGAGTGGCTATGGATTCCGGCATCTTGTGTTCTAGAAGTTCCATCACTTTCAATGGAGGGAGAAGTGCTTCCTCCCGTCGAGAGGGCTCACAACTTAGGTGTCCTCCTGGATTCCCGGCTGTCTTTGGGAGACCATCTCATGGCCGTGACTAAGTGGGCTTTCGTCCAGGTTCGCCTGGTGCACCAGCTGCGCCCTTTCCTAGACCGAGATGCCCTTCTCACGGTCACTCATGCCTTGGTTACTTCTCGCTTGGATTACTGCAACTCCCTCTACATGGGGCTGCCCTTGAGGTGCATCCAGAGGCTCCAGTTGGTCCAGAATGCAGCCGCACGGGTGGTTACAGGAGCTCCCTGTTACTCCCGTGTAACACCTCTCCTACGCAAGCTGCACTGGCTACCAGTGGTCCTCCAGTTCCACTTCAAGGTGCTGGTACTTACCTTTAAAGCCCTACATGGCTTAGGTCTGGGGTATTTGCAGGACCATCTCCTACCCACCTCCCACCGTCCTGTCTGCTCACACAGGGCTGCCCTCCTCAGGGTACCGTTGGCCAGACAATGTCGGCTGGCGATGTCCAGGGGTAGAGCATTCTCTGTAGGCGCTCCTGTCCTCTGGAATGAGTTACCCACCGAGCTTCGGACGGCGTTTGATCTCCGCTCCTTCCGTCGGGACTTAAAGTCTTGGCTGTTTCAACAAATGGGTTGACCCCGATCCTTGGGTTTTATTATTTTATTGTCGTTGTTTTAACGACGGTTTTAATTACGTTGCCTTTTATTATTGTATGTTTTAACCTGTGTTCGCCACCCTGAGTCCTTAGGGAGAAGGGCGGCATATAAATTTTTGGAAAGGAAGGAAGGAAGGAAGGAAGGAAGGAAGGAAGGAAGGAAGGAAG
>WNWU01000024.1:7676525-7690123 GCA_012654045.1 Ptyas mucosa
GAATAGAATAGAATAGAATAGAATAGAATAGAATAGAATAGAATAGAATAGAATAGAATAGAATTCTTTATTGGCCAAGTGTGCCTGGACACACAAGGAATTTGTCTCTGGTGCATAAGCTCTCAGTGTGCATACAAATAACAAAACAATATAATTATAAGTTACCAATAAGCGGAGGCAGTAGAAAAGATGAGAAGGATAATAGTAATACAGCCAAACTACATGGTAAATATCCTTAGACACAAGACAGTAATGTGGGAATTGGGTGTTCAGCAGAGTGATGGCACGAGGGAAGCAACTGTCTCTTGTGTTACAGTGCAGTTTCACAATTTTACGGTTTGTGTTACAGTGCAGTTACAGTAAACAGGTAGTCCTCAATTTACAATCCTGCGTTCAGTGACCGTTCAAAATGACAAGGGTACTTAAAAAGTGACTTATGACCAGTCCTCGCATTTAGAACTGTTGCAGCATCCCACAATCATGTTGTCAAAACTGAAAGGCTTGGCAACTGGCATGTATTTACAATAGTAAATCCAGTTCGAAGTGACAAGGGCACTGAAAAAAATGGCTTATGACCAGTCCTCACATTTACCACCCCCAAAGCAACCTGGAGTAATGTGATCACCATTTGTGACCTTCCCAGCTCAGGGGTCTCCAACCTTGGCAATTTTCAGACTTGTGGACTTCAACTCCCAGAATTCCTCAGCCAGCTTTCAGCAAGTCTGAAAGTTGCTAAGGTGTCCTAGCTGGCTTCTGACAAGCAAAGTCAATGAGGGAAGCTGGATTCACTTAACAACCATGTGATTCATTTAACAATTTGCTTAACAGCCGTGGCAAAAAAAAAAAGGTCCTAAAACTAGATATGTACTCATTTCACTATCGCCTTGCTTAGCGATGGAAATCCTGATCCCAATTATGGACATTAGTTGAGGAATGCCTGTAGGGTGGTAATAAAGCATTGTCAGATGAATTGCTGATTTGTATTGTTGTCTCTTTCTTTTTGTAGTAGTAAATCAGAAGCAGTGGACAATGAAACGGTCATACGTGCTCGAGGTCTCCCTTGGCAGTCTTCGGACCAAGACATAGCTCGTTTTTTCAAAGGCCTTAATATTGCCAAGTAAGATAGTTGTCTGTGGAGTTTCTCAAGTTGTCCCAAAGGTGTTATTTTTCCAAAAAGCAACTGGATTTTCTTGGTGTTTTTCATTGAAAACATTTCACTTCTCATCCAAGAACAACTGCAGAAGTTTCTTGAGAGGTGAGATGTTTTGAAGGAAAAAAACAAAAGAAAGTCCAGTTGGCTTTTGGGAAAAAAAACCACTTTGGGACAAGGAAGAAGGATGGGTTAATGCTGTCTGTTTCCAACTCGATATCAAGGGCCATTTTACTTTTCTGTTGCCATGCATTCTTTGGTCTTCTGCCTTGGTGATCTTAGCTGTAAAGGATGAAGGGTGAAATTTTTATACTTAAAATTTGGGCACCCGGACAAGTCAATGTGAACCAGTGGTGGGTTGCTCCTGGTTCTGTCCGGTTCTTGCAAACCAGTAGTAAAAGTGGCTGGAGGCTCCGCCCACCTGCCCAGACATCATAATGGACAATCTGCGCATGAGCAGAAGCTTCTACACCAGGGGTGGGTTCTACTTACCTTTACTACCGGTTTACAATGGGGCCGCACACAAGCACAGAAGTGTTTTCATGACGTCAGGGTCAGTGGGCGGGGCCTCCCGCTGGTTTTACTACTGGTTCTATAGAACCGGTGCGAGCCGGGGGCAACCCACCACTGTTCTGCGCAGAAGCGCAAGTGCACGCTTCTGTTGCGAACCAGTAGTAAAGGTAAGTAGAACCTACCCCTGGTATGGATTGCAAACCCCTCAAAACATGAACAATTACTGGGTGATGTCTTTTTCTAGAATCATCGATGTCAACACTAGAATGTTGTTATGTTCAGGTTCCTGTTGAGTCAAGAAAGAGTGGGCAACGGCCGTTGTTTCTTCAGAATCTGGAAGGAACAGCCTCTTCTTGATTAGCTATCATCGGATACCAACAGAACTAACTGTCTCTGCATTCAGCCCACAGATTCCGTCTTGGGACTGATTTCAAACTACTGATAAGTTCCCTGTGGTTGAACAATCTGGCTTAAGTTTTGTACTTTCTCGGTGCTTTGTCACCCCCATATTTGATCATTCAGTGTCCTGAAAGAGTCCAAAGGCTTTTTATAACATTTCAAGTTGTTTTGGTTCATTCTAATTCAGCCACCACAAAGCTGTGATCTTGTTCACATCCATTTGATTATACGATTGCTTTTTGTAGGCTTCTGGAAGTTCCAAATTCTTTGTCCTGTCCCCACTGTCACCACCCCACCCACTCACAATGGTCCCAACCAATGGTGGGTTTCCAAATTTTTTACTACCAGTTCTGTGGGCATGGCTTGGTGGGTGTGGCGTGGCGTGGCGTGGCTTGGTGGGCATGGCTTGGTGGGCATGGCAGGGGAAGGATACTGTAAAATCTCCATTCCCTCCCCACTCCAGGGGAAGATTACTGCAAAATCCCCATTTCTTCCTGGTCAGCTGGGACTTGGGAGGTAGAGAATAGATGTGGGCGGAGCCAATCAGAATTTTTACTACCGGTTCTCCGAACTACTCAAAATTTCCACTCAAACCCACCTCTGGTTCCAACATACTAAAAGAGCAAATTTTAGCTTTTACATATTTGGAAAAGCAGTATTTCCTTACAAAATATTTGAAATGGAAATACATCTGGAATAGAGAGAATTTCACTACAATTTAAGCCTTGTCTTCCTGACTCTCAGCATTCATTGCCTCTTCTTTAAATGAGATGGAAGTAATTTTAATTTGCAACCTGACAGCTCTTTCTAGTGATTTGAGAGTGCATCCTCATTGATTTATAAGAGATGCAATTTTATTATTTTGATCGCACTGTTATTGTGTGCAGCTTTAGAGCAGGATTGGAATCTTATCATCCAAAGCTCAGTTGCCTCAATACGTTTATCTGGATCTTTAAAAAATGACATCACTTTGAAAGAAAGCTCTGGTTCTGTGGTCTGGTTCATTCTCTCTGGGGGGGTGTCTGTGTTTCCCCTTTCCTTTAGAGGTGGTGTGGCCTTGTGTCTCAATGCTCAAGGAAGACGAAATGGAGAGGCGTTGGTGCGGTTTGTCAGCTCCGAACAGAGAGACTTGGCTCTGGAGAGGCACAAGCATCACATGGGAAGCCGATACATTGAGGTAGTTTACTTAGTTATAACTGATTGATTATAACTAAATATTTAGATGTGATATATTGGACATGTGCAGAGAGGATGTAACAGTCATTTACTATATTTCCTATAAAAGTCATTTACTTTTCCCTGAAAATAAAACCCAACCGGAAAATAAGTCCCAGCATGATTTTTCAGGATGCTCGTAATATAAGCCTTACCCTCAAAATAAGCCCCAGTTAAGATCATCAGCCAGATGGATGCATTTTAGTACCGTATTTCCCCCAAAATAAGGCCTAACCAGAAAATAAGCCCTAATGAGTCTTTTGGAGCAAAAAAATAGTATAAGACGCGGTCATATTTTTGGAGAAACACGGTATTTAAATAATTTACATGGCTGCCCATCTCGCTACCATCTTCCTGGACAGTTGACAATGAATCAACACTGACATTACAATAAAAAAATATATCAATGTATCATGTGCCAAGAGGCCACATAGATCATTCCATCTTATGATCAATAATAATCACAAAGGAAAAGACAAACCAGCTAACAGGGCTCCCCTAGCATTCCAGCCCAAAAGCATGAGGGAACAACCAACCAACCAATGACCAATTGGATAAGGGGCATCCAACTCTCCAGCTACCTTCCCTTTGCATACTGGTCTCTAGTGCCAATAAGATTGCATTGAAGGGACATAGAGCTTGACCATCCTGTCAGTTCTGGTGGGTCAAGGAGAAACATTCAGAGTGATCCTACAAATAATTTGGCCCTTGGCCATACAGGGTTTCATGGTGATAATTCAAACTACACTTGGAAACTTGATAGAAGTGTAGTGTAGATTCCTTTTGTGATGTTGTACGAGTGTTTTAAAGATGAATCAAATGTACTGTTATATGAGTACTTCCAAATCTACAGAATAAATGTTTTTGAGATCTCCTGCTATTCCATTTTCCTTATGGAGCACTGATTACTGGTTCCAAGTGGTATCACAGACCATTTCTGGAAAGCTAGATTGGTGTGGTCTACAGGAGAAGTATCTCAAGGTCTTCCCAAATATTATATCCAAAAATGGTTTTGCAGATATCTAGGTTTATAAAGGGTATCTTGTGTCATCTTAAAAGACAAATGTGCATTTTATGCTAATATCACTCTTCAAATATCTTGACATCTATCATATTTATTGTCTTTGTCTTTTTTTTGTTTGTTTCAGGTTTACAAAGCCACCGGAGAGGAATTTCTGAAAATTGCTGGTGGTAAGATGGTTAGAAAAAAAATTAACCCCTATTAAGCATGTGATTGAAACTGTAATATGAGAAGGTACTTTTGAGTTGCTATGAGAAATAATATAAAATCTGACATATCAAAATTTATTTTTGGTTCCTTAACATGCCCAACACCAGGTATGGGGTGGAGGTGGAATATAAGTCTCATAATTTTAGCTATAAATAGTTGGGAGTTTTAACTGATTCAGGGATGGAGAAGGTTGTTCCAAAGAGACCAGGAGACCAAATGTTTGATAATGTCTTTGTTGGCACGACTTAACAAACTAGCTAACTACTTTAGTTTACTATGCTGTGCAAACTCAGATTCTGTGCTTCATTTCAGTCTGACATGGGCACCCAGAAAATTGACTCAATTTTGCAAGCTAACCATAGTTGGGTGCATTGTTTATTTATTTATTAGATTCTGTCTTGTCTTGGTTTTCTACAACTCGTAATAGCAGACTTATTGCTCATTCTAATAACCCCACAACAACCACCTTGGAGATGGATTGGGCTGTGAACAGTGGTGGGATTCAGCCGGTTCGCACCACTTCCGGAGAACCGGTTGTTAACTTTCTGAGCAGTTTGGTGAACTGGTTGTTGGAAGAAATCATTGGGGCAGAGAACCAGTTGTTAAATTATTTGAATCCCACCACTGGCTGTGAAGACTGGCCCAAAGTCACACAACCAGCTTCTGTGCCTCGGGGGATTAGAACTCACAGCCACCCATTTCCTCATCCAGCACTTTCCTCATGATACCAAAACCTAGAAAGAATTCTCAATTTCAAATTTAAATTTACAATGGTTTCTCTCTCAGGATTAAGTATAGGATGTACACCGGGGTGGGTTCTATTTACCTTTACTACCAGTTTGCAACAGGGCCACGCATGTGCACTTCTGCACATGCGCGGAAGCTTCCTGATGATGTCAGGGTCGGTGGGCGGAGCCTTCTGCCAGTTTTACTACCGGTTCTTGCGAACCGGTCCGAACCGGGAGTTAACCCACTACTAAAGTACACTTTCCTGTCTTTAATGGTCACCTCTTCTGTCTAGGCACCTCCAATGAAGTTGCCCAGTTCCTCTCCAAGGAGAACCAAGTCATCATCAGGATGAGGGGTCTCCCTTTCACTGCAACGCCTGAGGATGTGCTGGGCTTCTTAGGCCCCGAGTGTCCCGTCACCGGAGGCAAGGAAGGCCTCCTCTTTGTCAAGTATCCAGATGGCCGGCCAACTGGAGATGCATTTGTGCTATTTGCTTGTGAAGATTACGCACAGAACGCCCTTAAGAAACACAAGGAGATCTTGGGAAAACGCTACATCGAACTCTTCAGAAGCACAGCAGCTGAAGTCCAGCAGGTTGTAGTAGCAAATATTGTATTCTGGACATTTGGGTCTGTTTCACCTTTTTTTTTCATTGGGCCTTCTTGGGTTTTAAGAGTCACAGGCAACTGGTGCAGAGATCCGGGAGCAATGAGAGTCATTTAATCCTAGAATAGGACGTAAAACAACCTTTGGAAGTTTTCCACTGATGTTCAGGGCAACAAAAATGAGTTGGATGATTTTTTTCTTAACTTCTCCAGAGGGGAAGTCAGCCCCAGTAGGAAGACCAGACCATGAAATCAGCTCCACAGGAAAACCAAGACTCCTTTGATTGAGATTAGCTATCGTAAGAGAATCTGGCATGTCTGATTATGTTGTACCTCCTCCTCCTCTTCCTCCTATTAATAATTCAGTGACAGGAAGATGTCTGCATGAGCTGCTTCTGGACATTATCTTATCGCTTCAGACTTAAAAGATCTTCCAGCCCTTTTGCTTTGGTAACAATTCCTACATATTTTCAGCCAGGGGTAGGCTGCTGGGGGTTCGCAGTGGTTTGAGAGAACCTCTAGCTAAGATTCTGTGGAGAGTTCGGTGGCTGGCCCTGCCCACCCCGCCCCTCCCAGGAGTCCCCAAGCAGCTTGTTTTGGATGTAGGTAAGTGCAGGGCGCGCGCAGAGGCTCAGGGAGGGCAAAAAACAGACCTACTAGAAGTTCAGGAAGGCTGGAAAGGGCCTGTTTCCGGCCTCCGGAGCCTGAGGAGCCGTTTTCGCCCCTCCAGAGGCTCGAGGAAAGCCTCCAGAGCCCGGGGAGGGCAAAAATGTCCCCCTCCCCCATGGTTCAGGAGGCCAACTAAGCCACGCCCACCATGGCCACATCCACCCAGCAACCAGGCAGAGAACCCCTTGCTAAAATTTTTGAAGCCCACCCCTGCTTTCAGCAAGGTCATCTTCTGTACTCTTCAGAGGGGAGAATTCTGCCCCAGTTTATCAAGGGTAAAAACCCCTTCCCCTTCACATCGCCAGGAGGACTTCCTCATGATGTCTTCATTAAGCCATGAAGCAGAGTTTCCAAGCCAGAATAGCTAGATGCACTCATTGCAGTCATCCATACACACAGTATAACAGCTTATCATGATCACGTGACCTCACTATTTTGTTAGGATTCTTCCCGGTCGTGGTTTTTGCAAAACGCTTCAAGTAGAGGGAAATCATTTGATGTCATCAACCCCGAGAGGGCCCATTGAGGACCCCTCCTCATTTACAGACCTAGCAAATTAAGTCTTCTCGGAAGAGAAGAGAGGGCAATCAAGGCTGAATTCCAGAGAGGCAGTTTTTCTTCACCTGTTCCAACGAAAACACAAGCAAGGATCCCTTGGCACCACCTTAAACCCTGGTTGGTTCCTTGTGGCAACAGCTTTCCTAGGCAGACGGAAGGAAGATTGACCAGGTGGTCTGCAATCAACTCTAAGACAATAGTGTCTCTACAGCTCCAGTTACTTCTCTCTGGCGGTTGTCTGTTGGGCAGAGCCCAAGGGGGACTTGCTAGAAATATTACCAGTGAGATTTGAAAAGCCTGGTGTGTGTGTGTGTGTGTGTGTGCGCGCGCGCAGAGGTTTCTCTGAGCTTATTTTAGCCAGATGGAAGCTTTTCTTTGTGCCACAAAGAGGATGAGTCTGGATGGGTTTATGATACAGATGGAGACTTTTCTGTATCAGCTTGAAGCAAACAGCAAAGGAGTGGGCTTTAAGGAATGACCACATTCGCATGGGCTTGCCTTAATGTACGTTGTCCAGGCATGAATTTTTTTAGCTGTGGGTCACTCATTAAACTAACCCAAGAGCCTTGAGGTGACACACAAGCCCCACATTGCAGTCTAAGGAGGGTTCTTTTGTTTGTTTGTTCAGTTTATATCCTGCCCATCTTGCTGTTTGGGCTGGTTTCTGACCACAGTTTCTGCAGTTTCTTGCCATTTTAATATGAAAAAGAGAGGACAGGCTTAGGGGTGAGCCCAATAATGATCCTAGCAGCTACAAAACAAAAGAACGCACACAGAGAGAGAAAAACACACACACCATCAGTCAACCACTTGAGTGATGAAACCCCACATGTTTTGTCCTTCCCAGAATGTTGCAAGTCCTAACCCCACCCCACCCCAAAAGGACAATACAAGTTGATGCAAGCCTCACCTCCTATTAATCCAGAAATAAAAAGCTTTGATGAGAGATATGAACCATGTTTTGGGGGTTGCTGGGATAGGAGGGAAAAGAGGAAGAAAGAGGCCTTGATTTTTTTTTTCATAGGTTCAGTTTGCATTATCCTGGCAAGATACAAACCCCCCCCCCTCCCCAAGCTATCTTTTGCGCTGGATACAAGGATGGATTATGTAAATAGGGGCAAGGGGAGAAATCTGCCAGAAAATAATTATGGGGATGCGGTGGCTCAGTGGCAAAGACACTGAGCTTGTCAATCGAAAGGTCGGCAGTTCAGCGGTTCGAATCCCTAGTGCCGCGTAACAGGGTGAGCTCCCGTTTCTTGTCCCAGCTTCTACCAATCTAGCAGCTCGAAAGTATGTTAAAAATGCAAGTAGAAAAATAGGGACCACCTCTGGTGGGAAGGTAACAGTGTTCAGTGCGCCTTTGGCGTTGAGTCATGCCGGCCACATGACCACGGAGACGTCTTCGGACAGCGCTGGCTCTTCGGCTTAGAAATGGAGATGAGCACCACCCCCTAGAGTCGGGAACGACTAGCACATATGTGCGAGGGGAACCTTTACCTTTACATAAGGTATTCCTTATGCTTTCCTGTCCCTGGCTTCATGATCCGTCTGTGAGAAGTATCTCAGGGTCCAGCCTTGTGTTTTATTTTTGCCATTCCTGCCCCAGGAGCTAACAAGGAATTCTGCACCAGGAATCGGTGTTTAAAGCTCTTCTCTCTCACTCACTTCTGGGTTAAAGAATTCAATGTAGGCCGGATGACTAGCACATTTGGAAGTATTTTGCTGAGGAAAGCTGATCTGCTGTCTTCTTCAGCAATTAAACAATTACAGAACCAGTTCAGCTTAATGAAACAAAGATCAAAGGGAACCTCTTCACCTTGTGTGCGATGCCGTTTCTTAAGACGGGTGTCTGGATTAGTCATTACCCACATTTGTTTCAGCTGGACCAGTTTATCCTGGCTGCCCTGAACTGGCTTGCTGTGGTTGATGCATTGGGGAAGGGCTGGATTCATAAGCCAAATTCAGGACATAGTTTGATCCAGTGGTAGCATTCAGCCGGTTCGTACTGGTTTGGGCGAAATGGTAATGGCGACCTGCACTATGCTGTCCTATTTAGCCATGTTTTCTAAACTGCGTGCATGCGTGCATGCGTGCAAGTCGTGTGTGCAAGCAAAGGGCATGCACAGAAGGTCGCATACATGCGTAGAATGCGCGCTCACCCACATTTTCGGTGTGCGGTGAACCGGTGGTAAAATTTATTTATTTATTTATTTCGTCAAGCATGTATTTTATGACAGATACAAGTGTAAATATAATTATAAATACATGAAAAGGATACGAATGAAAGGAAACATTAGCACAGGGATGGTAGGCACGCTGGTGCACCCACCTCTGGTTTGATACTTTGATCTGTTAGGAAATGGTAAGTATAATTTTGTAGTTTGGGTGAATGGTGATTAATGAGAGATTTGAGCAAGGAGGAAGAGAGGTGCGTATTGGTAAAAAGGATGTGTTCACCCTGCTACTTTCAGAGTAGAGAAGAGAACAGCTTGCACAAAAATGACCAAACATTAATTTCTAAATAGGTAAGTCGTGTGAATTTGGGTGGAAACCTTGCATTCACATGCACAAACCATAGGTGCCTGTAAAAACAAATTTCCAGCATAAGCACTCAGTTAAGACTGATTCCCCTTGATTAAGTGAATTAATCAAGTTAAAGTTTAATCGAAGATGAAAGGTTGGAGAAGACTTCAAATACGGAGCTATTTCATAACATGTTAATATGGGTAGCCCTCAATTTATAACCATTTGTGTAATGACCGTTCGAAGTTACAGCGACTTTCAGCGACTGAAAAAAGTGACTTATGACCGTTTTCACATGACCGTGGCAGCATCCCTGTGATCACATGATCAAAATTAGGATGCTTGGCAACTGGCGTGTATTTAGGATGGTTGCAATATCCCGGCGTCATGGGATCACTTTTTGCAACCTTCTGATGAGCAAAGTCAACAAGGAAACCAGATTCACTTAGTGTTAACTCACTGCGGTGATTCACTTAACAACGGTGGGTCATAAAATAGGACAAAATTAACTTAACAACAGAAAACTGACTTAACAATTGTTCTGTTAGGCAATGGAAATTTGGGGGTCAGTTGTGGTCGTAAACTGAGGACTACCTCTAGAAGCTTTCACTCTTCCTAGTCCGCATCCAGAGAGCTCTTCTGTTCTCACTCTCGGTGAATTTTCTCCTTCCGCCAGGTTCTCAACCGGTACATGTCAGCCCCCCTGATTGCTACTCTTCCTACCCCGATCGTCCCTGTCATCCCGCCTCCTTACACCATCGCTACTGGCAGTTTGCGAGACTGTGTCCGCCTCCGAGGCCTGCCTTACACGGCTGGGATTGATGACATTCTGGAATTCATGGGCGACGCAACTGGAGACATCAAACCGCATGGAGTTCACATGGTCCTGAACCAGCAAGTATGAAAGTGTTGCAATGTCCTCAAACTCTTGGCTTCACGCAAGTGCTCAAAACCTGTTGTGGCTCTCTCGCAGAGGGGTTGTCCTAGGGATAGAACGGAACAACCATAAAACCAGAAGGTGGTCATGATGGGGTTTTCTTCCATCCCACGAGCCTTGTAGGAACCTGTTGTGGCCTGTTGGCCGCCGGCCCCTCCAGCAGTCAAATCAGAGGAGGAGGAGGAGAAGGTGTGGGAGTCGGGGTCAGCATCAGGGCAACCTGGGAGTTCCAAGAGGGAAGAGGGAATGGAGCTGGCAGAGAGAGAGACAGAGATGGAGGCAAAGCCTGGGCTGTCCGTCAGCCCTCAGATGGAGAGTCAACAGCCCCCAGGTCTGGAGGTGGCTGATGAGGAAGAGGAGGAACATCTGGGTCCAGTGCCTGATGCGCGGATGTGCAGTGGAGAGGAGAGCAGTGGAAATCTATGGGCCGGTCCTCGAGACAGAAGAGCCACTGCTGCTAGTAAAGCCGCACCCTAGCTCTGGGGATAAAAGGCAGGGAGCGGATATGAATAGGTGTGGCAGACAACTATTCATCTTCCGGCTGGACAAACTTGTTAGCCTGTGAGGGAGGGAATGGAGATTTTACAGTATCCTTCCCCTCCCACACCCACCAAACCATGCCACGCCCACCAAGCCACACGCACAGAACTGGTAGTAAAAAAGTTTGAAACCCACCACTGGCTGGCAGCCATGGGAGTTGAAAGCAAGCTCACCCAGCATTTTAAGAAAGCAGTTATGCCCGTTTGAAGCCAGAAACAGACTGGTAGAATTTCCCCATCCCCTGGGAATTGCATGACTAAAGAGATGGCTTCGTGCTGCAACTTGCTAAAAAAAAAAAATCTCCAAGGATTGTGATATCCTCACACCTTTCTGCTTTGCAGACTTCCAGCCTTTTTCCTAGAGATTTCTCTTCTTTCGATCCAAGATTGCAATTTTCCATCTTCTACATTTGATTAGAGATCCCCGCTCCCCCCCCCCCAACAGTTTAACTGACTACTTGCTGGGTTGATTTGCTTTTGGAAGTCAAAAGACAACGCTCGTTGCTGAATAATTGCTGTTTTGCCATTCTGATCTCAGCCCAGTTGTATTTGCAAGCAAATTTCCACCAAGCTCATCTGCTTATACCAGTGGTAAAATTCATTTTTTTTTTTACTACCGGTTCTGTGGGCGTGGCTTGGTGGGCATGGCAGGGGAAGGATACTGCAAAATCTCCATTCCCACCCCACTCCTGGGGGAAGGATATTGCAAAATCTCTCTTTGTTTGTTTGTTTGTTTGTTTGTTTATTGGTTCGATTTATGTGCCGCCCTTCTCTGGAGATTCAGGGCGGCTTACAATGTGTTAAGCAATAGCCTTCATACTTTTGTATATACCTGCTTAGTAGGGCTTTGGGGGCCCCTAAGCGGTGTTCTTTTTTATACAAAGTCAGCTTATTGCCCCCACAATCCGGGTCCTCATTTTACCTACCTCGAAAGGATGGAAAGCTGAGTCAACCTTGAGCCTGGTGAGATTGGAACTCGCAGTAATTGCAGGCGGCTGGCAGCTAAGTGCTACTTTAACAGCGCTTTAGTCCACTGCTCCACCAAGGCTCCATTCCCACTCCACTCCTTGGGAGAGAATATTGCAAAATCTCCATTCCCACCCCGCTCTGGGGCCAACCAGAGGTGGCATTTGCCGGTTCTCCAAACTACTCAAAATTTCCGCTACCGGTTCTCCAGAACCTGTCAGAACCCTCTGGATTTCACCCCTGGCTTATACTGTGTTTTTGAACTAGGAGTTTAAATCTGATAATTTGGTTCTCTAAGGAAATGTGAAATCTTCAGATTTAATCCTGCCAGTAATCAGTCTTGGATATCTGATGAAAATGTCTGGAAAAGCACACGGTATTTCTTTGTTAGCAGAAGAAGAAAAAAAACTAGTAGAATTTCAGCAGTATCCATCTTAGCTTGCGTAATAAGATTAGCTGAAAATTATACGGAGTTTACCAAATTTCCCAGAATGAAATTAAAAGATAGAGACTTGGCGTTAGTCCAGAATAAAGATGAATGCAAATG
This sequence comes from Ptyas mucosa, assembly GCA_012654045.1. Taxonomy (NCBI): domain Eukaryota; kingdom Metazoa; phylum Chordata; class Lepidosauria; order Squamata; family Colubridae; genus Ptyas; species Ptyas mucosa. The sequence goes on from WNWU01000024.1 coordinate 7,689,107, forward strand.
AAAAGAACAGCTTCCTTTATGCTGCAAAAGATAAGCAAGTATTTTACTTGTTGTGATTCTTTTTTTAAATGCAAAACACAAATAACAAAAACCCAAACCCATAACCAATAAGACAATGAAAAATTGTGCGTCAACTCTGGAATGTTATTATGGTTGGTCCCGCAATGAGCCAGATGTTTAGACTGGATTTGGCATTGTTATCTATTGAGTCCTTCTTGAGGACCCCACAGAGGCAGATGTGGATGTCTGATGGTATTACAGATATCATCACAGGATGTCAGCTGTTCCAAGCAAAGCTACCTTTTGCAATTGATTTTTTATTTTTGTCAATGCCGATGGTGTTCAAGTGGTGCTCCAGATGTGTCTATGGAGCTTCTCAGTCATCCAGGTCATGGTTGTCCCACTGGACTTTCTGGGTTTTCTTTGAAGACATTGTGCCCAGATTGTGCCCAGGGGGTCTATTACTATTGGTACTACGTTTGCTATATTTTACCACAGTCGTTCTATTTGAAGATCTTTGCATTTTATTACAATGATTATTATACCCCACCTATTTCTTATAAATCCCACCAAAACAATACAGCAGAAATACTGAATGCAGGTTTGTTCCACTCTACTTCACAAGATCACTAACCCTTTCTTTCTTTCTTTCCTTCTTTCTTTCTTTCTTTCCTTCCTTCCCCCTTCCTTCCTTCCTTCTTTCTTCCTTTCTTTCTTTCCTTCCTTCCCACCTCCCTTGTCCTTCTTTCCTTTCTCCCTCCCTTCCACCTTCCTTCCTTCCCACCTCCCTTGTCCTTCCTTCCTTTCTCCCTCCCTTCCCACCTTCCTTGTCTTTCCTTCCTTCCTTCCTTCCTTCCTTCCTTCCCACCTCCCTTGTCTTTTTTTCCTTTCTTCCTCCCTTCCACCTTCTTTCCTTCCCACCTCCCTTGTCTTTCCTTCCTTTCTCCCTCCCTTCCCATCTTCCTTGTCTTTCCTTCCTTCCTTCCTTCCTTCCTTCCTTCCTTCCTTCCTTCCTTC
>WNWU01000024.1:7699623-7795960 GCA_012654045.1 Ptyas mucosa
TTTAGGGACCGTTCAAAGGTAAAACAGCGCTGAAAAAAGTGGCTTACAACCCATTTTTTTTCACACTTATGAGATGTTGCAGCATCTCCATGGTCACGTGATCGGAATTCAGACACTTTGACTCATATTTATGACGGTTGCAGTGTCCCGGGGAGTCCTGTGAATCCCTTTTTATGACATTCTGACAAGCAAAGTCGAAATGGGGAAGCCGGATTCACTTAACAAGCGCAGTGACCAACTTAACAACAGCACTGACTAACTTAACAATTGTGTCATAAGAAAGGTCATAAAATGGGTCAGGTTTCACTTAACAACTGCCTCGCTTAGCAGCAGAAATTTGGGGCTCCAGAGCTACTGAGGTCGTAAGTCGAGGACTATCTGTATAACCAAGTTAACAAGGACCACAAAACTTTTGTTTTCGTGACGTCGTCATGGGGAGGAGGTGTCTGTTCTTGAAGAATGTCTGTTGATTTAGGGATCATGCTGTTGGTGGGATGATGTCATCACCCTGAGGGCAGAAATTGGGTTTTTGGCATCATTTGGCACCACTTTTGCAATGACCTTCTCTCCCCAAAGGACGCCTTTTCTCTATTTCCATCATTTCAATTGCCATGGACATTTCACCCACTTAATGCAAAGTTGATCCCAACAGGATCTGGTAGAATATGTTCTGACCTAGGCTTCCTGAGTCATTAAAACACACGAGTAGTCCCAAAAACCTCTTTTATTCCAACAGCTGTGAATTCTGTTCATTCATAGATGAGTCCCAATTAGTTAGAAAGAGTCCTTCGAGATAATCACCCACCTTTATCTCCCTTGAGACGCTGCCAAAGACCTAATTGGCAAAACCACCCGGAGTCTAGAATCAAACAGAGCTTCAGGCTTTAAGCTGAACTGAATGAACAAATGTTGCTTCCTGCAAAGGCCCACCTGCCTTTGCTCCTCTTTTAAGTCTTCTGGAAGGGGCCAATCATCTCCAGGGCTTACTCCTGAGTCGTCCCTTTTGTTTTAGCTGTTCTTGCCTTCTGGCGGCTCTGCGCATGTGCGCGCTGGAAACAGGCTCCTTCTGTTCCAATGCCTCGCTGAGGTCCGACTCTGGAGGCTCCGGAGGCAGCATATACCTCCCAGATGGCCCCATCTCTGCCTCTGCCCATTCCCACCAACACTGACGGGGCAAACCAATTGTATATTGATAGGGAGCAAACCCACTGGTGGGATTCAGCCAGTTCAGGCCAGTTCGGAGAATCGGTTGTTAACTTGCTGGCTGGCCCCGCCTCTCACCACCACCACCCCTTCCCAGGAGTTCCCATGTGCCCCTTTTACGCTCCCAGGTAAGTGCAGGGAGGCCTACTAGGCCCAAAGCGGGGTGCAGGGTGGTGCAGCACAGGGCCCCGGTGGCCCGTTTTTGCTCCCAGGAGGCTGCAGGGAGGCCCAAAACGGGGCACGAGGTGTGTGTGGCACGCCCCCCCTCCACGGCCCGTTTTTGCTCCCAGGTGGGTGCAGGAGGCTGACTGCTGCCTGTCACACCCCCTGGCCACGCCCACCCAGCCAGTCATTAGGGCAGAGAACTGATTGTTAAATTCTTTGAATCCCACCACTGGAGCAAATCCCACTCCCTTCTGGCACTGATCATGTTACCCAGTTGGGTCATGAAATGTCTGCAAGAAAACCACCAAACTCAGAGAGCCCCTAGGGCCGTGATGGCGAACCTATGGCACGGGTGCCACAGGTGGCACACGGAGCCATATTGGTGGGCACGCGAGTGTTTCCCTAGCTCAGCTCCAGCGCGCATGCGTGCACCGGCCAACTGATTATCAGGCCTTCCGGTCCCACCAGAAGTCGGGAAACTGGCTTTTTCCGGCCTCCGGAAGGCCTCCAGGGGGGATGGGGAAGGCTCTTTTTGCCCTCCCCAGGCTCCTAGAAAGCTTCTGGAGCCTGGGGAGGGGAGAAAATGGGCCTACTGGGCCCACCGTGCCATCGCGTGCCAAAAGCAGGGGGAAGTGTGGGGGGGGGGGTTCACGTGCACATGCGCAGGAGGGCAGGGCGCATTGAATTATGGATGTGGGCACCCGCACCTGTGACCCCCCCCTCCCCGCTCCCCACGCTTTTGGCACGCGACAGCAAAAAGGTTAGCCATCACTGCCCTAGGGACTCCACAGTTCAACGCTGAGCTGCAAATATTCTCTTCATTTGCTGGAGCAGCAGAGAAAGTAATGGGCACTATTTCACTTCCCTGGTGTTGCTTTCTTCCTAGACCTATTTCCTTCTCTGCCTTTCTTACACCACACCCACAAACCCTCATAGCTGCTAAACGTGCCCAGTCTTTATTGGACTCCATGGGTTAAATGTTAAAACGTTTAACATGACTTCAATGTTTTTTACAAAGCATGGGACTCTTTCCTGAGCTGTCCATAACCATCATTTTGGTTACCGAATGGTCTATGTCAGTGTTTCTCAATCTTGGTAGCTTGAAGATGGGTGGACTTCTGGGAGTTGAAGTCCACCCATCTTCAAGCTTCCAAGTTTGAGAAACACTGGTCTGTGTTGAGACTGAGTCCATCTCTTGTGCATCGTGTGTGTGTGTGTGTGTGTAGCAAATACGACAGTCACACATGGAAAGGGGAGTTAACCTGCTGGACAAGGACTAACTCCTTGTGTTACTTCATGAAATGGATCTTGATTTCTGCTTAGCCTTTCCTCCTCCGAACAAGGACAAAATTATGCAGGGTTTTTTTTTTTTTTTTTTGAGATTGCTTTCTCCTCTGGGCAACCTTTAAATGTATTAGGGCTGCAATTCCGATTCTCCCCACAGGAATTCTGGGAATTGCAGTCTCAGCACCTCTGGAAGCTAACAGAAAAGTCACCGTTCCCTTGTTCAGCTTTTCCTCTTGAAAGTTATTTATGCCCGGCTTAAAGGTGCCCTCTCGTGGCACACTCTTGTATTTACTGGTGAGGCTCGCGGCAAAGGAAGGGCTCTTATTCTGTTTTCAATGTGCCTTCAAACATCTCACTGCCTGTACCGAACTGAGGTTGCAACCTTGCCTTGTGGTGAGGTTTCCCTGCGTGAAAAAAAACAAGGCGAGAATCAGCCCTAGATGCCATAAAAAGACAGTTACCTTGACCAATAGGCAATGTTGTCCCTCTCGTAACCTTGTGGTTGATTGGCTACTAGTGGAAATGGAGGCAGTTGAGAGCCAGTGGGGTATAGCGGTGAAGGGGTTGGACTGTCACTCAAGCATAATGATGAGTGTCTTTGGTCCTGTCCCTCCCTCTCAACCCCATAGCTAGAATGGTTCAGTATGGAAGCTTCCTGGGGGATTTTGCATCAGCCTAGCCTATATTGCTTAGGGGTGCGGTGGCTCCGTGGCTAAGATGCTGAGCTTGTTGATCGAAAGGTCGACAGTTCAGTGGTTCGAATCCCTAGTGCCGCATAACGGGGTGAGCTCCCGTTACTTGTCCCAGCTTCTGCCAACCTAGCAGCTCAAAAGCACATAAAAAATGCAAGTAAAAAAATAGGGACCAACCTTTGGTGGGAAGATAACAGTGTTCCGTGCACCTTTGGCGTTGAGTCATGCCGGCCACATGACCACGGAGACGTCTGCGGACAGCGCTGGCTCTTCGGCTTTGAAACAGAGAGAAGCACTGCCCCTTAGAGTCGGGAACGACTAGCACATATGTGCGAGGGGAACCTTTACCTTTAGCTTTTAGCCTATATTGGTATGTGAGGATGACTATGGCAGACAGGATGAGGGGCAGTTCCCTGCTCTTGGGAAAAGATGCTGGAGAAGGAAAATAGCTGCAACCTTTTTCTGTACACTTTCCCCCGAATCCTCCTTTCCTTTGTGAGTTTTAGACTTTCTGTTCTGGGTTCTAAAGCCCTTGATCTTAATTTAAGGAGTGGGGAAGGCCTTCTGCATCTTGGGTTGCTTTTGAACTTAAGCCGTTCGTTGCTGACATTGCTGAGTTAGTGGAGAGGGAGAAAAAATAGGAGTTTTTGTTTGGGGGGGGTGTCAACTGAGGGAGGGGAAGAGCCAGTATGATGATGATGAAGATGATGATTGCCCTCCCTGTGGATTTAGAGCCTTGCTTGCTGCAGTGCTAGTTGTGAGGCAACCAGCCCAGGAAACATCTCCAACAAGCACTTATGTTCTTCTGCTCCCTTGTTGTTGTACCTCATTATCTGGGTGGGCATCAAGAAGGCCACACACCAAGCAAGAATGGCGTCACCAAAAACAAAGTTGTGGGTGGGGAAGTGATCTCAGGTCATCTGCCCCGTACGCTGGTGTCCATTGTCCTACGGTGTTTGTGTTAAAGAAGCTGCTAGGCTGGGACTCATGGAACAGACACGTGTGTATCCATATCTCCTTTTTCTGGAAAATGGGTGGGGAGGCCAGGTTCGTTCTTAAGGTATTTTCACCTGTCTTCTTCCTTTTATCCCTAATTAGAAGGCAAATCTTGGTAGGCCTTAACTTCCTTTCTCTCTCCTTTGTTCTAGAGATGTTCCTGCTTTTCTTCTCCCCTTTTCTATTCATTATAGACAAAAGCGATATTTCTTTTGCTCTCAAATCTTCTCTTCCTCCTCTTCCAACCCATACTGAAATAAAACCACCAGGAAGTCCTCAACTTATTGCCTAGCTATTTTGTCTCCAGGGTAAGTTTCCAGAGACTGGAAACAACACAATGGTCTGTATTTGCTTTGCAATCAGCAACAGAATGCAACAGGCTGTATTCACCAACATCTGGGGAAAAAATAAAATAAAACAGAAGAATTAAAATTATTAGAATTAGAAGTGCTCTGTAGTCACCTTATGTCCCACCAATTTCACTATCAAGCAACTTTGAATACAACAGAATTTCACTATCAAGCAACTAGAATAGAGTAGACAGTAGGGTACGGTACACTACACTACAGTACACTACAATACAATACACAGAATAAAATACACTACACTACACTACAATAAAATACACCCAATACAATACAATACAATACAATACAGAATACAATACAATACAATATAATACACAGAATACAGAATACATAGAATAGAATCCATCAACACCGGTTTATGGCTTTGATGTATATCAGATCATTATGGAAACACAACCTTAGATTAGATGAGCCCCATTCGAATCTAAGATTGGAATTCTTGTGTTCGTCATCATAAAATGGCCTGCTTCAGATGCAATAGGAAATCATGGTTTCTCAAGGAATGAGTTTTCCTGATTTCCTTCTGTGAAAGCATTTTTGATCCTGGCTTGTTCTTTTCAACTTCCAATGCAGCTTTAATTTCGGATCTCTCCACTTTCTTCTGAAACATAAATCTGCCAGAAGCCTAGGCAGCACTAATCCTGGGTTGTGTTTAAAGGCCAATGCAATCATCTCCAATCTTCTTGTGGGCATGAGAAGAACCTGCTAATAGGAAGCTTGTTGTAGCTGGTTTCCATTTCTTCCAGTTGTTGTCTAAGTCCCTCTAGGACTTCATCACTATACAGCCGGTGTGGGAGAACACTGGGGGTGATCTGGATGCAATGGCCATGTGGTACTTTCCATTGGTTTTCCCATCTTCGTTGCTCTTCACACTTCTAGTTGCATTTTCCCACAGCTTTTCCTAGGAAGACGTACCTATTAACACATGAACTTTTTCGCAGATGTTTTTTTCCAAAGTCAGGCCTTAAGCAATGGCCAATAGCTTGTTTTAATGCTTTGCTGGCTTCAGTGGCCACTCTCTCTGGAAATTTTGGAAGTTCATTCCAACAGATTTGCTGTTGGGTTTAGCTCTTGAGGCTGGGATCCCTCACTTCCTTTTGCTGATGGAAACTGTAAAGCCCCTTAAAGAAAGAAATGGCAAGTGCTGATGGGGGGGGAAAGGGTGGCTTGCTGGTTCAAGACCACCTACTCCTTCTCTTGCTGATCTTCTGTATCACACTTGTACTGTAGTATGCTCCCGACGACTACAATGGCCTTATTCAGCTCAACGACCAAACAAGGGGCGTGTTACAAGCACCGAAAGACTGGGTTTGCTTGTAAAGTGTTGGTAACCAACACAGAGAAGGTAAGCTTGGATTGGCTGAAGCGGAACTCTTTGGTGGCGAATGGAAATGATTCTGCGGGGAGATGATTTTTGTTCCCTTTTTTCCCTTTCTTTCAAAAACAAAAACCCCCCCACCCCCCCAAACCAACCAATCACATTTCATCCTCCTTTCCTAGCTCGCGATGGGATTTTGCTTGCTAACACTTCCTCGCTTGGGCACTTCGCATGACTCCACTAACCCAAGGGTGACGCTGAACATCTCAATGTGCTTGCGCTTCGGGATGAACGTTTAGAAGAATGTTGGGAAGTTTTGAAGTTTGTGTGGGATTCTCTCATTCAGGGTTTTCTTTTGGTGGGGGGGAACGAGGGTTTCTTGTCGCAGCCGTCATCAGCTCTGTAGGGCCCCTCTCCATTGATCCTATGGTCAGACTTGGAGCAGGAAAAGCAAAATACGGGACAGATGGAATTGGGACAGATGGAAGAGGAAGCATCATTTAATTGGCATCCTGATTGGTTCTTCTATTGTTCTTCCATTTGTCACTTGGAGACTTCAAGAGATTAAGGCCCAGCCACCATCTGCAGGGTACCAGTTCAGGAAAGACATTGTAGGACTAGTTAAGACCTGGGGATTTATTTGCCTAGGTTTTGAATCTGCTTCATGTAGTCCAGCTGCTAACTAGTCAAGCAGGTGGTGATAGAAGGGTTCGTGGCCCTCAGCTTCTTCAAAAGAATGAACCTAAGGATTTGCAGTCTGTTGCCTCAAACATGCTGGGATATTTCTGTAGAAAGCTGACCATCTTCAGACCAGTTATTTGATGACTGTTACATTTCTACTAAATCTCTGCCCATCAGACACAGGACAACAGATGTTCATGGCGGACCCAATGCTGAGCTTGTGTGGACAAATTCCCTCCCCATTTCCAAAGCAGCTACCATAGAGAGATATTGTTTTTGTTGCTCCATTTTCTTTTAGTGTTAGCTCCAGGGACCAGCCACGAGTAATGTTCAACCTAGGTCAGGAGTGGGCAACTGTGGCCCTTTTACAACCTGTGGATTTTAACTCCCAGAATTCCTGAGACAGCTTGGTAGTTGTGAGACAGTTGCCCACCCCTGATAGGTGATGAATCCTTCTTGGTTTGGAGGAAGGTCATGCTTGCATGCATTATATCCTTGTGGGCTATTTGAAAGAAACACGGCAGGATACATTTAAGATATCTGAGCATCCATATCTGCAGTTATTTCTATAATACAGGAACTTCCCATGGTTTGTTTTCCCTATTGTACTAGCTCGGTGTTTCTCAACATGGCAACTTTAAGAGGCGTGGGCTTCCGTTCCCAGAATTCCACACATCTTAAAAGTTACTAAGGTTGAGAAACACTGCCCCTATTTTGTCAAATGGATCTTGGAACACGCATAGTCAGCATGGATTCAAGTTGTACTTTCCTTCAATCAAAATAACTGCAAACTCTGCTTGCTTACTAATATGGTAGACAAGCCATCTTCACCATACGGGAACATAGTTTAGCACAGGGGTGTCAAACTCATGTGGCCATGGCATCGTCACATGACGTATCACAACTTTTTTTTCCCCTTCGCTAAACCGGGCGTGGGCGTGGACAGCGTGTGACACATCGGGCTCGCGGGGGCGGAGGTTTGACAGCCCTGGTTTAGCACATATACCATGAAGCCAGGTTTCAGGGTTAGCTTTTGGTTCAGTGTATTGCACAAACTCAGGAAATAGGCTAATTTCTTAGGCAGATTAAATACAGGACATACAGGAGTGCAGCCTTGTCTCATATGATCCTCCCAAATATGCCGATTTCAGTTCTGGGGAGATCGCCAATGAGGCCTAGATGGGCCTTTCTGCTTTTGTGTTTTGCTAAATAATTATGCCTTACAGGGACTGTTGAATAGAAGTCCTGAAAAATGAGCTATTTCCCTGGAAAAAAAACAACAAGATTGCATTACAGGTAATCCTCAGTTTACGACCTCAATTGGGACCAGAATTTCCATTGTTAAAGGAGTTGCACCCGATTTCGCAACCTTTTTCTTTTTGCCATGGTTGCTAAGTGAATCATGTAGTCGCTAAGCGAATCCGGCTTCCTTCTTTTGATTTGGATTGTTGGAAGCCAGCTGAGAAGGTTGCAAATGACAATCGCACAACTCCCCCCTGGACGCTACAACCCTTGTTAAATACATGACGGTTGAGAAACTCCTGAATTTTGATCACATGATTGTGGAGAGGCTGCAGTGGTCATAAGCGCAAGGACCAGTTGTAAGTCACTTTTCGAGTGCTGCTGTTATTTCAAACAGTAAATGAACGGTCGTACCTTGAGGATTGCCCGTATTTTTCCCAAATTGTTTGGTTTAAATGGTAGACATTATCTTAGATCCGTGATGGTGAACCTATGGCACGGGTGCCACAGGTGGCATGCGGAGCCATATCTGTAGTGCCAACAGATATGTGGGCCATATCTGTGGGCCCTAGGTCAGCTCCAGCGCACCAGCCGATTTTTGAGCCTTCCGGACCCACCGGAAGTCGGGAAATTGGCTGTTTCCGGCCTCCAGGGGGATGGGGAAGGCTGTTTTTGCCCTCCCCAGGCTCCAAAAAAACCTCTGGAGCCTGGGGACAGCCTACTGGGCCTACTGGGCCCACCAGTAACCTTTTTACCATCATGTGCCAAAAGTGGGGGAAGCTCGGGGGGGGGGGTCGCGTGCACATGCACAGGGGGGTGGGGCTTGGGGAACATTGAATTATGGGTGTGGGCACACACATGCATGACCCCGCTGCACTCCCCCTGCTTTTGGCACATGACGGCGAAAAGGTTCATCATCACTGTCTTAGATCATCTGAGTGTCTAATAATGAAAACTGTTTTGGTCTAACATTTCTTTTTTGCGGGGGATGGACTATATGAAATCAGCTTTCTTCCTTCCTAAATTGATATTCATTACCGCCGGTTCTCTTCTATGCCCTTTTCAGTGTTTGCTATTTGGGATGTGGGAGGAGGTGTGAGTTAAAAAGTGTGTGACTAAAGATTACCAACTGGATCGCCCAGGTAAGCAATTCTAGAAATTAAAGATAGAAAGACACGATATAAATGAAATTGAAAGCGCCTTTCTGAGCTGTTGTTGTTTTCTTGCAGACGTTTTGTGACCCAACTAGGTAACATCATCAGTACTAGTGGGGGTCATGAAACGGGTCAAGAAAATAACCAAGTTCAGAGAGCACCAAGGACACCCTCATTTCAAGCCTGAGCTACAAATAGTCTTCTCTATTGAGAAATGAAATTATGATCTGAAAGGGGCTGTCAGAGTTACCAAGGCTTATAGTGGACAGACCTATGGCTTGTCCAAGGCAGTTGGGGGCAGTCTGCCTGTGCGGGTTTCCCAAGGGGTCAGTTTTTGAGAGAGGGTCTGTGGCTGCTGCGCCATGGTCCTCTCCGCTTCCATTTTAATTTCCAACAATATTCTGGAGCAGATCTGGGTGTTTTATGGCCCATATCCAGCCCTTTGGCAATCCTTGTCTGGCCTTCATTGAGGTCAGTTGGAAACAGTGGTGAAATCCAATTTTTTTTACTACCGGTTCTGTGGCCGTAGCTTGGTGAGCGTGGTGTGGCTTAGTGGGTGTGGCTTGGGCATGGCAGGGGAAGTCACCCTGTGCCCTGTTTTTGCCCCCAGGAGGCTGCAGTGAGGCCTACTAGCCCCAAAACAGGGTGCAGGGGGCCAGCGCCCCCCCAAGAGACTCGTTTTTTGCTCCCAGGGGGGTGCAAGGGACTGAGTGCTGCCTGTCATACCCCCTGGCCACGCCCCACAATGGCCACACCCACCCAGCCAATCATTAGGGCAGAGAACCGGATGTTAAATTATTTGAATCCCACCACTGGAACTTGAGAAGGGTCTGTCTGCCCTCCAGATGTGAGATACAGGAGGGTTTTTTCCCAGCTCTTCTCAGGTGATCCATGGAATCCAGAGAAGGGAGCACCTATTGGCCAGGTAACTTCAGCTCCACCGTGTCTAACAGGCCCTTAGTTCACACAGCATCATCTGTCCCGGATAAGCCTCTCCAGGGAGCGTCGGTCACCTTCTCAGCTGCCTCCAGTGTGGGGAAGAGAAGCTAAGATGACCCCTTTGCTCTGTTCGCCACCTGCATCCGGCCGCCCTTTTGATCCTTTCCCTCCGTTGTTGCAGCTCCATGCAGACTCCGTCCTCCCGCTTTTCAACTTCAGCGGTCAGCCTAGTGGAGAAGCTCTGGTTTCTTTTCCCAGCCTGGACTCCGCCAAGAAAGCCGTGGCTGAGCGAAATGGAAGCCTCTTGGGGGGCCACTGTGTGGACCTCTGCCTTATCTAGACACCACCCTCCCCACCCCACAGTGGATCCGGGTGCGGGGAACAAGAACAAACCTCCTTTTTCCTCTTCAAAGCAGCCGTGTCTTCCCTACCCAGCAGCTTTTTTTCTCCTCCTGGGGGACAAAGCCACGTCCTCCCAAAGCAGACTAGCCAGGGGAGAAGGAATGACACCCACCTGTTCCCGAAAAAGCAGGATTAATTGCTCAGATATTATCGAGACAAACTCTAACTCAGCTGAACTACTGAAGTGCTGTAGACTTTAGGCTGCGTTTTTTGTTTGTTTTTTATTTTTAAAAATATAAATATATATATCAACAATTCTGCATTCCCCGTTTGGAGAGAAAAAAAATGTTTTTGTTTGAAATCCAGACTTGCCAAACCTCTTTTCTCTAATTTGGAGGAGAAGGGAATTCCATCTCATCAAAAGAGAAGAATCTTTTGTTTGTTTGTTTCCCTAAAAGGTGTCAAATCGAATTAAATTTTTCCTGTTCCCTTTCCTTACCTAAAAAAAAAATGTCCGCATGAAATGACAGAATAAGCTTTTCAGTTGAAAGGTGTCAAATCGAATTGTTTTTCCTGCTCCCTTAAAAAGAAAAAAAAAGTTATGTCCAAATGAAATGACAAAATAAGCTTTTTGGTTTTTGTTTTAATTTTTGTTTTGTGAGGTAGAAGAACTCAAAATAAGTAAAGCCATATTTTCAAACTGCCAACCTGTAAACTAAACAAAGGTAGAATCTTAGTAGGACAATGACAACATGGAAACACTGAGGACTAGTAAATTATATATGTTGTTTTATTTAAACATCATAGTGCTCCGATACTGTATTTTGTTTTTGCTCTAGTTCACATGCATGCCATTTGTTTACAATATTCATTTGTATATTATGACACAGCAAAGAAGTTGAAATTTAAGTCTAATTAGTGCATGTTTTTTTTTAAAAATGTATGTATATACATGTTCAAAGAACATAGTTTTATGTTGTGTAGTGTGTGCCGGAACATCTGTTGTACAAGCACTAAATAATTTTGGTTTTTAACTTGTGCCTTGATCAGGATTCTTTCGAAATGTGCAATAACAACGGAGGAAACCAGACTGAGTTGAATTGTACTCTTGGGTACCTGTGTGAATGCAGGGATTTTTGTTTGTTTGTTTGTTAAATAAAGAACTCTTGAGTAGTACTTAAAAGGGGATCAGACCTGCCCTGGCCTTGAATCGGTGTATGCTTCTTTATATGATAAGAAATAAAAGACGCTTGCAGGAAAATGGACTTGTCTCTTTAGCTTCTTGCAATTGAAACCAGTATTGCAAATAAGAAAATATTTTTTGGGGGGGTGGGGTTACTGGTAATTTAACTAGCACACAGCAGTATGTTCTGCACTGGCTATCGGCAAACTGAATTCCAGCACAAAGTCTGATATAGCAAAAGAGCTTTTTCACATGAACTATAGGCAGTTGATGTGGTTAAGGCATCAGGTTAGAAATCGGGAGATGGTGAGTTCTAGTCCCGCCTTAGGCATGAAAAGGGCTGGATGATTTTGGGCCAATTGCCAGGAGATAGTGAGTTCTAGTCCTGCCTTAGGCATGAAAGGTGGCTGGGTGACTTTGGGCCAATCGCCAGGAGATGGTGAGTTCGAGTCCCACCTTAGGCATGAAAAGTGGCTGGGTGACTTTGGGCCAATCGCCAGGAGATGCTGAGTTCTAGACCTGCCTTAGGCATGAAAGCTAGCTGGGTGGCTTTGAGCCAGCTTTAATTTAATGGGGACTATTAAATAGAATAGGTGCACACTCTTCATTGTAAAATAGGATTTCCTATTTGACAAAATTGCCCATTCTAAAATATTCAGTCCTCTGCTTGGCATCAGTTGTACTACACAATACAACAAGCTACCGTTGCTTGGGGATCATCAACAGACCGCTAGCTGATGGTATCTTTTATTTGAAGTGTCCTGCCTTGGCGCATTTGAAAACTCAAGAATCTGAAGACACCCAGTTCCCACCATGGGCTATGATGCAATTCTAGCTACTGTATGTCATTCTTTACAAAAGGGTATCTTATTTGCCAGGCGAATCTTAATGCAAAATCATGTTTTTAAAGCTGTAGGGAGACCTCTGCAATGTCCACATCCTACCACTAGATGTCCCCTTCATACTGGATCTCTCAAATACTGGGCTGATCTAACCTAACTAGAAAAGATCTATAGGATTCTGGTACACCGGCTAAAACAATGGACTTGCAATTACAGTTCAACTCACCCAATCTTCTTTGCAGCCTTGGCACAGGCAAGCAATTGTCGGGGATCATTTTCCCCCCAATTCCCATGGATTTAAAAGAGTGTTTCTCCATGTTGGCAATTTTAAGATGCATGGATATCAACTCCCAAAATTCCCCAGCCAATGCTGGGAGTTGGCAGTCCACACATCTTAAAAAGTTGCCAAGGTTGGATAGCCCTGCTTTGAAATGAAAAAGCCGCTCCTGGGTTTTCCCACAGCTTTCTTCACCACAAGATGGAAAAAGTTGACTTCCAAGAAATTTTCCCAACCTGCTAGCCTAGCTTACCTCCCCCAGGCTGACCAAGTCTGAACAGCTGTTCTGAGATCAACCACAGTTAGCATGCTGCTTTCCTCTGCTAGGGACGCAGTGGTTCAGTGGCTAAAACGCTGAGTTTGTCAATCGAAAGGTTGGCAGTTCAGCAGTTCAAATCCCTAGCGCCGCGTAACAGGGTGAGCTCCCGTTACTTGCCCCAGCTTCTGTCAACCTAGCAGCTCAAAAGCACGTAACAAGTAGAAAAATAGGGAAAGGTGGGAAGGGAACAGCGTTCCGTGTGCCTTTGGGGTTGAGTCATGCAGGCCACATGACCACGGAGACGTCTTCGGACAGCGCTGGCTCTTTGGCTTTGAAACGGAGATGAGCACCGCCCCCTAGAGTCGGGAACGACTAGCACATGTGTGCGATGGGAACCTTTACCTTTACCTCCTCTGCTACGACAACTTTTGTGTAGCCACATTGACCGGTAGGAATAACATAGGGAAGAAGATTAAAATCCTTCAACCGAGGAGCAGAAAAAGCAAATCCATCTCCTGGATACTCCGAAAGCAAGCTCCTATTTTTCTGTCAACTTCTTTGCTTGCAAATAGGAAGAAAGGCAGACATGACAGCCTTCCGGTTGGCCGTCTCACTTCCACAATCCTTCAGGCACATTTACTCTGAATCCCACAACTCTGCAATCTGTTGAGGGATTCCGTCACAGAGAAGGAGTGAATTCCCTGGAATTTGTAAGAATGGCGGGACCTGACAGTTGTCACCGACCTAAATAACACAGCTGCTTGCAGCTGCTAAAATAAGCTGCTTCGCTTCTATTCTTTTTTTTTTTTTAAGCAAATCTTTTTTTAAAACCCCTATTTTAAGACGACTATCTTTAAAGTGTCACAGCCAGCAGCGGCACCTAGCTGATCTCAAAAAGCTAAGTAGGGTCAGTGCTGGTTAGGAATGGAATGGGAGGCCACCAGAAAGAACAAAACTCGAGGTGGGGCAGTCAAGGAAAGCACATTGGTGTGTCCACGTAGGCACTTGGGAGCTCAGCTCGAAGGCTCTTGATTACCAGCATGCCAAGTTTGGAGACCCCCGGATTAAAGGACGGATAACAACTCAAAACTCTAGCTCACTCTTTTTTTAAACTTCACCCTTATTAATATAAAAACATGGTGCCCAAATCAAGAATAAGAATAAGCCAGTTTTCTGTGATGACTCCTAGCCTTAATTATTTCATGCAAGTTGAGGATGGGAGAATTTGTGATGCAACACACTTGGTAGACCCACAATTCAAAGAAAGTATTTAGCCACAGGGTAGTAAGGCTCCAATTCAATTCTGATCCATCACGAATCTAAGATTGAAGTTCCCCATCTAAATTCCTGGCAGTAAAACTTATTGATTGCTGTGGGACATTCTTTTTGGACAGTTGCCCTCTGGCAGAAGATACAGAACAATTAAAACTCACGTTTTCTGAATAGTTTTTATCCCAGAACTATAATTGCACTCAACCATGAACTAAAGGGCCACCATCAGTGAGCTGTTGGACAGCATTACTTGGTCTGTTGTGTGGATGTTTGGGTGGTTTAGGGGTGGGGAATTTGTGGTGGGTGGGTGGGGGTGTTTGGGGATTGTTATGTGTGTTGGAGCTAGTCTTTGAGTGTTACGTGAATTTCGTTGTATGGGTATACTGTGTACACACATACAATGACAATAAAAGTTATTATTATTCCAGAATCAAAATCCACAGGAGTGGGCTATTATATGCCCTCCCCTCCATGACCTTTTAAAAAAAAACACAGAATTCTTTATTGACCAAGGGTGATTTGGACACACAAGAAATTTGTCTCTGGTGCATAAGTTCTCAGTGTACACACAAAGTGGTAAGTCATAGATCGTTAAGTCATAAGATACAATCATAATTGTAAGATACAAATGAGAAGTGATAAGTCGTTAAGATACCACTAAGAGAAGGTAGTAGGAAAGATGAGAAGGCGAGAAAGATAAGATGATGTATATCTTATTTGAATTACAGAGCCGGATCACAAAATTCATGAAGTTATGCAAATTATTTTAAGCATGCCAAAAAGCTACATTTGTTAATTTAACCTGGCCCACACAGCTCTATGAACAAAGTGGTTATACTTATATTAACCAGTACATTCTCTTAAAAGAGGCCCAACTACAAAATCTATCATATCAGAGGCCATAAGTGAGGCTTCAGTCATATCTGAAAGCAAAAAAATCTGATTTTAAAAAAGCCTCGGCTAAATTGTTTTTATTCATCTCCAGAAAATAGAAAAGTCCTGGTTAATAGAAAGCACTATTAAATAGGCTCTGTAGATACCTGATATCCATACAGAATAAAACTTAAGAGGTGACTCAGAAACTTAAATTAATTTAGGATTTTAGAGCTAAAATATATAAATCCAGTCCTTGGAAGAAAATACCACAGCAGTCCAAAGATCTCACCAATCGCTGGTTTTTCTACTTGGCTGATTATAAAAAAATTTCTCCGGCCCATCATGCCTGTTCTGAGAATAGGAATTCTATAACGCCTGATTATATCAATCTTTCTGAAGAATGGCAGAGACGAGGCCCACAGCCTTCTGAATGAAGAATATTGTTCTGTCCCCGTCCCCCACACGCACAAACCCACACGGTCAATCGAGGGTTAAATAATTTACTGAATCCAAAATCTCACCCGCCCAGTGTCAATCTTGTTGAAGCATCAAAAGCAGCACTTTTTGGAATAAGTTTGTCCGTCACAGAATCTAAACGGCCACACCCTTCCTTTATATAGCCTGTGGGGTGTGGTCCAGTGACTCAGCTTAATCCCTGGCATGCCCCCTCTTCTGCTGTGATCGTTTCGCAAGCCGACGCTGACATGGATCCAGCCACAACTTGTCTCCCTCATCACTCTCTGACCGATCGGAGACACCTGGCTCCTGGCCAATCTCCTCTCCTTCGGCCGACACCTGAGGAATTGTCAGAGAGGAGGGGCCGGGGGAGGGAGACCTGGCCAGCTCCTCTCCTTCATGTTCGGAGCCTTTTTCCTCCAATACGATGGGCTCGGGGGTCGGAGCCACAACAAATATGCACATTTTGAGCAAATGTATGGATTCTTGCAAAATAGACCATTTATGGAGCAAATCCTTTTTTTCTAACTTTTGCAATGGAAGTTAAAGGACTGGTGTCAAGTCCACTCACAATCAATCACAAAGACATTAAAAGAAGACGAAGTCTTGTATCATTTTAGGTCTGCTAAAAAAAGACACAACTACTGTACAGCTAATAATTTTACTCTCCTCTCCTCACTCTTCCGCACTAATGAGTACAGATAAATAAAGACACAGACTCTTATATGCATTTTCTTTTTTATTTCAACACTATGATTCAAGAGCCTATAATGCTTTTTCCCTTTGTACTTCTGCATGTAGCACTGCAATCATAACTTACAAAAGGTTTAATACACAAATGTACATGAAATTACAATACAAGGCTCTGTAAACATCTAGAATGTAACTTTTAGTCTTAAATCATTATTGTCCCAAACTGTTAAATAGAAAATTTCAATTTGAACAATCTTCAAACCTCAAGGAATGACATTCATTCTTTGTATCAAAAATAGAGTTTCCCGCCCCACCCCAAGATTTGTTTGCATCCAAGCAATTGTTTTCTCTTTTATTCTTTGGTTTACAATGGATGGCAATTCCATTTTCTAATGAAGCGTTTATTAGAAGGAGCGCCAAATTGTGGTCAAACTTTGGTTAAACCAAACGACTTTCAAAACGGGCAATATATATATATATATATAAATACAATGTGTGTATGTATACATATACATATACATATACATATACATATACATATACATATACATATACATATACATACACATACATATACATATACACATACACATACACACACACACACACACATATGTAGGTCTTTGGTTATTCGGGTTTTCTCCCGTGTAAAATTGGAAGTGTCTTGGCAACGTTTCAACGAAGTCTCATTCGTCATCTTCAGGCTGATGTTATTGGCTTCGTGCTTCTAGGAGCAATGTGTGATCACAGCTGTTTCTTCCTTTTAACTGCCAGTGGGGGTGTGAACTGATTGGGTGGGAGCTTGGCTGTGTTCTGATTGGGTGGAGGTGTGTTCTGGTTGGTTGGGGGCTTGGCTATGCTCTGTTTGGATGGGGGATTGGCTGTGCTCTGATTGGCTGGGGGTGTGTTCTGTTTGGGTGGGGACTTTCGACTTCGTCAAAACGTCACCAAGACACTTCCAATTTTATGTGGGACAAAACCCGAATAACCAAAGACCTACATACAAACACCCGCGAAAACCTCAGAAAACATACACACACATACATACACACACACATTATATATATATATATATATATATATATATATATATATATATATATATCACCTCCTTTGGGTTACAAAAGCCTCCACTCTTTCTTTATGAAAGCTACCATTTGAACGCTTCCCATAACATTTATTAAAAAAACCTGGGTGGCAGCATAGAAAGCAATTGTAAATTTGGAGAGGCAACATAGATGCCAGTCGCAGGCAGAAAATTGTAAATTGCATAGTCTAACGGAGATCATGTGCTTTTATCTCTATTACATTACACAAGATTAACAGTCTTACCTATAGGATCACACAAGCCAAAAGAGTGTGTGTGTGTGTGTGTGTGTGTGTGTGTGTGTGTGTGTATGTGTATATATATATATATAAAGACCCTTGTACTGAAGCTTTTACAAGGCAAAAAAACCCCCACCGTTATCGTACTCAACTTCTATAAGTTTTGCTTTAAATAGGAAAGCGTTTCTACGTCTACAGGCATCAGGTATTTCAAGGCAACAGAAGGTTGAAGACAATCCACATCTCCTTCAGCATCGGCAAGAGATTCCTCTCGCCAACCAGGAGGGAGGTGCTCACACTGCAGTGCTCCGTGGATTGCTCACTTAGTGCATAGTAACTTGGGACTGTTTTGAGTGCCCACATGTTAGGTACAAATATAAATTCACACTAGCCGGGAGAACTTTAAGGGAGAAGAGGGGATACCTATCACTCACTTCAGAGCATAAGAAAAACTCTGAAACTTCACACCTGTCGATCTTCACATCTGACCCACTCTGTCTGAGACCCAACGGAGATAGCCGTGAACAAAGGAATGCAAGAATCGTTAAGGGAATCACAACTTAACTTTGGGAAGGAAGAGGGGTTGGGAAAGAAACTCAAAATAATTCCACCTTGATTCTCTGGGTATAAGAGGGGAAGTTCCACCAGGCTTTCAAGACCATTATGATACCCTCTCCAACAATAAAGGAGAGTTCCTTGGAAGTCTGTTTCCTTACCTGGCCAACGTTTGATGGCCTGACACATTTTAAGGGTTGAAAACTGTCCAAGAGACCCCGGTAATAAGCACAGAGAAGACACTAAAAGGACTGCTGAAAAAGGAATGGAGTACTCCGACGTATAACTAGCCCTATTTTACTCGGCATACAAATGAGTTGCATCTGTTGAACAGGAGAAAGGTTTACTTCCATAGAAACCGTAACGGTTGAGATGGCAATTGTTTTGCTTTCGAAAGTTCACACGTGGCCATTTGGGTTACTGTAGGCCGGACAATCGAAAGGATTGTCATTTTGGATTGTACGGGATCTCTGAAATGAAGATAAAGAAATTCACCGTGGTGGCAAGGAAAGGAAGAGGATGCTGCCTCAATTTAGGAGTGACATGTCCACTTGATCCAACACTGAAGACAACAGCTAGAATGAAGACATCTTCCTTGCCATCTTAAAAAGTGATAATCTTTTTTTTTTTTAAACAAACATTCATTTCAGCCATCATCTTTGTGGGGTCCTTGGGGTTCTCTGAGCTGGTTTGTTTTCTTGCAGACGTTTCACTATCAAAGTAGATAACATTATCAGTGCGTGATGATGTTACCTAGTTTGGTAATGCAACGTCTGCTACAAAACAAACAAGCTCAGAGAGCATCAAGGACCCCACAGTTCAACCCTGAGCTACAAATATTCTCCTCTAATGGCATCACCTTTGTATTTTGAAGAGTCAAAACTGTGCAATTAAAAAACACAAGATAAACGGTTCCAGGAACCCTTGAATACGAATGATTTTAGTGCTTGAATTTATTTTAGGTAGCTGTCTTCTGAACTGTGCAAACACATCTAAATCTCCTTTGTTTTACTTCATCCTGAGATAGGAGGGTTAGTTGTAGACTAAGCAGTAAATGCAGCCTGCAGATAATTACAGTTAAGCAGCCCTCTTAATAACTAAATTGTAGTTTAGAGTTGCCTATATTCTTTTTATTAAAAAAATGGAGACTGCTAAAAAGCCAAAATGCTTGCTGCAAGAAGACAGATACTTCACCTTCTATCAGCCTGCTGCCAGTAGCATGACGCTACAAAGCCTATCTTGTTCCTATCGGTTAAGACTTAGGTAGCTATAAAAATTAGCTAAACAATGACAGAAAACAGTACGCCAACTATCTTAACCAACTAAGAGCCACAGTGGCGCAGTGGTTAGAGTGCAGTCCTGCAGGCTACTTCTGCTGACCGCCGGCTGCCTGCAATTTGGCAGTTTGAATCTCACCAGGCTCAAAGTGGACTCAGCCTTCCATCCTTCCAAGGTGGGTAAAATGAGGTCCCAGATTGTTGGGGGCAAGAGGCTGACACTGTAAACCGCTTAGAGAGGGCTCTAAAGCACTGTAAAGCAGTATATAAGTCTAAGTGCTGTTGCTATTAACCCTTATAGTTATCAAAAACTCCTTGTAAATTACTTTTTCATTTTGCAGCCTCCTGATCCATTGGCTTATCTAAACTCAAAACATCTTGATTTCTATTTTACATTTTTCTCATTTAGTAGAAATTCTCATCTGCCATGGTTGGCTTTTGTATCTCTCCTGTTTCAAATCAGAGATAGAGCCCACCCGCCCACCCCAAAATCACACCGCCGTGGGAAATATTTATCTAACATGCATAGGTGGTCACAGGCAGCTTCACCCTGAGCGGTCACCATCCAGAGATGTCCCTGTTCAGTGAGCTGCCTTGGTCAGCACTGTGAAGTCCATCTCTTACAGTAACAGAGCCTAGCTACGTTCCTTTTGCTATACCAAGTTGATATCTTAAGAGGATGAAAGAACAGTAGGATCGCTAAATCATGAAGAAAAGGTTTTAAGAAGCCCATATAAATGCCAACATACATTTTCAGACACATCTAACAGGAAAAAAAAAAAGAACAGACCGTGTGAAGTTCTCTACCTGAGGAATCTCAAGAACACTAGTTTTACAGTTTGAACAAATCGGATCAAAAGGACTCCATGTGGAACGCAGCCTTTTGACATAGCCCCCCCAAAAAATCGTATAATGGCTTTGTTAAAAATGAGCACATCTATAAATCGTTTTGAACAAGTGCTTCTGTTTAGAACAGGTCTGTGCTAGCAAAGGTACGAAGGTATAAAAGTCAGGTTTTGGAATGTCGTTTCTATCCCAATCTTTCCATGATGGAATGGTCTCTTTGCAGCCTACCAAAATTTTTTCGGTGTCTCGAGAACACAGATCTATATTTGGCTTTGCTTCCTAAAGCTCCAAAGAAAATGGTAATCATTATTCATACGTAAGAAGACTTCCAAAGGCATTGGCTTCAGCTGATAGATACTTCTGTGCCTTTGAAAGAGTATTATTATATTATTATTATTTTAAAAAACTGTTTTAAACCACATATGCTTAAAGGCTCTTCAAAAAGACCGTCCAAAAGGTATACAAATTTTTATTACAATCTTAGTTATCCCTCCTAAAGAAAAGCAGCATACAAAGATGGTGTTCTTTTAAAAAAAAAATTACCCACATTCAGTAACTGTGCATATTGAGAGCAAAACTACGTTTCTCCGTACAATTAAGCACTTAATGTAAAAGAATTATGTTAAATGCACGACAAGCAAAGCTCATTGGTATTTTACTCAAGGTTAGAGTATCTTGGGTCACTTCTTGGTGTCCATTTTTATAAAGTAATTTTTTTTCTTTTCTTTACAGCATCCTAAAAAAAATCTAGAACTCAACCTGTTTCCTGTCACCATTCTCTTTCCCGCTCTCCTAGAACAGCTCTGTAGGGATCCAGTGTCCAGGATCATCAAGGCCACGTAATCGGAAGCACAGTAGATCTAAAGAAGGACATAACATTATTCAGAGGGAAAATGCAAGGCTTCCTGGGTCTCTCCAGGTTTCCGCAGGACGGCAGCTTCTGTTCCACGGGACGCAGAGATCTGCGGCATGTCTCTTCCAATGATTTCCGTCACTACATCAGAAAAGGAGAGAAGGATCAATATGTTTTTATGTCTTCCATAAACATCGGTTTCTGAATAATCCATATTTAGACCCCTGCAATACTTGTTACTTCCAAACAGGTTGTTGAGACATCGACTGCAATTCGCTTTTCATGCATTTGTCCCTGAAGATCATCCAAAAGCTTAAACTGATTCACCATGCAGCACAGGGATGAAATTCGACCGGATCGGACCGGATTGGGCGAACCAGTTGGGGCAATTTGAATCAGTTCGCCGAACCAGTAAAAATCACCCCTGGTTGGCCCCACCCACACCCGCCCGCCACTCACCTCTTCCGGCTGCTTGCTCGGCCCTTCTGGCCTGTCCCTTTAAGGCAATCTCTGGGAGGGAGGGGGCCGGGGGGACCATAAAGTGGGGGGGGACAATACAGGGAACAGCAGCTCCACTGTGAATGGAGGGAGAAAAGTTTGGATTATCTCTGCCACAGCATTCACTATGAGCCCTTCTTGTGCTCATACACACATTTTTTCCTACTGGGTTCTGGGGGCGTGGCTTGGTGGTGGTGGGTCCTGTGACTGAGCAGGCATGGGCGTGAGTGACATCGAGTTGACCATGCCCACTTAGTCACAGGACCACCAATCACCAAGCCACTCCCACAGAACCGGTAGGGGGAAAAAATCAAATGCACTGATGCAGCATATACATTGAATAAATAAATACAATGCAGCAGCCCAGGGAGTGACGGGCACAACTAGGTTAGTCCCTGTAGTATCTTTATTCCCAGAGCTACATCAGCTGCCAGTTGGCTTCGGGCTACAATTTCAGGGGGCAATCATCACCTTTAAAGCCTTAAAGTTCAGAACCTACTGAACTTCAAGACAGCCTGTTCCAAAATGCCAATTCTGAAAGATCTGGGTGAAAGGTCTTCATCCCTAAGAAATTCCATCATAAGAGATTCCATACCATGGCCTTCTCCATGCCTACAGATTACCCCACTGAGCTTCCACAGAAAAATAACAACTTCTGGAAGAGGGCATTTGGAAGGTGCTAAGGTTGGGATCTGCCCCAGTTAAACTGCACTTTTACGGCTTAAAGAAATAATCTTTGAGTTATATCCAGTCACTTGATAACAGTTCGAAGCAACACCGGATCTTCAAATCAAGAAGTAAGAGTCCATGCAAAACATTTCAAAATTGGTGCTTGAGAAGATGCTGCAAAACTGACCTGCTCACAAAACAACTAGAGTTAGGTCAAATTTCCTCTTTCACTGTCATTCTTTAAAAGCCATTATCCAAACCTAGTTAGGGATATGAAAAAAACTCGTAAAAAAACTAAGTATTGACAAGAAGCATGGCTATTTCATCTGTATGTTCAGCTCAGTACTGGGTTTCAAATCCCATCGCTACCAGTTTGCTCATGGGCGCTCGTGCGCGTGACGCTTCTGTGCATGCGAGAGACATCCGGGCAGGTGGGCGGAACCTCCCGCCGCCACTACCAATTCGCCCGATCCGGGGCGAACCGGTAGCATCTGGTTCAGCTCCCCTTCTCCCCTCCTTTTCACAATATCGTCTAGTCGGCTGAAAACTAACCGTTTCCATTAGCATTTGAGGCAGCCAAAACGGAGTTTTACATTTAGTAGCTTTCTTTTTAAAAGCTTATCACCACTGCTCATTGTTTGCAACTTACATATGCAATTGAGAGCTTGTCTCAAGAGGGGTCAGTTCTCTCTCCAGCTGCAACACCTCTTAGCAGGGTGGATTTGATTTAAAACAAGTCTATTTAAATCACGATTTAAATCGTGATTTAAATCACTAGTAAAAAGGCTTGATTGAAATCAACTCGATTTAAATCATAATTTTTAAAGAGCAACCTGCTGTTGACTCACGGACAGTCCCAACAGTGCAGAATATACAGCCTCATGCTACAGAACTAAGCTCCATTTCATGCTGAATAAACTAATTTATTAACGTATCTTAAATAGAAAACTATCTTTAGATAGATTTTTACTCCAAAAGCATTTTATTAAAATTTATTTATTTATTTATATTTATATGCCGCCCTTCTCCGGAGACTCAGGGCGGCTTACAATGCGTTAAGCAATAGCCTTCATACTTTTGTATATTTATACAAAGTCAGCTTATTGCCCCCACAAACCAGGTCCTCATTTTACCCACCTCAGAAAGGATGGAAGGCTGAGTCAACCTTGAGCCTGGTGAGATTAGAACTCGCAGTAATTGCAGGCAGCTACAATGCTGCCTTAGTAGGAGGCATTAACCTGCTACACCACTCATGCTTTATCAAAATAAATTTGATAAACATAAAAAAATCTGATTTAAATTTTTAAAAAATCAGATTTACATCAAAGCAATTCCTTTTTTTTTATCATCAATTTTTATCCATCCTACCCCTTAACAATCAGATGCAGACAACCAATAACGAGGTCTCCTGGGAACATCTCCCAAAATAGATGTGGACAACACTCTGAGCTGTGCAGCACATATGAATACATTCCCTATCCTGAACCCTCTTCTGTCTCTGCTTAGGTATCAGTGATCCCAAACACTTGGCAACACCTAGGAGAAAGCCTTTGTTCTTTGGAAGACTTCAAAGGATTGATAGCTTTGTGATTTTAAAAGGGCCACATCTGTATTTGCCAAGCTCAGGATTTAGAAGAAACTCTGTTTCTCAACTTATCTTTTTGGCCTTTCCTAAGTTTCCTGGGATGCGGTGGCTCAGTGGCGAAGACACTGAGCTTGTTGATCAAAAGTTCAGCAGTTCAGCAGTTCGAATCTGTAGTGCCACGGAACAGGGTGAGCTCCCGTTACTTGTCCCAGCTTCTGCCAACCTAGCAGTTCGAAAGCAACTACTTGCAAAAAATGCAAGTAGAAAAATAGGGGCCACCTTTGGTGGGAAGGTAACAGCGTTCCATGTGCCTTTGGTGTTTAGTCATGCTGGCCACATGACCACGGAGACGTCTTCAGACAGCGCTGGCTCATCGGCTTTGAAACAGAGATGAGCATCGACTCCTAGAGTTGGGAACGACTAGCACATATGTGCGAGGGGAACCTTTACCTTTTTAAGTTTCCTGGACCACAAGCTAATTTCCTTTTAGTCTAGTTCCACCATTTTTTAAATCTTCCTTAAAATCGTATGAATCTTTCAGTCCAGATGCACAAAAACATTGAAGCGGTATGTAACTCTAAGTGCTAGTGCTAGCGGTATTCTCAAACTGAACTCACTCAACAAAGGCTAGTCCATACAAAACTCTAACCACCCACACAATGCAAAGACAGGAAGATGCGAAGTGGTGCAGGGTGAAAGCCTGAAATTTCTCCCACTCAAAAGTCTTTTGAGGAAAAAAAAACTAAATATGCCCAAAGAGCCCAGAAACATGAAGAGCTAATCTACTCAGTGGGGTTCCTGAATTCTACTTGTAAGCTATGCTGCCTTGAAATTTATTCTATTTGTACACACTTGAACACTCAAGGTGTTAATGTGTTCTTGGCAGAGTTTGGTATCGGTGATGAGCTCCACCGTACATAACGTGGCATATTCTTTGGGATTAAGTGTCTTTGTTTGGGGTTTATGACACGTCGTTGATGTCTCCATCCGATACCGGTATTAATTTTCTTTTTCTCTTCACAACTCCTATCCCTATGGAGTTGCAACCCAACTCTGAAAGACTGCTGCTAATCTGAATTTGGATCAATGTTGTTATATTATACAACACGCTATTTACTGCAAAATATTCAACCGGACTGATTTCAGGCAGAGTTTTTTTTTTTAAAAAAAAAAACCAAAACAAAACACTGATATGTCTTCAGTTGGTTTTAGTTTTCTCTTGCAAGAAGAAGGGGGGGGGGGGAAAGCAAGTGGTATAAAATTAACCGTGTGAAGATTAAAGCCTTCACTGCATTTTTAACATCCACTTTCCACTAAAGGCATCTTGCAAACTCCATGCCTTCTTAGTCATGCATCCACATCGGTCTTTATAAATTATGTGCATTTTTTAAACCCCAAAGAGAAATGGGGCTTATAAATAGTTCTTCCACTAGAAGTGAACCAGCTATCTCGGGAAACATTTGAACTGTGACCTCTGTTGCCAAACTGGAAAGCTGTTTTTCTTTCTTCTTTTTTTTTCTTTTTAAATGCTGGAGCGTGTCTCACAAATCCAGAAAAACATGTTTGGCGAAAACCTGGTAAGTATGACCTTGCCCGGGAGAAAGACAAACCAACAGCTATTCAAGTTTGCTGCTCAGCTTCTTGTCCCCCAACCAATTAGGAGAAAGGAAAAAGCAGGGCTGTGGTTTTGGAGTCTAGTATCTTGCTAATAAATATAGCAGGGAAACTTAAATGGCATTGTAAATATATAGTAACACCACATGAATAAGTACCAGGCAGATATAGAGGCTTATTTCGAGAAGAAAATATAATCAGATGGGTATGGCTGAAGCAGGAAGGAGGCTCTCAGAACTGGAAGGTTTATTTTAAAAAGATGCGTGCGTGATCCAATTTTCCCTTAAATAAAATCTTCTTTTCTGCTCAAACAAACAGAAAAGAAAGGGAGCGTATATATATATATAAAAATGCACGCATCTACCCAGAACTCTGTTAAAAAAAATCTAGGAAAGATGGAAGGAAAACGCTAAAAACGATGAAACTGTAATCATGTACTAATAAAAAAAAAAACACAGATGTTTAAACAATTTAACCGAAACATTTAACCAAGCCACAACAGTAGCAATGGAGGATTTTAATCAGTTTGTTACCTAAACAGAGACCATGAAGGCGTCATACTACATTCATATCCTGCATAATACCGGTTGTACCATGCAGAATGTTTTTTGGCATTTCTTTTCATTCCCATCGTAAGACTGTAAGCCACATTGAGTTAAGTTGTTTGATTTTGCCTTGCCATGGGAGGATGAACCCCATGCTATGGTTTCTAACCATGACGCATGACTATGACGTGAAGCAGAAAGCTTGCCAATGGTTAAACATGATGACATATTTGTTAAGTGAACCAGATGCAGCACTTTGAACTAACTTTGGAATAAGATTTTCCCCCCCCTAGGAAATTATTTCTTGTCATAGTTATAACAAGGACTTCAACCACTCCAGGTAATCATCAGAAGGTCACTGGATCACCAGGTCCCAAAGAAGGAACAATGGCACAGGCACACACAGAACACCTGTCAAAAATACTTTAAACCAATGTTTCTGAAACTTGGCAACTTGAAGGTGTTCCTAAATAGCTAAAGGAAAATGTTATTTGACAACTAATTAATAAAGCATCATAGATGGAAGTCCTTACCCAATCTTTCTCAAGCTTCATATTTGTATTCTTCACAACAACAACAAAAAGATGACACATGCTCATTCACAAATGACTGAGAATGGATGTAATGGGCATAACTAACAGTCCAAATCACAGATCATATCCATCACAGATTGGCCACTGAATGAATATATCTGGGGTTGCTCTTCCTGAATTCTTGCTATTTTGTTGATATTAGCTGAATAGTTGTCCCAAAGGTGCTTTTATTTTAAAGGCAGCTGGACTTTCTGATTTGTCTTTTAAGACATTTCACTTCTCATCCAAGAATGTCCCACCATGTGGAACAAGCTCCCCCCGGAGATACGGACAATCCCAGATCTCCGCGCTTTCCGCCGTGCCCTCAAGACGTTTCTATTCCAGCAGGCTGGCCTGGACTAACCTCTTCTAAAATTGCTCTTATATTTTTAAATCTTAATCTCATAAATTTAGAGTTTTAATTTTAGGTTTAAGACCAAATTATTTAATTGTATTTTAATCAATTCTTTAAAATATTTGTATTATATGTATTTTAACATTTGTCTGTACACCGCCCTGAGTCCCCCGGGAGTAGAGCGGTATATAAATATAATATAATAATAAATAATAATAAAAGAAGCTTCTTCTTCATTTCTATCTGAGTTCAGGCAAGGGCAACTTTAAGAAAGATTGTGACCAGTCCCCTAACAATGAAATAAACAATGGTCTTTCCAATAATGATAATGTATGGCTATGAAAGCTAGGCACTGAGAAAAAATAAGAGAAAGAAGATAAATATATTTGAACAATTTGGATTTGGATATACTTATTGTACTAAAAGTACCCTATAAACAAAATATAACAATTCTAAAAGATTGTCCAACGTATTTTTATACAAGTCTGATGTGCACCAAATTTTAATTGGGAAGGACATTCCTATAGTTACACAATGTTCAAGTGTTCTACATTCCCAGATGAACAAGGTATTACAATGGTCTGGAAAATAGGACACACACACATACAGTATATATGGGATCCATAATAATCCTTCCTTATATGATGCTTCTGAAAGTACTAAGCTACTTAACCATATTTTCCTAACATAGCATCACTTACCATCATCTAAAGTGATGTCTTCCAATCCCATTGTCTGAAAATTTAACTCTTGATCTTCTGGTTCAGGCTTAATATTAACAGTTGACCCTTCTGATGGAAATGGAGATGTGTCACATATGTTATGATGCAGCAAAGATGAAACTGTAGCGATTCCTCCCAAACCTGGGCTATGCTCCTGTGGGGACTGTTGCCCAGGCTGACTGACAGAGGCTGGAGGAGGAGATGAGGCAGATCCCGAGCTAGAAAGATGGTAAGGTAGAGGTTGCAACTGTGGCGAAGATGGCCCGGATCGAGGTGAATGGACTAAAGAATGAGAAGATTTGGGGGATGATGATGAGGAGGAATTACCTGGATTTGAAGAATAAGTCATTGGCTGCAACTGTGTGGAAGGGTGTCCAAGGGACTGAGTCACTGCGGGACTTTGCTGAGCATCGGGACAATGGTATTGCATGGATTGCAAATGAGGTGAGGAGTGTCTCGATTGAGCTAGGTGTGCTGAAGTATGTCCTCCTGTTGCAACGGAAGTTGACACGGAACACGAACTTGAAGAATGATATGGGATTGGTGGCAGAGACTGGCAGCTGAGGTTTATCAGTGGAGGTACAGGTGCGTCTGGCTGAAATGACATTGCCTCATATCCTTGACTAGAAGAGGCAGGATCCATGGGAAGACCAGACTGTCCATTAAACATAACATTAGGTTGCATAGACTGGTAGGAAGGCCCCACAGAAGACGCTGCTGTGACCTGAAAAGACGGATGGACTACAGCTGAAGACAGAACAGGATGCTCTTCCCCTGGACTAATGTTTCTGCCTTGTATGTGTGACAACTGAGTTACTGATGAGGATACCATGGATGTGAAGGGCGGCTGTATGGGACAGACAAGGTTCCTGGAGGAAGGAGGAAGTAAACTATCATGTGAAAGCCCTGGATCAGGTGAAGGCAACTGGGTTTGGACAGGAGACAGTCCTTTACAGTGAGTCAGGGACAACGATGGGACCGAAGACAAATCCATTTCATCTCTGTTCTCTTGTTTCAATTCAACTGCGTAACAAGAAAACAAGAATCAGCTAAAATTCACAGATGAAATGATAAACATCAGAACTCTAAATTGAATAAAAAGCTGTTCTACCGCCACATCAAAACTAGCATGGACATGAATGGCAGTGAATATACATGGAAAATGCAGTTAACTTTGGAAAGTTATGATATGAAATATACTCGCTTATTCTGGGATAATGCAGATAAGGGTTTTCTCATTATAGCAATGGGAATTAAAGAGTAAAATTCTAGAGTTGAGAATTTTGAGTTTGAGTTGAGTCTCATTCAAAAAGAAGTTTGGAATCTATGATTGTTCATTAGTCCTGAATGTTCATTTTTTGACATGGTTCCAGGGGTGAAATCTAGCCGGTTCTAACAGGTTCTGGAGAACCGGTAGCGGAAATTTTGAGTAGTTCAGACAACCGGCAAATACCACCTCTGGCTGGCCCCAGAATAGGGTGGGAATGGAGATTTTGCAATATCTTTCCCCTGCCACGCCCACCAAGCCATGCCCACAGAACCAGTAGGGACAATTTTTGAATTTCACTCCTGATGGTTCATAAGAGAATTGACAACCACAATACATAGGCTATCATGGCTTATTATGGCTCAAAGAATGCAGCAAAGACCTTATTTCTTATTTTTAATGTTCAAACAATAATTTGTTCACTCAGAATAAGTATTAGAATATGCAAAGCTGCATTTTTCCTCATTTTTCCTCATTTCCTCATTTTTCCTCATTTTCCTCATTTAGTTAGAAACTTGAAAGTAAACAGAAATACTTTTTTTTTAGTTTTTTTATCCTATCTTTATTAATTTATTTCATAACTCAAGTAAGTAACATACATAATACTCCTTCCTCCTTCTATTTTCTCCCAAAAACAGTTCTCGGAGATGGGCTGGGCTAAGTGAAAAGTCACCTAGCTAGCTTTCATGCCTAAGGCAGAACTAGAACTCATTGTCTCCTGGTTTCTAGCCTAGTGCTTTAAAAAAAAAAAAACAGGTCAATTGATGCTAAATTAAAAGCTTCTTAGCTGTCAGGAAAAGCATTGAAAAATTCGTTAAATATTTTTTTCTCCAATTCATGTTTAATTTTCTATGTTAACTCTCAAAGTGTCTCTGCTGGGCGAAGACTGAGTCAAAACTGGGGAACTGCCAGACAAGGGAGGCGTGTCCAGAAGATTGACAGACTCAGTTTCCGGGCAGAGAAGCAGAGTTAATACCAATTCCTTGGATTCTCTACTCAGCACACTGGAGAATAACTAACATTTCTCAGAATCTGGGCAATGGACTAGAGACATTTGAAAGAAAAGGCCATTGTCACTCATGATTTCTTTGCCAATAATCAGTACCTGGAGTATATGTAAAACGCTGAGCCTGGCTTTTTTTCCTTTTGCCGTTGCAAACATAGAACTGTACGTGGACAGCTGCTGTAATTGCTTTGTTGTGATATGGAGGAACTTCAAGAATGAGCGCAGCCTGTGTAAAAATGAATAAAATGATAGAAAAAGACCAGGTGTGTCTCGGAAGGCTTTTTTTCATCATCTTCATTAGACCTGATAAATTACACGCTCTATTTCCTGAAGCAATTTTTTTAAAGATAAGGAACAGAGATTGTCAGTGGTGACACCTTTCTACAAGCCATTTTTTCTAAGAATGAGTGGCAGGATATTTGAGTTTTCTGCCTATGAGTCCTATTTCAAAAGGGAAGATACCTCAGGAAGCAGGGAAGATACCTCAGGAAGCAGTTGTCTTAAGTGGAGGACGATGCTTTTGTTGTGGAATATTTACATATGCTAGAATACTTACGTAGAATATTTATATGTCCTAATCATTATAATTTTCCAAAATGTTAGCTTACTAAGCTGCACCATTGGTGCTGAAGACATCAATTGAGAAAGGGGAAAGAGCTGGCACTTCAATTGCTGAAAAAAGTTTTACTTCTAGATTCCCAAGTTTGTGAATCAAATCTGGCAGCTGCTGTAATCTTCTTGTATTATTTATATTCTTCCTCTTCTTTCCTTTCCTGCAATCCCTACATTATTAGTGTTTACTTTCTGCACATCATTTTGCCCTTTCTAGTCTCTCAAGACTGAAGGTTAATTTTTTTCTATTTAATATTACATCACTCACCACTTTAGCATTCCTCCCGTATAAATCTGGCTCAAATTCTGCTAATATTTTTGCACATTTGATATAAGTGCTAAGAAAAAAATATAGCTGCCTATGTTATGTTTAGTTTTCCACCAGGATCTTTACAGAAATCAACAAAATAATTTTGTGCTTTAAAAAAATAAATCTCACCTCTTGACTCCTATCTCTAATTATTTTGCCTTCCACTTCCCACTGGGGCCGTCCATCTACAAAGACAAAGATTTCAGATCAGGTATCAGCTCGTTCTAAAGTAATTCAATTATTAAATATACACAAAACACCCAGTGTACAACTCTTAATAGTTTTCATTTGACTTTCAAGACTTTATTCATTGTAGACATGCTAAATATTTGGCCATGCAATACCTACCTTGTTCAAAGATAATTGGCCAGAGGGAATTGAGCTTTGATTAATTAACCCCAAATGAGAAGTGAACTATGGATAAAGTGAGCTTTGAATTATTTGTTTTTAAGAAGGGAGGAAAATGATGTTCGGGGTAAAGATATTTGCATAATTCATAGGATAATTGCTGTTGCATGTGTGTGAAACATGAAATTGAATATTCATAGGTAGAAAGATTTGGGCTGTTTCATGGGCCACCAGAATCAAATCAGAAGCTGGAGAAAAATCTGAGCAAAATGTAACACAGATACTGCATTTACAAGTATATTATATTAATTTATATCCTATGTTTCTATTGAAATGAATTTTTAAGGCACTATTATGAACAAAAATAAAATGCAGAAAGCTAAAAGAAATAAAATACCTACCAAATAAAAGGCTTGGAAAAAACATTATTTACAGTTTTTTTAAAAAAAAAATTAAAAAGGGAGGGAAACTTGAGATTCATTCCATTGCCCAACAGAAAAAGGTTTCTCCCTCCATGAATATGATTGGCCCTAACTCTACAAATTTTTCAAGTCAAAGAGAAGTTAAATCTGTCCAGTTTAATCAAGCATGAGCCTTGGATAGTACAGTGGTCTAAAGCCCTGTTATTAACATCAGCTGCCTGCAATTATTGCAGGTTTGAATCTCACCAAGGCTCAAGGTTGACTCAGCCTTCCATCCTTTCTAAGGGAGGTAAAATGAGGACCCAGATTGTGGGGGCAATAAGCTGACTTTGTATAAATATACAAAAGTATGAAGGCTATTGCTTAGCGCATTGTAAGCTGCCCTGAGTCTCCGGAGAAGGGCGGCATATAAATCAAATTAAAAAAAAAAAAGCAATAAGAAGAAATGAATCTACAGACAGCAGTCCTTCCTGCTGCACAGGTTGTGTCCTATCGTGAAATCTACAAACTGAAAAATAACCCAGAATAACAAGGCAAGCAGATTCTTATAATCTACCCTAACACTGCAATCCAAAGTCATCGGGATCCGATTAATTACCTCTGCAAACGATATGCAAATGAGAAGGCGTCACTGACTGCTCTGGCACTAAACTGCGATAAAAGAAATGCTGCCTATTGCAAATGTGATCATTTTCTGCAAAGAAGCAGAAGTGGAGTAGAGGACTAAAAGGAGAGAAGACGCTAAGAGGAGACTCTATGGTGGGGGAACCGGTCTTCCGGTCGGCTCCAGAATTGAAGGGGGGGGGGGGCTTCCGATTAGGACCTTTGTGGCTCTTTGAGTGTTTAAGGTTGCTGACCTTTTCCCTATGAGAAGAGAGTGCTTATAAGCAATAATGCCAATTGGGTGTACTAGCAGTGTACTTAAATACAGATTCCCACATTTTTCTCCACTGAATTGCATTTTCTTGGAGAGGCAGACTCTCTCAAGATTCTTTTGAATTCAAACAGAATTTGCACTTGCATCTCAGGATAAAAGGACACTGTGTAGGCAGCGTGATTGAATGCAGCATAGGCACTCCGATATGTTCCTTCAGCCCAAGAAATAAACCTTTTCTGTCCGTTGAAACAGGTTTGACTTACCTTGCCCCTTTTCCAGAAATAAAATTTTTGATTCTGGAAGGAAGTTACAGCCTGTAACCATCATTTCATGACCTCCATTGACGGAGCAACTGCTGATGCTGTATTTCTCTATCTGAGGAAGTTCCTGAGCCGATCGCTGAGCTTTATGAAAGAGAAATACAAAAATGTATTAGAACATACACACATCATGTGATTCTTATCATGTTTTCTCCCCTGCCTTCTCTGTTTTTATTTCACATATGCAACACATTTTCCTATGTTTACTTGAACTATAGTTTAATCTGTTAACTCAAAAAAAAAAAAAAGAAAAATTCTGAAATTGCTTGGCATACCATTAACTAACCACACAGGCTGGATTTGCTAAACACCCTAGACCAGGGGTGTCAAACTCAAGGCCTGCAGGCCCGATCTGGCCCATAGGGTGCTTAGATCTGGCCCATGGGGACACCCTGGAAACAGCAAAGGATCAACCCGCTATCAGAGAAAACGAGGCTCGGGAGGGCTGCATGCAGCAGGAAGCCATTGCAGACAAAAACGGAGTCAGGAGCTTGTTTTCTCTGGCAGAGTGCTCGGGCCACCGCAGGCACCCAACACGAGTGACATCAAGCTGTCCATGCCCATTCTGGCCCTCCCATCCCCTCCCCCGAGGTCAAACACAACACTGATGTAGCCCTCAATGAAATCGAGTTTGACACCCCTGCCCTAGACTAAAATGTGTCTTGTGAGTGCAGTAACTTGGTTGCAACATTTTTATATGCTTTTGTGTCAGAAGCAATGAGGCACTTCCAGGTTGAAAGGGTTAACCTGTGACATCACCGTTGCCCGGGGGATGTCCAGTTGGGGACATCTTCCATGTCCCCTTTAATGAGCCCACCGAAGTGGTACTTATTTATCTACTCACATTTGCTCTTTTTGAACAGCTAGGTGGGCAGGAGCTGGAGCTAATGATGGGAACTCACCCCATTACACAGCAGCACTCAGATCTCGAATGTGAGCTTGCTGATTGTCATCACTTACTTAATATAATATGTAACTTTGGCTATTGATGTGGGCTACAAACTCTCAATAAATAATGGTCCAATAAAAGTATAATTGTATAGAAAATAAATTATAATTATAAGCTTTCAGAAGCTGTAGAAAGACTTCCACGCACACACACACACACTTATTCACATTTTGATCTTGAAAAGGGGTTTGATATAACAATAGCACTTATATACCGCTTCATAGTGCTTTACAGCCCTCTCTAAGCAGTTCACAGAGTCAGCCTCTTGCACCCCACAATCTGGGTCCTCATTTTACCCACCTCGGAAGGATGGAAGACTGAGTCACTTGAGCCAGTGAGATTTGAACTGCCGAACTGCAGCCAGCAGTCAGCTGAAGTACCTGCAGTGCTGCACTCTAACCACTGCACCACCTTGACTCTAAAGCAGTTCCATAAAAATTTCCAACGTTTTTGTTCAGCATACATCCTAATTTTTCCTTCTAATCAAAGCTGCTGATAATGTGCCCAAGTAAGTAATATAAAAGTTATCAAGTTCCAATCAGCTCTAAGATACCAGAGACCTCTAAATATTAAATATAATGCCATAACAACTAATTTACAGCAAATAAAGCATTTCATGATTAGTAGCATTTGACAAAAAGAAGAGATTAAAACTACCTGTCTCAGAAGCAAAGTCCGCAGACGAATATACCAGAATAAGTAAAGGGAGCTTTCTAAAAGTCCCAGCGCAAGAAGATAAAAAGCTGCCTCAATGCAATATTTCTTATGAAGTACAAGCTTAATTCCTGAAATATTTATGGATATAAATATTTCCCACACCAGCCAAAAAATGAGCAAACTTACAGCATTCAATTGGTATAGAGGCAACTTGAAGGGACAAGACCTTCCCACTAGGCTGTGGGATATGGACACGAAATACGAGCCTCACTCTTGTGTTTTTTCTTCCAATATCCGTCTCCCCCTTCCGAAGCTCTATGTCTGAATTGCGGAGTTTCAGAATACCTGCACAGTCAATGCTGGAGAAAACAGAAGTCATAAACCAAGTGTTATCTAATTACACATGCATTTTTCTTGTCTGGATATCTGCAAACACAGCAGCCACCCATTTATAACAATAGCAATAGCACTTAAGACGAATATACTGCTTCATAGTGCTTCATAGGACGTGGTGGCTCAGTGGCTAAGATGCTGAGCTTGTCGATCAAAAGGTCGGCAGTTCAGCAGTTCGAATCCCTAGTGCCACGTAACGTGGTAAGCCCCCATTACTTGTTCCAGCTTCTGCCAACTTAGCAGTTCAAAAGCACATAAAAAAATGCAAGTAGAAAAATAGGGACCACTTTGGTGGGAAGATAACAGTGTTCCGTGTGCCTTTGGCATTGAGTCATGCCAGCCACATGACCACGGAGACGTCTTCGGACAGCGCTGGCTCTTCGGGTTTGAAATGGAGATGAGCACCGCCCCCTAGAGTTGGGGACGACTAGCACATGTGTGCAAGGGGAACCTTTACCTTTAGTGCTTGATAGCTCTCTCTGAGAGGTTTACAATGTCAGCCTATTGCTCTCAACAATCTGAGTCCTCATTTTACAGACCTCGGAAGCATGGAATGCTGAGTCAACCCTGAGCCAGTCAGGATCAAACTCCATGTTGCGGGCAGAGTTAGCCTGCAATACAGCATTCTAACCACTGTGACACCAGGGCTCCTTATCATGTTACGACTGCAAACTAGACATTGTACCTTTGTACTAGAACAAGTGGGAAAGTATTTATTTTGTGTGCAGCAATGGAGCTGTGGGATGGCAAAAACCACAGCAAGCTGCTGACAATACAAGCAATCACATAAATTCTGCTTGGTTTCTAGCCGTAGAGATCATCAGACATAGCACAATGCTGCAGGTTGGGCAGAGAAAAAGTGAAAAAGGCACGTCTCCAGGACTGATCTGAAAGGATCGTGACTATAAATGACTGACAGAAGTTAACAGCTGTGAAGTCTGCAAAGTAATTCTCTTGAAAACCACATCTAGCAAAAATGGATCACTTCGTACAACAATGGATCACCAGTTTTCAGGGACCATTTTTTAAAATAGAAAAACATATATAACAAACTGACTCTTCCTGGGTCAGTCAGTAGCAGATGTGCAGTGTTCCTAGTCATCAAAAGCATTGCTTGCAGTGTCATAAAACCCTCTCATTTCACATTCTCCCTCTACACAAATGAAGGCAATGAGGAAGAGGGAGGAAGTCTCCCTCGTCCTCATTCAAGCAAACCATCACTTAACAACACCTTCAACTACAGCCATGCTTGCGCTGACAAGAGGCAGAAGGGAGGAGTGGGAATGGAAAATAAAGGTTGAAAGAACAGAATTGAGACAGCCAAATGTGTTTTGGGAAACCACCGAGACTATATTGAAATAAATCCATTTTAGCCTACTTTGCTGATGTTAGTACTTCACTACCTCAGAGACAATATATTTTGCCTTATTTGGAACAGACCTGACATTTTTTAAGAATCAACATTAGTTCAAGGATAACAGACAAATATTAATGGGTGTGTGTGTGAGAGAGAGAGAGCAGAGGAGTTGTTATGAATGTGTCTGAAGGTCAGTGAAGAGTTGCTTCAGATAGTTGTAAATACTCAAACACAAACTAAAGCTAAGACCTTTTGTATATACTCTTTGTGAATGTTCCTGTGGATATGTCTGTGTCGGTACGTGCATACACAAGCATGTACATATATTTACACCGATATAAACCAACTAATTCCAGGATACAAAAGCCATCTGCAGCTGCATAATCTTATTCGTACTGCATCATGAAACACCTGCACTCCAGGTGTCAGCCAGCTGTTTTTGTTCTCTTAATGTGTCCACTTCAAACCGGAAGAATCACATCCCAAACAGACGTTGCAATGAGCTGCACTCGGAAGTTGATATATGAAGATTATAGTATAATATACTTTTTTTAAAAAAAAAATACCGCGTATCCTGAAACCCACAAAAGCCTATGAATTCTGGGATACAGCGTATTGAATTTGCTAGGCAGAATCCTCGGACCTACCTGGCAGTCATGTTGTTTTCAGGTAAAAGAGGAATTTCCAAAACCTTTGTGCTGGCAAGGATTATTTCTTGACTTGCCGTGGCAACAGTTTTTCCTGTGATTCTGTGCACTTGGTAAAAAGCATGTGGCCGTAAGTAACGATCATCTGCTGTCCCAATAAACATCTGAAGATTTACAGGTTTTTCATTGTAACCTAGGAGCTGATGAGAAACCAAAAAAACGGTTAAAAATTAATGATTAGCTTTTCAGAGTGAAAGTGTTAAAACTGCAGACATGATTTCAGATACAGATGCATATTTCTAGCATTTGTTTCCCCGGAAAAACAGCTCACAAGCATATGATGCCTATAATAAAAATTTAAAGTGGCAAACCTTACAATCAAACCACTCTGCTGCGCTTGGCTTTTAAAACTGTGTCACAAAAATAATTTACTATTATATAGTTTCCTTTTCTAAAATAACTTTTTTGATTTTGGCCTCATTCACATCCCAAAGATGCTTTTTCAGGAGGCAACTGGATTCTCATGTTTTTCTTTTGAAGGCGTTTCACTTCTCATCCAAGAAGCTTCTTCAGCTCTGACAGGATAGTGGGCTATGTATAGTGGAGAACTCTGAAAACCTCTCAAAGCTGAAGAAGCTTCTTGGATGAGAAGTGAAACGCCTTCAAAACTAAAACACAAAAGTCCAGTTGCCCCCTGAAAAAGCGCCTTTGGAACAACCATGACCTGGATGATCTACAGACCTCATTCAAAGTGTTGGTTTTTACCTAGATCCATCCTAGAATTAGGCAGGTATTTCCTGTCAATGAGAACGATTAATCAGTGGAAGAGTTTGCCTCCAGTAGCTGTGAATGCTCCATCACCGGAGGTTTTTAAGAAGAGATTGGACAACCATTTGTCTCCTTCTTAAGCAGGGGGGATCTATTAGAAGACTGCCAACATCCCTTCCAACTCTGTTATTCAGTTACCTTAGAAATCCTAACTAATTGGTATCCCCAAATATTTTAGATATTGCTCCTGTATATGCGGTCCCCAATGAGTTACCTAAAGCCATAATACAAACTCTTTTTTAAAAAAGTCAAATACTATAATAGGAGCCTTATCTTCCACTAGAAAAGATGTTGTCGTGAGACAGCCTTTCTACAAGTCCTACTGGGTCCATCCTATTGCAGTCTACTGGGAACGCAGTGGCTCAAGGTTAGGATGCTGGGCTGATGATTGATTGGCAGGCTAAAGACCTGGTTGCTACCTTGTGGTGAGGTGCCCTCTCATCATTCACTTCAGTGGGCAACTTAATGGAGACATAAAAGGAGCCCCCACCTTGAGTCTCTCAAGCAATGGTGATGTCACTGGTTGATTCTTTCACCACGGAAGCTCTTCCAAAACAGAAGTCTAGTATTGCAGTCCAATTATTAAAGGAGAAAGGGGAAAGGAACGGGTATCCCTCCAGTTGTTTGAAACTACGACTCTCAGTTTCTATTTCCATTGGCCATGATGAATGGGACTGACAGAATCCAAAACAGCTGGAGGGTGCCAGATTGCCTCACCCTTAAAACAGAAGCATTGTGACTTTGCTTGCCAAGCCTTCTGACGATTTTTGATTAACTGCTTCCCGATCTGTTCCAATATAATTCAGCAGTGGTTTTAAGCTATAATTTTATTTAGGGGAAACTGTATTACGCAACTTAGAAGAAGAACTCTGTGGGTGTAAATGCAAGCAGCAATAAAATGCAATAAGTCTGTCAAAATCAAAACCATCAAGGTATAATCCCACATGGAAACCATTTAGATCATTAAAATAAAAGTCCCACTTTGAATTGCAACATTCAATTTACATTTAATTCATTTCAGCTCTTATTACCAAGGAATATCCTTTCTCCCTATCCATCTTAATCATATTCATATTTGGCGAGAAGCATCTATATTCAATTAATAACACCCAAGATCACTACCAAGCCTGCTTTGGAGGCTTCCCATTCTGCAGCAAAGTCAGCTGATTTGTGTGTGTGTGTGTGTGTGTGTGTGTGTAATTTTTATTAAGAATTTTGATTACAATAATTGATGATACAGTAAATGTCTTTCTGGAATGTGCTCCCTTCTTCCTAAGAAGCTGCTGCTTCTCTGTAATCCATCACACCAGCTTCCCCTCCGTGGGCATCATATCGCACAGCATCAGATGTTTCACTTATAATAACTCCAAATAAGAAAAACTGCCCTTTTTAAAAGGAATAATAATAAAAAGCAGCCCAAGATTACACTCTGCACTTGTAGGTAGCAATAAATTGTGCATTCTTTTAAAAATAAAATCTACTCGTATTATTTCAAACTAGTGGGAACAGTCAGTGCTGGCTGTTATTGAAATTGCACAGATCAATTAGCTTTAATTATAAAACTCACTGGGATAACCTGGCTAGTGGCTCTCAAAATCTCAACGCTGTTTAAAATAGAATCGGAGCAGACGGAGAGCATCAGCCTAGCAATAAGATCCAGAAGACCAAAGACGGCTGCTGCTCTGCCCTAAATTGTCCTGAAAGCCCAACATCACAAATCAGGACCTAGTAGTCAGCCATTAAGAACGTGTTGCCATATATATTAGCAGAATCAGCAAAAAAACTTATTGGCTTTTCAGGAATTTAAAGTGTATGTGTTGTGGTCTGCCAGCAGCCTGCGGAGCTGGCAGCAAAGTCGGACAGTGAGGAGACTGGGGAGGAACATGGGCCAGTCCTGGAGTCTGGGGAAGGCCTGGACGAGGGCTCTGCATCAGAGGCAGAGATGGGGCCAGGGCCATCTGGGAGTTATGTGCGGACTCCGGAGCCTCATAGAGACAGAGGAACAGGGGGAGCCTGTTCCTAATGCACAT
Source organism: Ptyas mucosa (assembly GCA_012654045.1). NCBI lineage: Eukaryota > Metazoa > Chordata > Lepidosauria > Squamata > Colubridae > Ptyas > Ptyas mucosa. Next base: position 7,739,309 of record WNWU01000024.1, read on the forward strand.
ATGCGCAGAACTGAAGGCAAGAACAGTTAAAACAAAAGGGACGACTCAGGAGTAAGGCTTGGGGATGATTGGCCCCTCCCATAAGACATAAAGGAAGAGCAAAGGCACGTGGGCCTTTGCAGGAAGTAATGTTGTGGATGGTGTTGGTTTGTACTTTGAAGCTCCGTTTTTGACTCTATGTTTCCACGTGGCCTTGCCAAGATAATTGCCAATTTGGCAGCATGTCAAAGATAAAGGTGGGTGTTTACCAGCCTTATCCGAAGGACTGTGGCAGACTTCTGTTGGAGTATTTATAAACTCTTGGTGATTCAGCACACACTGTGAATGAAAGGAATTCACAGCCGTTAAAATTTTTAAAAAGGGGTTTTGGGACTAATTGTGTGCTTTTACTATATCAGGAAGCCTAGGTCAGAACAGTATGTTTTCTTCCTGCTACAAACAAAGCTATCCTCCATTCACAAATATATTACAGCAGCTAAGTATTATATGTATAATATCATATTTTCATCATTTCACCAGAACTGAACAGCTATGGTGTTTTATTTTTCCCCATTATATTTATGAGTTTAGTTCCTTCCCTCATTTTAACTGGTTTGCTGTAATTCCACTAATCTCTCAATGAAACTTCCCCATCTCAAGAACGCCAATACTTTCCTTCCATATATGTGCTAACAATGGTGGTAGTGAAGAAAATACGATAGGAAAGATTAACCAACTAATTTATGGAAAGTGAATCAATCAAGCATAAATTACTCAGATTGGAGAAACATTTTTATATTCCTTGGAGGTCAGTTGTGACCCCCACAATCCACAAAATCCTATCAAGTCACAAAAAGCTAAGGAAATGATCATGATGAAAAGTGAACTGAAAACTCCTTACGAATTAAGGTGAATATGTCTCCTGGCAGGATAAAGTTGCACAATCCAATCTGGTTCATGCCGAAGTTGGGCTCCAGCATGAGGCCAAAAGCTTGGAAGAGAAAACCTCTGGTCCCAGTGACCGACCCAGATTGGATCCCAAAAACACCTTATATTAATTTATTCAAATGAGGAAAATAAGGTAACCAATAGCAAACCAAACATAATAAAAAAAAACCCTCTTAAAAATACCTAGATGCTTTGATCCTTCAATTCTCAATGGCCAAGGAAATTTGGCTAAAGGTCATGGATCCATATGTGGTTTATAAACCACTGGCTGCTGATCTCTATACCAGAAGATGAGACTGATCCTCCAGAACATTTTCAGAGTATGTCTAGTAAATGCAGGATTAATTTCTAGTTTCCAATACGCTTTCCTTTTCTGAATACTTCAAAGCAAAAATGAATCTATCCCAACGCTTTTATGCCACCCAATGGGGCATGCAGACTTTTAATTCTCAATAGATAGGAAATTTGCAGGAGCCATGTTTTTCCCTGAGATTCTGAGATCCTTATAAGAGTGAATCTCTCTGGCCTGATTTAAGACACTTTTCTATTTAACCATTTCCCCTGCTAAAAGGTATCCCAGTTCAGGGGGAAAGTCTTCTGATTTTGTTTTGAACAGAATAAGTGCTCCGATTTTTTTTTAAAAAAAACCCACACAAAATACTGCAGCTGCATGCTGACTGACTGTGCAATCCAAAATATTAATACAAATGGGACCTTGATAAACCTTCCAATGGATATTATATTAAATGGCTGACATTAATGCCAGTCTGTGTCCTTTACACAGATACTACACTCTAGTGGTTGTGTTATAAAACATGCTTTCAAATACATTTTAAAATACATATATAACATGTTTAAAATACATTTAGAGTTCCTGCAGTTGCCCAAATATAGGCATGCTTATATGCGACTATTTTTATTCCATAAATATAATCACATACTCTTCACACGAGGCATCATACAGAATATTGTAAATAATAAAAAATTACAGCACCATCTCATGACTGACCTCTAAAAACCCTCCACCCGTAACTATATACTGTGACACACAACCCATTGCTTTGCAGATGAAACTCTGCCAAGCTGTTTGTGTTTCTGTATCGTTTCCATAGCAAAGGTCAGTGTATGCGTAAGTTAAACTAAAGCTGGAAGGCTAAGGAGAGAAGGTCACTACAGGATAAGCTACAATAGCCTCTCTCTAAAACACCTTGAATTGCGGTAGTGTGTTGTCACAGGTAGGTTTCCTTAAATGTGAATGCAATGCAGAAATAAAAGATGAGGTTAGGGAAAGGAGTATTTATTTGCTTTTTTCCGTATTTTCAAACCTTTCTCCGAAACCGATGCCTTGCAACTAATTTCAAGGTCAAACCTTTGGCTCCATCAGCTGTACAACTATTTTAGAATGGTGTGACCATCCAAAATCCCATTAGGTTCCTTTCAATTAGACTTTTGACACTTTTTTTTTTTACTCCATTCTTTGATGGGAGCATTAACAAACCCTTGACTGAATTGGGTGCCTGACTGTCAGCAGTACGTGGCACAATCCATCGCATTCATTAATACCACCGATTAATGCAACAACAATATCCCAATTTTAAAAGGCGACAGTTTTCTTTTGCAGCAAGCAGAAAGTGTTTGCTTTTCATTTGTCCTTCCGTCTGTATTTGCCCTTCTTTGATCTTGAGCTGCTTTTTGTTTGCAGTTTATAAGCACAGAGATCAAAGGAATTATGGATAAGGGAAATGAGAACATGTGTTCTGATCTGACGTAAAAGGCAGTCTGCAAAGCCAGGCCCACCTCTTGCTTTCTTTCAATAGGCCGTTGTTTTTTTTGTTTTGTTTTTGTAATGTAATCAGCGAATGCTAATCAATGTTCCAGATTCAAATTCCATTTCTTGATGTCTAGAACATTTCATAAACTCACCTAAAACACACGAATGATAGAGACAAATTTTTAAAAAAGGATGAAAGAGCTGATATTAATTCGACCACTGTTTTGGCCGGGCAGAAAATATCTCCTGACCAAATATAGCAGTCGCTCATATTAAATAAAATAACTTGTCTGTACTTGAGACTTCTGTGTTATAAAGTTCTAGAATCTTTTAGGTGCACAGAATTGAGACAGCATTGATTGCTTTTGCTGATGACCTTTGGAAGAGCCAGGATCAGAGGTGGGTTTCAGCAGTTCTGATCGGTTCTGGAGAACCGGTAGTGGAAATTTTGAGTAGTTCGGAGAACCGGTAGTAAAAATTCTGACTGGCCCCGCCTCCATCTATTCTCTGCTTCCCAAGTCCCAGCTGATCAGGAGGAAATGGGGATTTTGCAGTAACCTTCCCCTGGAGTGGGGAGGGAATGGAGATTTTACAGTATCCTTCTGCTGCCACACCCACCAAGCAATGCCACGCCCACCAAGCATTGCCACGCCCACCAAGCCACACCCACAACCGGTAGTAAAAAAATTTAAAACACACCACTGGCCAGGATGAAGATTGTATGTCGATCCTGGTTCTTCCTGAAGTCGGCGATCATAGCATACTTCTAAAGAGACTGTAACTGAAGAGTAACCTTCCTTCTTTCTCTGCAGGCTAATGCCAGTTGGTGTTGACAAGGCAGAGAGATCAAGTCTGTCATCCTTACTTGAGAGGTGCCTCAAGACTCAATGCCCTTGACCCTTTCTTTTAACCTTCACATGAAACCATTGAATGAGGCTATCTTGGATGTCAACTATGCATCTTAACCCTAGGATACCCTAGAGATTCTGCCAATGTCTTGTCCCGGTGTCTGGAGGTTGTGCGGGTCTGAATGGGTAAAACTGATTCAGATTCAAACTTGACAAGACCAAGTAGCTGTGTGTATTTGTATCTCGTAGTGCTAGGAACTCTTTGTCTTTAATCTTGGACAGGGATACAATCCCAATTTGAGGCTGGTGCGCACTTTGGGGAGAATGGAACGGACGTTGACTTACCTGAACGTCCATTTTTGGGGCGCTGCGGATACACTCCATAGCTGGGAATAATCCTCTTCTCTGACAGCAACTGAGAGAACTTTCATTTAAATTTATACATCACTCTGTGCTCTAGCTCCACCCCCTCTGCCCTCTATTCCCCAGTCTTGAACGAAGGTGCAACACAATACTCAAAACATCAAATTTTATTAAAACACGAATGTAACAGTAACGACAACGAAACCCATGGAGCAGGAAGCCCCAATAACAACAGAAAGGGTGGGTAATGGAGTGTATCCGCAGCGCCCCAAAAATGGACATTCAGGTAAGTCAACATCCGTTTTCCAGAGTGCTGCGTCTACACTCCATAGCTGAGACATACCCAAGCCTAATCCACAGGGTCGGGAGGCTGAGTGCTCCCATCAGAAGACCCCGAAACAACACTTTGTAAAATCCTCTGCCCGAAAGCCCCTTCGGCCAAGGCATAAGCGACAATTTTATAGTGTCTTATGAAGGGCGACAATGAAGTCCAAGTGGCCGCCCGACATATGTCCAACACCGAAGCTTGCATCACCCAGGCCGCCGATGTAACTGGACTCCGAGTGGAATGGGGCAAAATCCAGGACGGGACCAGGCGAGCCTGGTGGTCATAGGCGGATGCAATACAGGCCTTAATCCAACGTCCTACCGTTGATGAGGAGACCTTCTGGCCCATCGAAGCCGGGTGAAAGGAAACCAGAAGGCCCTCTGTCTTACGAAAGGAAGCGGTCCGGCGGATATAGCGATGCAGGGCCCTGCGAACATCTAAGGTGTGCCAGAAAATTTCTCGCTGGTGCTTAGGATCAGGGCAAAAGTCTGGTAACACGATCTCTTATGAGCGATGAAACCATGAATTAACTTTTGGGGTAAAAGTCAGGTCCAGCCGGAGCACTACCGTATTAGCATGAAATATGCACAGATCTTTCCAGACAGAAAGTGCCACGAGTTTGGAAATCCTCCGAGCCGACGTAATCGCCAACAGAAAGGCCACCTTAAACAAAAGAAACTTGAGAGAAACAGAACCAACTGGTTCAAACGGAGGAACCGTGAGGGCCTGCAGAACCAAGGATAAATCCCATGACAGGTAACGATGGACCATGGGAGGACAGAGGTTCGAGGCACCATGCAGAAAATCCTTCACCCACGGATGCTGAGACAATGAAGGGTAAGGTGGGCAGGAAAGCACTGTGGACAGAGCCACCACTTGCCAACAAAGGGTGGCCGGAGCCAAACCCCTGCCTAAACCCGACTGGAGAAAGTCAAGAACGTCCTGGACGGCCGCTGAAGTTGGATCCACATGACAGCCAGAACACCAACGACAAAAGGCTTGCCAAGAAGCTTCATAGATACGCGTCGTAGATGGCCTGCGTGCTGCCTGCATCGTGCTGATCACCATGTCCGAGAGTCGACCTTTCTGCAAAATGACCCGTTCAAATGCCAGACGGCCAACTGGAGCCATTGAGGTTCTGGATGGCAGATGGCCCCCTGGCAAAGAGCGATCCGATGAGGAGGAATCACCCACGGGTCGGACATTGAAAAGTCAGCATACCAGGGCCGGCGCGGCCAATTCGGGGCCACCAGCAGCACCTCCCCTCGTTCCACAATTAGCTTCCATACCACCTGTGGAATCAAAGTTATCGGCGGGAAGGGGTACAACAGTCCGTTCGGCCAATGACACCGCAGGACGTCCGAGTCCTCTGCCAATGGAGTCAGATAAAGGGTCACGAAACGAGGGAGCTGGGCGCTGGAGGGGCTGGCGAAGAGGTCGACGAGTGGAGTCCCGAACCACAGGGACAGTTCGTGGAACAACCGCGGTTGCAGTTGCCACTCGGCCGGGTCGATCAGTTCCCTGCTGAGCCAGTTCGCTCTCGTGTTGGTGGCCCCTGAGATATGGTCCGCCCAGATCGACAGATGACGCTCCGCCCAACTGAAGAGCCGCTTCGACTCGATCTTCAGAGCGTGTGACCACGTCCCTCCTTCTCTGTTCACGTGCGCCTTGGTGGCTGTATTGTCCGTGAGGACTAGTACGTGACGTCCCTGAATGGAAGCACGAAAGTGTAGAAGTGCCAGCCAAAGTGCTCGAAGTTCGAGGAGGTTGATGCTGTGGAGGCGTTCCGATGGGGACCACAGATCTTGGGCCACTTGATTGGCGAGAAGTGCGCCCCACCCGTGAAGGCTGGCATCAGTGGTGATCGGATGGCTGCCGACGTCCACCAGCGCAGAGAAAGTTGCACTTGTGGGGGCACGCGCACCTCCCGGGCCAAGTTGGAGCACCCCTTCCTCTGGAACGGAAGCAGCAGCCACTGAAGAGGGCGAGAGTGCCTGCGTGCCCAAGGAACTATGTGGAAGCACGAAACAAGCTTCCAGAGCAATTGTGATAGAGTCAATAGTAGAACCGAGCGGCGGGTCAGGACCTGGCCCACCAAGGTCATGATGTTCTGTACCCTCTCCGGCGACAAAAACACTTGACCTTTCTCCGAGTTGATGATGGATCTGAGGTGCAGGATTGAGGTGGCCGGCACCAGCTGACTCTTGTCCGGGTTTATGGTGAGCCCGTGAGCCCGAAAGGCCGTGAGCACCAAGTCCATGTCGTGAGACGCCAGGGACCGGGTGGATGACAGAACCAGGACATCAGCCAGGTAACATAAAATCCTCACAGGAACCTTGCTGAGGGATGCGGCAACCACCGCCACCAACTTGGTGAAGGTCCTGGGGGCTGAGGAGAGCCCGAACAGCATGGCACAGTACTGGTAATGTCTGCCCACAAACTCAAACCGCAGAAAGCAGCGATGCGATGGATGTACTGGCACATGAAGATAGGCCTCGCGTAAATCCACTGACTGCATGAGATCTCCTCGTCGCACAGCAGACAGAATTGATCGCAGCAAATGCATCTTGAATCGGCGGTAATGCACCGCCAGATTCAGTTGCTTCAGGTTGAGGATCCCCCGAACCCCCCCCCCCAACTCTTGGGCACCAGAAATAGGATTGAGTAAAATCCTGTCCCTAGCTGGTCCGGCGGAACCGGTTCAATTGCCTTGATGTCCAGCAAGTGTTCTATCTCCGCCAACATCAGACAACAAAGCTCGAGAGAATGAGGGATGGGGCACCCCAGGAAGCGGCTTAGCGGGCAGTCCGCGAACTTGATCAGAAGACCTTCCAAAACTGTACAACGCATCCAAACATCTGACATCGACAGTTCCCACTGGCGGTGAAATGCTTGGAGATGACCACCTACCGGACCAGGCGCTGGTGAGTCATTTGCGGCGCCTGAAGTTTTTGGACCCGGATCCACAGAAGAGTCGTTTTGCAGCTGCCTGAGGTCTCCCACAGTCTCGGAACCGCTGTCTGTCTGAGAAGCGATCGGCCGATTGAAAGGGCTGTCGATAGGCGGAAGAACACCCCCCCCCCCCCACTGGAATAGAAGCGAAAGGACTCACACTGAGAGTAAGGAGTATATCTCCTGTCCTGCTTGTGAAAGGCTGAAGGCAGTACTTTCCTCTTGTTCTTGTCCTCGACAAGGACCGGATCCAGGGCAGCCCCGAAGAGGGCAGGCACGTTGTACGGGGCAGCTGCCAGCTTCCATTTTGTTTTTTTTAATCAGCCTTCCAGGAGCGCAGCCAGAACAGACGCCATGAAGTGATGGAAGATGCCATGGCGCGCAACACAGATTTCACAGAGTTCAGCGAGGCATCAGCTGAATATTCTGTCGCTGCAATGATCTTCTTTCAATTGATTCCACAATAGCAAAACTAAACGAGTCTAAAAGTTCCTGAAAAACCTTTGCAGTCACAACTCGAAGATTTGCTGATTCACCAGACATTAATCCTCCAACCCCAGTATCAGCCATGTTTCACTTTATATTTATTCAGCTATCAGGTCAAAATCCAAATATTTTCACAGAATGTAAAGATTTAGATTAATTGAAGTCAATGCCCAATTCTTTTTCATTCCACTTCCACTTTAAGATGTAATCCAGTAGCTGAGTCTATGTTGTAAACGTTAACAAGCTTTAACAATCACTTTCACTAGTAGGTTTCGTTTTCACGCCCTCAGGCGCCATCTTTTTGCATTTTAAAATGGAGTTAAAGATTATTACCTTCTTTTCTCTTGTCTCCTGATTTGCTCAGCCAGCACCAAGATTCCAATTTATAATACTTAAAATTATGTTACTAAAGTACTTTGCTTAAAGTTATGTTGCTGAGGTGGTCACGGCGCTTGGCTCTGCTTTCTGCAGAGTCGTCTGAAGTCCGGAGCTGCTTGGCTGGCTTCTGGGGAACCTGCACACTTCGTGCTCCAGAGATTTCTCTGGGGACACTTGGGGGGCTCTACCCCCATCAGCCTGCTCTTCACTCTCCCCTTTGCCCAGGGAGAGACTTTCCAAGCCTCCCGACAGCGCTCACCAGCTGTTCGGGGGCTTTTAGGAAGCTTCAGAACGGACGCTCGTGTTTGAGCGTCTTCAGTGCAACGCGGTGCCACCGGAAGTCCCTCACTGCAATGATCTTGTTGACGTCCTGGTGTAGACGTGTCGCTTCAGGAGGCAGGCGCTCCTGCAACTGATGCAACCAAATCAAGGAAGCGCGACTGAAGAAAGAAGTGGCCGTAGCGGTTCAAATGGCCCAGGCCACAGCTTGATGTGATTTACGGAATGCCATCTCCACCCGCCTGTCGTCCGATTTTAGGCTGTTTAACGGATCCGACGAAATCACTGCCTGTGAAACGAGGTTCACCACCGGTGCATCAACAGCTGGCAAGTCCAACAATGACTCTAGCTCAGGCACAGGGCAGTAAAGTTTTTTGTCCAGATTACTGGGCACTATCAAAGACCCAGGTTGAGCCCAAGGAGCTTGGAGAATGTCCGTGAACAACTGGGAGCACGGGATAAAATCCTTCTCCTGTTTGGCCTGTTTGAACAAAGCATCATGGGGGCCAACCTCCGACTGGGAGGGGGTTGGCTGTGCCCCCACGGAGCCCAAATTCCTTGTTATTATAACTTGTGGAGTTATTCTTGTGGAGAAGGGATTTGAATAAAGCCGGCTGGAACAGGCCCGTAAAAGCCGGTAACAAACCCTCATCTTTGGAGAATTTGAGATCCTCCGGGTAACAAACCCTCATCTTTGGAGAATTTGAGATCCTCCGGGTAGTCATCCTCATGCTCCAAACCAGAAGACGAGTCCAACTCGTGCCGACAAGAAAAGCGGGCCCTGCGGGAGGCTGAAGGCTGCGAAGCCACTTGAGGCGCCCCGGTAGAAAGTCCTTGAGAGGCTTGCTGGGAACCAGCTGCCATGATGGCCGCCAAAGCAATAGAAAGCATAGTCTGCAGGTCAAAGTGAGTCGTAGCAGGAGGGGGCTCAGAAGCCCGAAGGCTGGCCGCCGTGGGGGTGAACATGGCGGATGGGGGCTGTCTCCAGGGGGGAGGACAAACACCCAACCCAGCAGCAGACACATCAGGCAGCAATTGCAAGACTCCCCTTGACAAGGCCAGAAGAGCTGGGGCGAGGGTCCCAGTAGCAGGAGGCGACGTGGTGAGAGGCACCACACGAGAAGTGGCCGCCTCACCATCAAACGAAGATGCCGCTGCTTGTTTAGCTTTATACTGCCAGCGCCCTATGGCGATGAAGAGCGTCCTTATCAGCTGCCGCTGATGCCTTTACAGAGAGGGACTTGCAGCTGACAGAAGCAGACCGCTTGCCCGTCTTTTTCTTGTGTGGCTTGGTCGACCTTGGAAGGCTGGCACCTTGCTCCAGGTCGGAAGAAAGCGACGAATCCGCCATTGGAACCTGCAGAAAAAACAGGTAGGTAAGACAGCGAGGAACCATGAACTGATATAGATATATATAGATAACTGATATATATATATGAACTGACAAAATAGCCGAATCAGCCGAGGCACTGACTAACACCAGGTCGAAGGCTGTAAGCGAAAGGTGCCAACGAGCAAACAAGTGAAGGACCCAGACTCGAAAGGGCCAGCAGACAATTGACCTGGTCAATTAAAGCCAGCTAGCCACACGTCAATGGGGAATCGGGAGATATACACCCCCCCAACCCCAAGTGGCTGGGGGGAAAAAATCGCCGCCACGCAGCAAGCACCGCAGTGGCAAAATGGTGGCCCAAAGGAGATGTCAAAATGGCGGCCGCACTCACACACAGGCTGCAGTCCGCCACGAGGTGTAAGGCTGCAACGCCGATCGCTAGGCAGGCACTAAGCTGGCGACCCAGAAAGCGGCCGCCCGGTTTCAGGCAAGGCAGCGGGCTCCCTTCTGAGAGACCCGCCGTTCCACGCAGTTCTGATGAGGGCAATCGAATGCCGAAGCGCAGTGCCACCCATGACAGCTGTCAGCCTCCGCTTGCCCATGCGCACCACTCCGCTGCCGCTGCACTAACGGGAGAGCCCAGGAAGAAAGAAGCGGCGGGGGGGTTACGATGGCGAACCGCCCAGCCCCCTCCTTACTGACAGCAGCATGGGTGGCTGGATCTGCCACGAAGGGTCAGAATACGGTGGCTGTGAGCGCTCCTCATGCACGCATGGAACGGCCCTGATCGGAGGCACGATACCGGCGACACAGCTGATGAGCGGGCTGTAATTAGCAAGTCTTCAGCTCTCCCAGGACCGAGTGGGGAAAAGAAAAAAGGAGCTATTCAAAATAAAGAAAAAAAGGCCTAACGCACTCCCTACACAGCACAGAGTCAAAAAAATCCTCTCAATCTGTCAGCAACTGAGAGAAAGACTGGAGAATAGAGGGCAGAGGGGGTGGAACTGGAGCACAGTGACGTATAAATTTAAATGAAAGTTCTCTCAATTGCTGTCAGAGAAGAGAATTATTCCCAGCTATGGAGTGTAGACGCAGCGCTCTGGAAAATTGAAGAGTACAATGGGAGGGGGAAGGACTACTCTAAATAAGGTAAAGGTTCCCCTCGCACATATGTTCTAGTGATTCCCGACTCTAGGGGGTGGTGCTCATGTCCATTTCAAAGCTGAAGAGCCAGCGCTGTCCGAAGATGTCTCCGTGGTCATGTGGCCAGCATGACTCAATGCTAAAGGCACACAGAATGCTGTTACCTTCCCACCAAAGGTGGTCCCTATTTTTCTTGCATTTTTTTTAACATGCTTTCGAACTGCTAGGTTGGCAGAAGCTGGGACAAGTAACGGGAGCTCACCCCGTTACGCAGCAGTAGGGATTCGAACTGCTGAACTGCCAACCTTTTCGATCAACAAGATCATTTTCGGCATTTAGTCATGCCGGCCACATGACCACGAAGATGTCTTCAGACAGTACTGGCTCTTCGGCTTTGAAACGGAGATGAGCACCACTCCCTAGAGTCAGGAACGACTAGCACATATATGAGAGGGGAACCTTTACCTTTACCTTTTTAGATGGAAAGTTACTTTTTTCTATTTAAATATAAATAGAAATTTTCTTCTGTATATTGTCACAAGATTGGAATTCTTATTTAAATTTAATAATGTAGATATGTTGTAGAATGCATCTTAGGATTTGTTAGTGGAAGTGTTGGAGGGAGAAGATACTAGAAAGATCAATTTCTATAATTGTTCACCAACAGAGGGAAAATCTGACTGTTTCGGTGTTATTCAGTGTCTTTTATGAAAAACGTGGAGATCTGAATTGTATTAATCTTGCCTACAATGTGTTTTATTTAGTAATATGAATATGGAAACTAATGTTTTTATTGCTTGCTTTAATTACACTCCCGATTAGTCTCTTATCTTCTCATTGCCTGTTTTCACTGGTTTATTGTTTTATCTATATGAATAGTCTGAAAGCTCTAAAACTTGTTTTAAAGAAAAAGCAGAAATAAAAACCCACCAAAATACAGGTAGTGCTCGAGTTACGACCACAGTTGAACCCAAAACGTCTGTGGTTAAACCAGACAGTTGTTAAGTGAGTTTTGCCCCCGTTTATGATCTTTGTTGCCACATCTCTTAAGTGAATCACTGCAGTTGTTAAATTAATACCCGGCTGTTAAGCGAATCTGGTTTCCCCATTGAATTTCCTTGTCAGAAAGTCACAAAAGGGGATCACGTGACCCCAGGACACTGCAATCATCATAAATATGAGTCAGTTGCCAAGCGGCTGAATTTTGATCACGTGCTGCAACAGTCGTGAAAAAGATCAATAAGTCATTTTTTCCAGGGCCGTTGTAACTTTGAACAGACACTAAATGAACTGTTGTAAGTCAAGGACTACCTGTGTAAGGCAACATTAAAGAAAAAAATGATCTTGAAAACATAAAAGGCAAGTCAGGAAAAAGCAAGCTAATATTTAAACAGTGGGGTTCCACATAAAACAATTCCCTCAGCATCGCTCTATCAATTCTCTTGCAAACTCCCTAGCTATCTGTGAGATATTTCAAACTGGCTATATTCTAATCCCATACATGCAGATTCCAACCATCAAAAATCTCAATGACATGTATGTGGGGCAGGGGAAAAGGTAGGATTAAATGCAAAATGGGAAAATGAAAGAAAAGCAGAAGCAAAAGCAAGGCAAATAGTAACTGGAATGAAAGAGACCAGCTGGCTGACGCACGTACGAATGCCAGAACCCGAAGAGAACAGCTGGCCGGTGCACATACATGCGATGGAACCCAGAAGAGCAGCTGGCCAACGCGCACATGTGCACTGGCCAGCTACACTCTTCCGGGGTCTGGGGCATATGCATGGGCATGGATACATGCACACACGTGCGCTTCAGTTTCAGCACTTGGTGCGAAAAGGTTAACCATCACTGGTATAGGGTCTCCTGTTTGAGCAGGGAGCTGGACTAGAAGACCTCCAAGGTCCCTCCAAGCTCTATTCTATTCTAAAATGGGTTAGGGTTCACAGATTACTCTCTGATTGCAATAATGTTTTTTCAAGACACTCAAGAAAGCCTACTTTTAAATTTTAAGAAACATGCACACAGCAGGTATGTGTTACAAACTTACATCATACCTATTTAGCCCTAAAATAGAGTTCAGTTATGGAGCTTTTAGATATCTCTAGAGGGGGAAAATATGAGATGAATTACCACCAAAAAGCAAGAGCAACTAGAGATAAGATCCACTTTGTAGCACTATATCAAAATTATCTGAAGAATGAACACTAAATGTGACAGAGAAGCTGATTAATAAAGGAACTGTTTGAACATATAACAAAGAGCTGTGATAAGATACGTGCTGCATTCAATTCTAAGTTAAAATTTCCGTTAAGTCCTCCATTACACTTCTGGTCACATATCAAGCATTTCACACTAGGTTCTCTCGTTTTACAATACTTTGTCTTTTTTTCCTGACATACCCAGTTCTCACTTGCATACCACAAAGCAGGAAAAGTGTGGTATTCCACTAACTGTTTCTCAATTAACTAACATAGCATAAGCTTTCTCCCTGACAGAAATTTTTCAATGATTCGTTGAACAGTAAAAATCAAACCTGCCTAACACTTACCCAATATAAAAATTCACTGGGTTCTCAAATCTGGGTCACTGTTACATCTTGTACATTTTTTCCAGATGCTCAAAAGAAACTGATCTGCGAGAAGAGTTTTGCATTTTCTTTTTTGGACTAGCTTTTCCTTGTGTCGGGGAATATCATGACTTTCTTCTAACTGTCTGGAACGGATGTTGTCTTCACACATGCTTGAAAATAGTCACATAGGGTGTTTTTCCGAAAATAAGACATCCCCTGATAATAAACCCAATCGGACTTTTGAGCGCATGCGCTAAAATAAGCCCTCCTCTGAAAATAACCCCCCCCAAAAGGGGCGTTGGTCCTACCTGAGACGCACTTTCTCGTTGGGTGGAGACAGCAGCCAGCATGGGTTATACCCACCCCTTCAGATTCATGGACTGAGTCTGTCATCACTGTTAAGTCCCGCCCATGTTACTGGGCAGATCCAGCTTTTGGCGAAGGACGGAAAAGACAGACTCAGCGTGTGGGAAGCCAAGAGAAAGGTAAGGAAGAGCAAGATAGAGAGACCAGACTGGTGAAAGGAGAATCTGGCTGCTGTCTCCACTCAATGAGAAGGTGCGTCTCAGATAGGACCAACGCTCCTTCTCCATTATGGGTGGAGACAGCAGCCAGCATGGGACATACCCAAGTTCACTGTCCCGAAACACCGGGGGGACCAGGCTGGTCCGAAGAACCCTCCCCCAAAAGGACCCTTTGCAGAACTCGGCGACCAAATGCAGCATCCGCCGAAGTGAATTTGTCCAGTTTGTAATGCTGGATGAAGGGAGACGGTGAAGTCCACGTCGCCACCTGGCAGATTTCGAGCAAGGAGGCCTGGGTGGCCCAAGCCGCCGACGTCACCGCACTGCGGGTCGAATGTGCCATCAAACGAGGTCTCAGCAAAGAATGTAGTTTGTAGGCAGAAGCAATAGTTTGTCGGATCCAGCGACCGATGGTTGTTGATGACACCTTGCAACCCAGGGATATTGGCAAGAAGGAGACAAATAACAATTCTGTTTTGCGGATGGCAGCTGTCTGCTTAAGATACACCCGAAGCGCCCGCCTGACGTCCAGGGTATGCCACCTGCGTTCCCAAGGATGAGCGGGATGAGGGCAGAAGTTAGGCAGGATGAGTTCCTGTATGCGGTGGAACGTCGTGTTGACCTTAGGCATGAAGGTAGGATCCAGTCGAAGCACCATGCAGTCTGCATGCAGAGGTCACTACGAGTAGAAAGGGCGGCGATCTACGAAATGCGGTGAGCCGAGGTGATGGCAACCAAAAAGGAGACCTTACACGATAGTAGATGAAGGCTCGTTGTACACAAAGGTTTGTATGGAGGACCCGTAAGCGAGTTCAACACAATCAAGAGGTCCCAAGTAGGGTAGCGATGCAGGACCGGAGGACCCAAATTAGTAGCGCCACAGAGGAAACGACGGGTGAGAGGGTGTTGAGCCAAGGAAGACAAGGAGCCGCAGGTAAGTATCGACGAGATTGCCACCACCTGCCGCCGTAAGGTGTTGGGGGACAGGCCTTTGGATAGGCCCTCCTGGAGAAAGACCAAAATGTTCACTATCGAGGCATGTAAAGCCCGAACCCCGTTCCGGTCACACCATGCACAGAAGGCCCACCAGGTGGCCAAATAGATACGGTGCGTAGAAGGCCGCCATGAAGCTTGAATCGTGTGGACCACATCCGGCGGGATGTTAGCGTCCCTTAAAATGCACCGCTCAACCGCCAAGCAGTAGATTGAGCCACGGCAGGTCCAGATGTTGAAGCCCCCCTTACGTCCGCCTCCTAGGGAATGCGCCACGGAGGGACGACAGGCAAGGAGATTAGGTCCACAAACCAAGGCCTCCGAGGCCAATGAGGGGCCAGAAGAATCACTTCCGCACGCTCCAGCAATAGTTTGCGTATGATCCTGGACAGGAGGGAGGTCGGCGGAAAAACATACAGGAGCCCCGGCGGCCACGGGGACTAAAGAGTGTTGACGGACTCCGCCAGAGGCAACGGGAAGCGAGAGAAGAAGTGCGGGAGCTGGGCGTTCTCCTGAGTGGCAAACAAGTCGATCTCCAGAGCTCTGAAGTGGTCTGTCAGGTCCCTGAAGATCTACGGAAGTAGACGCCACTCCGCATGGTCCACTCGCTGGCGGTTCAACCAATCCACCTGAACATTGGCGGATCCAGAGATGTTCTCTGTCTTGAGCAAAGGAAGATGACGCTCCGCCCAGAGACCCAACTTCATAGCCACTGCCATCAGGGACCTGGACCGTGTTCCCCAGAGGCGGTTGATGGGCGCCTTGGCTGTGATGTTGTCCGTGAGGATCAGGATATGGGAGCCAGACACAAGATGGTGAACGGAACGCAGAGCTCTGGTGGCTCAGTAGACTAAGGCAGTTATTAACATCCACTTACATCTGCTGCCTGCAATTACTGCAAGTTCAAATCCCACCAGGCTCAAGGTTGACTCAGCCTTCCATCCTTTCTAAGGTAGGTAAAATGAGGACCCAGATTATGGGGGCAATAAGCTGACTTTGTATAAATATACAAAAGTATGAAGGCTATTGCTTAACACATTGTAAGCCGCCCTGAGTCTCCGGAGAAGGGCGGCATATAAATCAAATTTTTTTTAAAAAAAGAGCTAGGAACACCACCTGCAACTCCAACCAGTTGATCGGTCTGCGAGCATCGCTGGTAGTCCACCGGCCTTGAGCCATCTGACCCTGACAATGGGCCCCCAGCCCCGAAGGCTGGCATCCGTTGTCATCACTATTCTCTGTGGATCGAAGAAAAGGCAACCTGCTGAAATGGCTGGGGAGTGCCACCATCGGAGAGACCTGCGCACCCTCTGGGGATGTGGGAGTTTTAGGGAGGAAGTCCCCCTGCCCGCCTTCTGCAATTGCAAGAGAAACCACTGAAGTTCCCGGGAGTGAAGTTGGGCCCAAGGAACAATGGAGATAGCGGAGATCATCTTCCCCAAAAGTTGTGATAGGACAAAGGGGGAAATGGTTCTGCAACCTTCAACCCTGGCAACCAATGATCTCAAACTTTCCTGCCTTTCTTCTGATAAGTAGACCCTCCCCACCACGGAATCTAGAGCAAACAAGTGGTCGGAATAAGATGGCTCTTCTCTGTGTTAATGGAGAAGCCATGGGAGGCCAGAGCCGGGAGGGTGGTCTGCATGTCATTCAACGCCTGCTGAGAGATGGAGGATAAAATGAGGATGTAACCCAGGTAACACTGGAGACGGATGGACCTCGATCTAAGGGAAGCAGCCAAAGCCGCCAAGACTTTGGTAAAGGTCTGAGGAGCAGAGGAAAGGGCAAAAGGCAGAGCCCTATATTGGTAATGGGATCCCCCATAGTAAAATCTAAGGAACCTTCTGTGGGAGGGGAGGATAGGAATGTGGAGATAGGCCTCAGTGAGGTCTATTGAAGAGAGATCGCCCCTCCGAACGCCATCGAGAATAGATTTCAATGACTGCATCTTAAATTTACGGTAAACGACATACCGGTTCAAACGTTTAAGGTCCAGAATAGGTCTCCACCCCCCGATGACTTAGGGACTAGAAAAACCCGGGAGTAAAATCCCGTCCCCTTTTGATCATCAGGGACCAGTTGGATAGCCCTGATTGAAAGGAGATGCTGAACTGCTGAATCCATAAGGCACCTCTTTATGACGTTTCTAGAAAGCGGACAGCAGACAAAAGACATCGGAGGAGGAGAGACAAATTTGATGGCCAAGCCGGATGTTAATGTGGCCAGGACCCATTTATTGGATGTGGTACGCTCCCAATGGTGGACAAAGAGGGCCAATCTGCCCCCAATGGGAGGGTCTGGGATGCAGTTTACGACGGCGCCAGTAAAAATGACCTCCTCCCATTCAAAAGGGCCATTTGGATACAAAGGATCTACCTCTGGGAGCCCTGTCCTGGGCGCCTTGCTGTCTGGAATTAAAACTCCCGTGCGGCCTAGTCGCAGTAAAGGAAGTGTTATCCCCATCAAAACTTCGTGGTTGGATACGAGAAGCGTAAGGCTGGAATCAAGACTCCCCTCTGTGGAAAGCTGCTGGCAGAACCTTCTTATCCTTAGTTTCTACAAGAAAAGCATCTAAGGCCTCGCCAAACAATTTTGAGCCCAAAAAAGGGACAGAGGGCAGGCACCACTTATGTCTAGCATCTGCCTGCCAATGGCGGAGCCAGACTAAGTGGCAGACCACCAAAGAAGATGCCATGGACTTAGCAGCAAATCTGGCCGCATTCAGGGTGGAGTCTGCCAAAAACTGTATGGCCGTGATTATCTTGTTAAGGTCCTATTTAACATGGACATCCTCCGTCAAGTTCTCCTGCAATTGACGCAGCCATAGTAACTTGGTCCTGTTAAAAAAGGAGGCAGTAGACGCGGAGCGAACTGCCCAGGCCGCCCCTTGAAAGGGGCATTGCAGGACTTGATCCGAACGCCTCTCGTCGAGTTGCAGGCCCTTGTCTGAAGCACCCGGAATGAAAGCATTAGATAGAAGAGCCGCTACAGGGGCGTCAATGGAGGGAACTTGGAGAAGTGAGGCCAATTCAGAAGCGATGTTAAAATTTCTTTTATCAGTTGTTGATGGAGTTGGTGCTGAACCTGGCGACGTCCACTGCTTCCTGATGACATCTAGAAACAGAGGTGGAGTAGGAATTGAGTCAAATACCTTAGGCGGTTCGGCGAAAAGGGGATCCAAGGCCCCTTGAGCCACTGGGGGAGGAGCCTGTGCCGAAGGGGTAGTTCCAAGTCGAGCGGTGTTGACCACTTTAAACAACAGCGATTTAAATAAGGACTGCGGAAACAGGCTCGTGAAGGCGGGCTGTTCCGGGGGCAGGCCTTCGTCCTCTGAAAGATCAAGGTCCTGAAGATCCATCTCCGCAGAGGAGGAAGCATGAGACCCCGTGGAAGAAACAGGAGAAACAGGGGCTGCCACCTCGTAAGCTTGTTCATGACGAACGTCCGAATGAGAAGCAGAAATATCAGATACAACCGAAAGAGCCCTGCTAGAGGGCCTGAATTGTAATGTAAGTGGTTGATGCACAGCTGCACCAATAATCTGATGTATCTGCTCTGGGGAGAGGAAAGAGACTTGTTGGTTGGTGCCAGGATCCAGGCTTGCAGGGGGCTGTGGAAGAGGAGGATCAGAAGAAACTGATAACAGAGGGGAAGCTGAGGCAACCTCCGGAGACACCTCTGGAACAGTCTCAGCATCTGTACCCCAGAGGGCGTCCGGATGAATGACCACTGGACAGTCTTAGAGGGAGGCTTGGTCAGATGGAACTCGTGATGAAGGAACCTCCTCTCCGGAAAGGGCCACCCTCTCTTTAGTAGTGGACTGGTGCCTGCTGGCCTTGGCACATAATTTTCTTAAAACCTTGTCCCGGTGCAACTCGGCACGGGAGGAAAGGGAGTGACTGGCAGACCGGTGGGAAGGTTGTGCAACACTGTCAGTGGAAGGTCTGACTGAAGAGTCCACCCTGGATAAGGAGTCCTCCGTTGCAAGAATGTTGGATGTACCTGCTCGCCGACCATGTTTAGATTTATGCAGGCTTTTAGGCATGTTCAGGGTAATAAGTTGGAACTGCAGCTGAGGAGGACCAACTTGAAAGGAAAGGTACAATAGCTGAAGGGCACAGACTGCAGTCTGGAGGCCAGAATGGATGTTGGCTTACCTGAACGTCCCTTTTCGTTGCGCTGCGTCTCAATTCATGTGTGGGATTTCATCGGTTGCTTGTTAGGGACCGAGCGTAATGTTTCTTTAATTTGCTTAGGTCACGCCTCCTCTGCCTCAGAGACCCTCAGTTGTTTCGCAAAGGCCTCATCTACCAACATGACCTATAAAGGAAGAAACAGGAGAACACTCACCGGCCCCTAGCTCAGGCAGCCAGAAGGGAGGGATGAATTGAGACACTGTGCAATGAAAAGGGACGTTCAGGTAAGCCAATGTCCATTTTCCATTGCGCTGCTTACTCAATTCATGTGTGGGATATACCCAAGCAACACACCCTATTGGGAGGGAGGCTGCCTGGAACCCACGCCAAACCCAGGATGGACTTGCTGCAAAACTCTATGCCCAAAGGATGCGTCATCTGATGCATACAAGTCAAGTCTATAATGTCTGACAAATGGAGTCAACGATGTCCATGTAGCTGCTTTGCAAATGTTCAGGACAGATGCCTGTGTGGCCCAGGCCGCTGATGTAGCCGCACGTCTCGTAAAGTGAGCCCACACCCTACCTGGGACTGGCCTACTCTTGGAACTATAAGATATGGAGATGCATGTCTTAATCCAACGGGCAATTGTCCTAGAGGAAACCTTCTGGCCCATTGAAGAAGGAGTAAAGGAGACTAAAAGAGCTTCCGTTTTGCGAAAGTGGGCCGTGCGAGCTATATATCGCAAGAGAGACATCCAATGTGTGCCATTGTGACTCCAACTGATGTTTAGGGGAGGGACAAAAGTCCGGCAGCACTATTTCCTGAGCACGATGGAAAGCGGAGTTCACTTTTGGTATGAACGAAGTATCGAGCCTAAGGACTACCGTATTGGGCCTAAAAATACACAAACCTGTCCTGACTGACAAGGCAGCTAGTTCTGACAACCCTCCTGGCCGAAGTAACAGCCAGGAGAAAAGCTACCTTAATGGATAAAAACTGAAGGCTAACCGATGCCAGGGGTTCGAATGGGGAAGCCGTAAGGGCCTGGAGGATTAAAGTTAAATCCCATGTGGGAAATCTGTGGATTACTGGAGGTCTGATATTGGTGGCAAGAATCCCTTAATCTTTGGGTCCTGGGCCAGAGAGTGGGAAGCATCCCTGGCTAAGATGATCGACAAGGCCGCTACCTGTCTACACAGGGTTGCTGGTGCTAGTCCCTTGTCAAGACCCTCCTGCACAAAGTTCAAAATGTCACAAATAGAAGCTGACGTAGGGTCCACATGGTTGTGAGAGCACCAAAAACAAGATCTTCCACAATGCCTCACATATTCTTGTAGTGGAAGGCTGCCTGGCGGCCTGAATGGTGTTAATCACCCTACCTGAAACATTGTCCTTCCTCAGGAGGATCCTCTCAAATGCCACACGGTTAATTTCAGCCACTGGGGGTCTGGATGTAAAATGGCCCCATGGCTGAGAGAGATCCGCTCCTGAGAAATTTGCCAGGGATGTGACACGGACAGGCCTACTAGGTCGGCGTACCAGGAACGCCTTGGCCAATGAGGAGCGATTAGTAAGACCTCCGCCCTCTCCATTATCAAGTTTCGAATTACCCTTGGAATAAGGGGTATTGGCGGGAAGGTGTACAGCAGGCCCTGAGGCCAAGGACAACGCAGAGCGTTGTAGTCCATCGCCCCTGGGCTTGGGAATCGAGAAATGAACTGCGGGAGCTGTGCGTTGTCTGGTCGAGCAAACAGGTCTACAAACGGCTGGCCAAACGTCCTCACCAGTCCTGGAACACATCCGGATGAAGATGCCACTCTGATGAATCCAGCTTTGTCCGGCTCAGCCAGTCTGCCTGAACATTGGAGGCCCCTGAAATATGCTCTGCCATCAGAGATAGTAGGTGAGTGTCAGCCCAGTTCAGCAAATTGTCCTCCTCTCTCATTAGAGACCTGGAATGTGTGCCCCCCCCCTCTCGATTTATATGGGCCTTTGGGCCACGTTGTCCATTAAGACCAGAACATGGTGATTTAACAGACTGTTCTGGAAATGACAGAAGGCTAGGTGGACCGCCCTCAGCTCCAACCAGTTGATACTGTTCTTGGCCTCCACCTGTGACCCCCTTCCCTGGACAACCTGGACCCCCAAATGAGCCCCCCAGCCTGACACAGGACTGATTGACCGATTGACATAGATCAATTAATGAGCATTGGCTTACTACAGCTGCTTTACCATCCATTGCTCCAAATACTGTAGCAAACTTAACCCCCTTATCAATAAGGCCACTTTTATTTTTTAAAAAATAGAGGATGTTAAATGCTTTGCTAGTACAATATTAAAGAACTATGCTTAAGCCATTCTCATTATCTGAGATCAGAGAGAGACCTGGCCTGGAATATTTTTTTTCTAAGAAAGTTTTAATTCTTGTAATCAATACAATGATTCACACATGAACATTGATATTTTATTCTAAAATGCTGCCATTTTTGCAGGCTTTCTAAAATTTCCCACATTCGTACTTATCCCATTTTTAAAGTTGGAGACATAACTTATTCTCTAATGTTTCTCATGCATTATAGATAATGGTTCTGAGATAATATTTGAACCTAAGTGTATAATCAAACTCTTAAGAGGCATGAAATCATCTCTTTGCTTATAATGGGTACAAATCACCCTTTAGGTTGGCAAAGCTTGTTTTTGCCACAGTTGACATAAATTATCTTCTTTAAGCATCATCTTCCTCAAACGTCATCTTCCTTCTAATATAGCCAAGGAAGCACTTTTTCTTACTTTCTTATTCACAGCCATTGTTCATGATAAGCTTTGGTTTTCCTAATATTTGTATTTGGAAGATATCTGTCAAGAAATCAGGAACCAGGATAGAGTTCAAAAGTACTACAAGTTTATTTCACGCTACCTATACACAAGAATCTGATCCACTAACAGTCAAGGCAAATTGGCCCCAGATAAGTCAACGGACTTCAAGGGAGGGGCTGGACTTGATGTAGAGATTTCAAACTGATGTTGCATTTGACCCCAACCAGGGGTGAAATGCTACCGGTGATAAAAACTACTGATTCGGTCAAACCGGTATTTCCGATGATCAGCTGTGCTGCGTGGGTTAGCTTTGCTAGAATTTCTATCTATGCTATGCTAGGATTTCCTGCTTTCTAGCAAAGCTAAATCGCGCGGCACTGCTGATTCCCCCCCCCCCCCACTGTTCTACTTACCTTCCCACGTCTCTTTTTGGCTCATACTGTGTATGCAGGTGCGCGCAGCGCATGTGCACTTTATGTGCATACTGCGCATGCAGCACGCTTGGTGCGCACTGCGTGCACCAGCAAACTGGTACCAAACCGGTTCAGATTTCAGCACTGATCCCAACCTTAGGCTCAACCTAGTCATCTCCTACAATACCTGACTTTTTTTTTCCTCCATGTTTTTTGACTTTCCTTAATGTGACACAGACCCTTTTAATTCTACCAGTTCAGTGGTTCTTGCTAAGCTATCATATACTGGCTTCTTTAAACATCCTCAGTTTTACTCTCATAGGAACAATTTGCAGCTGTACCTTCACATATTTCAATTTTCATGATTCTTTCAGAATTTCTCACCAAGAGTTTTCCTTGTACTTTTGTAAACAGATATCCAAAGTCTTGAATATCCAAGCCCAACACCTTCTATATTTTGAGCTTCACAGTCACATTTCCCTTTAATATTTCTGACAATTATATATCATCAATCAGTTCTTCCCTATCTTCCCTATCAACCAGGATTACATTCAAGATATCATATCCTCAATATTCAACAATATTTCCTATACATTTATTAGATATTCATTCATACAGTTATGACTTCTGATTATATTAGATCATTAAAAATCTCCATTATTACTACAGCTCTGTGAAAGTTTCATCAACTGCTCCAGAAAAGAACCATTCATGTCTATCAGTTACTTAGCAGTCCCTGCAATATTACCCTTTTCCCCCAAAGAAAACTTTCATTTTTAAAATCAAAGATTTTTTATGGAGAAAACATACTATTGACATGTAATTTCTCTCCCTCAATTCTAAGCATATTTCTTTTGAACAATATATACAATATATACACATATCTGCACATGTCAAGGACTTGTTATATATGAGGTTCAGTTTATTGTATAAACCTTGCAAAAGCACTACATCTCATAAATTATGGTATTCCCACCTGAAATATTGCAAGATTCAGGCAAGAATTCCCAGATCTCTTCAGATTCCTGAACACCAAAATAATAAACAAAATTGCAATATAAAAAAGATTTGCATGCATTGTTTATCTTAAAATACCTATCACAATATTTAAGTAGCTCAATCACTATCACAAAACAGAAAATCCTTAAAACTGTTGATTCAATAATTTCACTTGTAAATGAACTGCCCTGTTTTATAAAATTACTGCATTTATATATAAATGTGACTTGCAGTGTTGCATGTCCCAACTTCCTTCTAGACGAACTACAATACTCAGTTTTCTATCAAAAGGAGAAATGGAAAATATATCGTATATATACTTATACTCGAGTATAAGCGACCCGAACATAAGCTGAGGCACCTAATCTTACCACCAAAAAACTGGGAAAACTTATTGACTCGAGTATAAGCCTAGGGTGGGAAATGCAGCGGCTACTGGTAAATTTTAAAATAAAAATAGATACCAATAAAATTACATTAATTGAAGCATCAGTAGGTTAAATGTTTTTGAATATTGATTTCAAAGAAAAACAGTAAACTAGCTCTGTAAGTGGAAAAGAGGATCAACAAAAACAAAAATCTTGTCACCATGGTGAAGAGAAGCAGTTGTGAAATGAGTGACATGGTTGTTAAGAATGCTACAATGGGCATAAATGATGACCAGTCATAAGTGCGAAGACCGGTCAAAAGTGCGAGGACCTGTCAGAAATCACTTTTTTCAGCCCTCTGGGTAGTCCTTTTGTGCATGTGGATACTCAGAGGGCTGAAAAAGTTATTGTTGACTGGTCCTCGCACTTTTGACCAGTCCTCGAACTTACGACTGTCCTCACATTTTATATTTTTTGCCCTATCTTATCACCATGGTGAAGAGAAGCAGCTGTGAAATGAGTGACATGGTTGTTAAGAATGCACGGGCATAAATGTGAGGATGGTCAAAAGTGTGAGGACCTGTCAGAAATGACTTTTTTCAGCCCTCTGAGTAGTGCCTATACACATATATCACATGACCAGCTAGCCACGCCCACCCAGTCACTGGCTTGATCTAATTTCAGGCAAGTTCAAGCCTCTGTTAAGAGATACCTGCATTCTCTCTCTCGCTCGCTCTCTCTCCCTCCTTTTTCTTTTTCTTTCTCTTTCTTTCTTTGTCTCTTTCTTTCTTCTCTCTCTCTCTCTTTCTCCTTCTCATCTGGCATTCTTAGAGCTCCACTATTGATTAGCTTAGCCCAAGGGTGGGCAAATGTGGCCCTTTTACAACCTGTGGACTTCAACTCCCAGAATTCCTGAGACAGCCAAGCTGGGAGAATTCTGGGAGTTGAAGTCCACAGGTTGTAAAAGGGCCACATTTACCCACTCCTGGCTTAGCCTGAGCAAGGATAGCTAGCAGCCAATTATAATAAGCTCTCAATTACAATAAGCTCTCAACTCAAGCTCAGTGCACATGGGATCTCCCTAAACAGTGTGGATTTCTTTGTTTCTTTCTCCCTTGAAGCCCCCCGCCCCGCAGCCCATTTTTGCTTCCAGGGGGCTGCAGGGAGTTTTGCTAGGCACCCCCATGCCCCTAGCAAGCCTCCCTGCAGCCCCTGGGAGCCAAAAAGGGGTGCGAGGGAGGGGCGCCGCACCTCACCCCCATCCCCCATTTTGCCTTTAGCAAGCCTCCCTGCAACCCCTGGGAGCCAAAAGGGTTGCAGGGAAAACGGACGTTGCTTACCTGAACATCCCTTCTTGGCACGCTGCTGGAGAATCCAAAGCATGGGTAATCAATGGAGTGTTAGCCTGAGACTGAGTGTATGTTCCTTTAAATTTTGCCTTGGTTCCGCCTCCTTTGCTTGACTGGTGTCAGTTTTGTTCATGAAGATGGAAGAATCAGTAGGACTAGATCAAGTCGGAGGCACCCGGACCCAGAAGTACAGGGTGGGTTGGATTCTCCAGCAGCGTGCCGAGAAGGGACGTTCAGGTAAGCAACGTCCGTTCTCCAGCGCGCTGCTTGGAGAATCCAAAGCTTGGGATATACCCAAGTAAGTTCGATCAGGGAGGGCCAGCAGTAAGGTCCGGGGTGGCTGCCGCAGATGTAACAGATTGAAGAACATGGCGACCAAAGGATGCTTCAGCCGATGCGAAGGAGTCAATTTTATAATGTCTAATGAATGGAGACAGTGTCGTCCAGGTGGCTGCTCTGCAGATTTCTAAGACGGAGGCTTGGGTGGCCCAAGCCGTGGTAGTCGAGGCGCTCCTCGTGGAGTGAGGAAGAATCCTCCCGGGTGATGGTTTACTCTTCAGGGCATAAGCCTTACATATGCATGCCTTCAGCCATCTTCCTATGGTTGAAGGGGAAACCTTCTTGCCCAATGAAGGCTGGAGGAAGGAAACGAACAAGGCTTCGGAGCAGCGAAAGGGAGCAGTGCGTCTGATGTATCAACGGAGGACCCTCCGCACGTCCAAGGTATGCCACTGTTGTTCGGAGGGATGCCTTGGATTGGGATAAAAGTCCGGGAGGACCAGCTCTTGTGCCCGATGGAATAGTGAGTTAATTTTGGGCAGAAAGGAAGGGTCCATCCATAGGACAACCCTGTTAGGGTGGAAGACGCACAGATCGCCTCTCACTGACAGGGCAGCCAATTCCGAAATCCGACACGCAGATGTTATCGTGATCAAGAAGGCAACCTTGAGGGTCAGGAGACGGAGGCCAATGGACCCCAGCGGCTCAAAGGGTGGAGACGTAAGAGCCTGGAGCACCAGTGGTAGATCCCACGTGCGGTATCGGTGCACCACCAGAGGACACAGGTTGGAAGCACCTCGGAGGAAACATCGAATCCGCGGATCCCGAGAGAGAGGGCCGTTGTGGCAAGTAGAGAGGACTGTATCCAGGGCTGCCACATGCCTGCCCAGAGTGCTGGGGGCCAACCCCTTAGTGAAGCCAGCATGGAGGAAATCCAAGACTATTGAGACGGAAGCAGTGGTAGTATCAGTATGTTTGGTGGCGCACCAAGCACAGAAGGAATGCCAGATAGCATTGTATATCCTTGTCATAGAGGGCCACCTGGAGGCCTGGATGATGGAAATTACACCCCCCCAAGAAGCTGTCCTTGGTCAGGAGGATCCTCTCAAGTGCCAGACGGTCAATTGCAACCATTGTGGCTCTGGATGCAGTATGACGCCCTGGCTTAGAGAGATCCTGTCCCCTGGAATCCTCCAGGGAGGGTCAACCGATAGGCTCATCAGGTCCGCAAACCACGGTCTGCGAGGCCAAAACAGGGCGACAAGGAGAACATCTGCCTTCTCCGCAATGATCCGCCGAATCACCCTCGGAAGGAGGGGAAGAGGGGGGAAGGCATAGAGCAGACCCCGAGGCCAGGGGCAGTGAAGGGCGTCAACATCTTCTGCCATGGGGCTGCGGAAGCAGGAGAAGAACCTCGGTAATTGGGCGTTGTTCAGGTGCATGAACAGGTCCAACACCGGCTGTCCGAATCTGGTCAACAGTTCGCTGAAGATCGATGGGTGGAGTCTCCATTCTGCATGATCGATTTGTCATCGACTGAGCCAGTCCGCCTGAAGATTTTCGGTACCAGATATGTGTTCCGCCACTAGCAACTGTGTGTGCCTCTCTGCCCAGGAAAGCAACCTCGCAGCCTCTCTTATCAGAAGCGCGGACCACGTCCCACCTTCGTGATTGACATGCACCTTCACTGTCATGTTGTCCGTGAGAATCCAGACATGGCGACCTTCCAGGAGAGGCTGGAAATGAAGAAGGGCAAACCGGATTGCCCGAAGCTCGAGCCAGTTGATGGGGTTGGCTGACTCCGCGGGTGACCAGCTGCCTTGAGCCATGTGGGAGATGAGATGGGCCCCCCACCCTAGGAGACTTGCGTCCGTGGTGAGAGTCACATGAGGCGGGTCCTGAAACAGGCAGCCGCTGAGGAGCGCTGTCAAGACCCACCAGCGGAGGGACTAGCGCACCTTCGGCGGGATGCGAACCCGGGAGTTGGAGTTGCTGCGGTGAGCTTTTTGGAAGGGCAGAAGGTACCACTGAAGCTGTCTGGAATGAAATCTCGCCCACGGGATGATGGATATGCAGGATATCATTTTCCCGAGGTGCGTTGACAGGAGAACCAGAGGTACCAACGGGAGTGACAACACCTGAGACACCAAGGAGCGAATGTTGAGACAACGCTCCTCGGACAGAAACACCATGCCTTGCTGTGAGTCCACGACCGCGCCGTGGTGTAGTATCCGGGTGGTCGGGTGAAGGTAACTTTTCGTGAGGTTCAGCGTGAACCCGTGGGTCTCTAGTGAGTGAGACACCGTAGCTAGATCCTGCTCCGCCTGGTTGGGGGAAGATGACAGAATGAGAATGTCGTACAGGTAGCAATAAAGCTGTACTGAAACCTGACGTAGAGATGTGGCCACAGCAGCTAGTATTTTCGTAAATGTTCGAGGGGCTGAGGAGAGGCTGAACGGCATAGCCCGGTACTGGAAGTGTCGGTTGGTGTAAGTAAACCTGAGGAAGTGACGGTGCGCTGCAGGGATGGCAATGTGCAGATAGGCTTCCTTCAGGTCAATGGATGTCATCAGGTCCCCCGGACGGATGCACGCTAATATTGAACGTAGAGACTGCATCCGGAACTGGTGATAAACTATGAACTTGTTGAGCTCTTTCAAGTCCAGGATGCCCCTCCAACCTCCAGAGCTCTTGGCAACAAGGAAAAAGATTTTCGGCGCGAAGTAAGGAACTGCGCCTGCACGCCCCGGTGAAAGGGCGACAATGTCGCAGAACTGCCAAGCGATGAGCGGTCCCGTCTGTCAGCCCCCCGCTCGTCGCTGCACGAAGAAAGGCCAGGGGAAAAAAAACCTCTGATGAGCTAGCAGGTCCGCTAGTGGAAAGGAGACGATGCGGAAGGTGAAGGGCAGCCGGGCAATCTCCAAGTGACAGCGGAATCAAAATGGCGGCGGGCGGGAAACTCCACAGCACTGGCGAAACCATTACTGTTCAAATGGGGGGGGAGGCGCTGCAGCCGGCGGGAATCCCCTCAGCACTTAATGCCTCAGGCAAAAGGCGAGGCGTATGTGGCCGCAATCAGGAGAGGCAATAGAACCGTACACAGTCCAAGGTAATCGCGCTGGCAAGGCTAAGACTGCTTCAAGCTCAGCGGATAATTAATAAACATAGTCCTCACAGTCCAGTAAAATTGCGCTGGCAAGGCAACAACAGCTTCAAGCTCAGCGGATAAATCAAGTAGATGAGAGCCTGCTCCAGCTGGTAGCAGGGGCTCTCGGCCGCCAAACAAGTCAACAATGAGCGACAGGCAAATGGTGGTGGTGGTCGTACCGGCAAGCCGAGAAACTAACCCTCCGACCGGCAGCTAGAGATATCCCAGCCAGGATAGAGCTCCGTAAGGGAGGCTGGCCTGTCAAGTGGGATATATAGATTCTTGCGAAGTTGCAGAATGACTTACCACCATCGGAATTTAGAAACAGCAGTCCAGAACACAATTAGAGAAGAATTGAAGGAAGCCAAATCCAAATCCAAATTTTGATGCAAAGGGAATCCAAGGCGTGCAAATCAATAAGTATTAGCCAGAGCAAGCCAAAGTTCAGTCTCATCAGCTCCACTAAGTGAATAAAACTGACACCAGTCGAGTGAAGGAGGCGGAACCAAGGCAAAATTTAAAGGAACATACACTCAGTCTCGGGCTAACACTCCATTGATTACCCACGCTTTGGATTCTCCAAGCAGCGCGCTGGAGAAAGGCATTTTCCCCCTCACTCGATTATAAGCCGAGGGGGGCTTTTTTTCAGCATGAAAAATGTGCTGAAAAACTCAGCTTATACTCAAGTATATATGGTATATTCTGTGTACTGTATGCAACACATAAATGTTGGCCTTCACGTGAGTCTTCAGACTGAAAATACCCCAGTCCAACTGCAAACTTTAATAACCATTTATTGCAAATTTCACAAAAAAAAATAACGATAAAGGTTCAGGAAAAATGAGCAATGTGACAATGATTTAAATTAAATGGGCAATGTTAACTATGAATCACCAAGATCCTCATGCTAAAAGAGCATTTACTGCCAAGATCCAAGATAAATCATTTTTAGTATATTAAAATTTTAATACTCTAATAAAAGAAAAAGCATTTCATTTTCCAATCCCCCCCCCCCCCAATGATTACATAACAAGGTAGCTCAGATGGCCACAATCTACACTGAGTCCCAGGCTCATATATAAGAGAATAAACTCCCGTGAACAGAACTGAACTTACTTCCAAGTACCGTAAAGTTGTACTGGATTATGTATTAAACCAATTCAGTGCAGTATGTCTAAAAGCCCATGCCTACACCAAAACTATGCACCGTGTACAAAAATACTGTCTGCAATCACTGGCTATTTTAATGCTTGCCTGAATATTACATACAGTGTTAATGTTTAGCACATACAAACTAAGTATTTGTTTGGCATTCACCTACTTACCTCATTTTACGATCAAGGGAACATGTGCTTTACACTCTAGTTTATACCTAATATCTTACTTAAGCATTATGAAAAAATATTCAATCTCCTGTTTACGCACATAGGTAAAAGGGCAACGTTAAATCTGTTGGCTAGTGCTTGTCAAGAAACTTGCACCCTACTCTGCTAAATACCACTTGTGTGCAGACTATAATCATGCTACCGTATCTTTCCATTTCCCTCTCACATGTTGGAACAAGGGATAGTATCACAGTAATAAAAATGCACTTGCCCCTGGAAACAACCACCATTTGCATTGTCTGACTGTGATAATACAAGTCTGCTAATGCCTACACAAAATATCAATGATCAAATATGCACAAATCAGAAGTTTGGTTTTTCATTCATCGCAAGTATACTGTTGTGCCCAAGAATGACTCCAGCTTAGTGTTATGTCCAAATTTCTTGCAATTTCTAAGCAAGCCATCAACTCTAAGTACAGTAAATAAACTTTAGACCATAGCTTCTGATACTGTCAGCAACAAGCAAGGAGATCTGGCTATGTTCCTAGAAAATGAAGTTATTTTAAATGAAGTCCAATAAAAGAAACAAGAAGTTAGGAGCAATTAGCAGGCCTAACTGCTCATGAATATAATCTAGCACTCATCACTGTTCTGACACAATTCTATTCAAACTATGTTCATTCTTGTAGACAATTATGTATATTATAACCAAGACCGTGTAGGTATAATGATAGTCGGGGATGACTTTGGAAGCAGGAGAAAGGCCACTGCTTAGGCTGCAGAGTCTTCATCCTGCCTCCCAAGGCCAGTCCCACATACCATTTCAGCAGGGGAAAGTGTGGTTCACAGAAAAGACACACATTAGCATCTCTTACCTTGACTACAGGATGTCCACCAGTAGATGCTTTTACTGCTCCTCTGCTGCCTTCCGTTTCATAATGTGCTCTGTGATGAGTTTTTGGTTGTACTTCTATTTTCAGTTCACATTGCCCATATTGTATGGGTAAAGGCCAGTCTAGAGGCGGCAATGAAGATGTGCTAAAACCAAGAAGTGCATATATTTCAATATAAATATAATCTTTTTCTAACCTCCCTTTCAATGTCCACTTTTTTTTGGAGGTCACACTATAAATATAGTAATAAAGCCGTGAAGTGTTTTAAACAAAGATTTAAACAGACTGTCTTTTCCACATTAAAATTTAATTTGTTTTTTTTAAAAATCAATTATAATTGTTTTGTTAACAAATATTAAACTAATTATCAGCAAGGAGAAAGCAGATGTGAAGGATCAAGGGGGGAAAAATAGAAAAAAAATTGCATCAACTGTTCTCTCCCCCCCACTCTAATAGTTCTCCTACGCATGAAGAGGCACAGTTATGCTTAAAGTTCTATTACAAAAGTATGACATATTTCATAAACCTGCACCATCTACATGCATGATACTCTGCATAACCTAACTCATAACTTTCCAGAAGCGTTTAAGCCCTTTGTTGAGCACACTAAAGTGAACTATCTGTGGAATTCCTTTCATTCAGTTTTACTATCCCTCCACAAAGATCCAATATGAATTGCAGTATTGTTGTTATGCACACACATTAAACATGTGTTAATGGAACATCAAGCTACCACCAGCTACACAGGAATTCTTATTGCAGGGAAAGATAAATATTA
Source organism: Ptyas mucosa (assembly GCA_012654045.1). NCBI lineage: Eukaryota > Metazoa > Chordata > Lepidosauria > Squamata > Colubridae > Ptyas > Ptyas mucosa. The sequence continues at coordinate 7,770,716 of WNWU01000024.1, forward strand.
AAAATAAAAAGATTAGCTAGAGAGCTAGGATTTAAGCATATTGTACTCTGATAACGTGAGAAAAAGTGCCTAATACAACCTTAGCAAAGGAGGCAGATAAACATTTCAAGTCCATTTTTTTTAAGAAAGTTTAAACAGAGTGTGGCACAAACAATGAACTTGCATCCAAATTCTGATAGCTAGCAGGAACAATAATTACTGAAGAACATTTCACACTACAAAGACAATAAATACAGAGGGCCACTTCACTGAGAAAACATTCTGTATTATTCCAAAATATTTATGACTAGGTTGTAAGACTCCTATTTCTGAAGTAATGGAAAGACTACTGTTAATGAACGTATAACCCTTAATTTCAGAGCATAAGCAGACACTGGCTAGCAATAATTTACTCTGAATCTGTACAAGATCGACTTTTCCTCCAATAGATCCTAAACTGCTACAGCTTGGCTTTCATAGTTGTCTGGATTATTTAAATTTATCTTCTAAAATTAAGCGATGTCCTCTTTATTTAACACAATGAACAGAGAGTTTTTCCAGGTTAAAAGTAGAATTACTAACACACTTCTTACCAATTCAAGGAACTAGTCAATCATTCACCCTTTTCCAAACTGCAGAAGATGGAAAATCAAAGAGGATTTCAAATATATCTTTAAAAAGAAAGCTGGGGGAGGGGGGGGGGCATCTGGACTGCTAGGGCATGAAATATGAAAGATGATCCAAGATCTGCTTTATAAACTAGTGGGAAAAAGAGCACTGGTACAGATATAGCGGCTGTATTAATAGTAACACATAATATTCACCATTGCTTGGAGAATGGAACTTCCAAAAGGTCAAAAAAAGCCGATAAAAACTAATAAATAGAGGTGCCAAAACAAAGGTACAAAAAGGATTTGCCAATAAAAATGATGCAATCAGGTTCTTTTCACAGGGGAGGCCCTGTTCATAAAATAACCACCAGGTATAGCATTGATGTGGCTTTATTGTTATTGATATTTCTTGTGCCCAAGATTAGAGAAATCAGTAATGATGGCCTGGTGTACTATTGAGAAACTGGTAATTAAACTGAAACTGATACATTAAGTTAGGCAAAACAAACAAAACATTCCTATTGAACTGGTTCTTTTAGATATCTAGTTAATGGATTGTACCAATCAAAGGTAAGTAAGATTAGCTCTTCAGGCATCCGTCATAACATCTAAAAGGAAATTAATCAGTAAATCCTTCATTTTAAAAAAAGGGATATGATTTGACCGAGTAAAAACAGTAAGTTGCCTGCACCTGCACATCACTGTACCATTTTCCTGTGACAGATTTAACTTCAGTTAATTATGGTTAGTACTGAAAGAAGCTGTTTACAGATGCTAATGGGTAGCCCCTGCAGTGAAACTAACTGAAAAGGACATTGCAGAATGATTGCAGAGAGCCTGCTACGCTTCAGCAAAATATCTGGGGCAGCCACAAAACTTTTCCCCATTCAAGATTTCTAATCTTTTTGCTTCGAGCCATGCTATTGTGAACACTGAAGTAGTTTTCTTAGGCTTGTTAAGCCAGGGTTTTTTTGCCAAAGTTTGCCAACTGTAAAAAACAAACTGAAACCATATCGGTAGCTCAAAACCAATAGCAAGTGAGATCTTTCACGTTTCTGAAGTTTTTCTTAAACGGAGCAATTTTAAAGGGTCAAATGCCAGGTTGCTTTTTATTGATATTGGAAACTTTAGCCAAGTAAAATGTTGAGGTTTTAAGAACTGATTAGTAACTAGCTCTTTGGGGGAACTTTTAACTGAATAAAAGTTCATTTCAAACATGATTAGAGACGATGGAACCATGGTACAAAAAATGTCAGGGGAACTCAGTTGGGAAACATAGGCAGGATAAAATAAAAGAAACTCCTGCTTCATAAGGAATCTAGGAAAACTTAATTGTGGCTTTAAAATCAAAAGCCAATGTTTAATGAGTCAATGTTTTATCGCAACTTTAAAATGTTAATAAGTTTGCCACTAATAAGGAACTGAATTAAAACACTAGGTGAACAAATATAGCTGTGTGTAAATGTTTTAACTTAATATCTATATACTTTAAAATGTTTATTTTTCTAAGACATATTGTAGGCACTTTGAAAGTCCTCAACTTGTATGAGCGCTTATCCCTTGGTCAACAAATATATTTGTAGGCTACGTTTACTCAATACAGCTGACTAATTTATATACCTTATTGGTGAATAATCTAGATATGAAATTTTTGTTCAAGTTTCTTTCGGTAGACACAGCTACTAATAGCTTTCTATTGTAATGTCACAGAAAATATTTGAATTGCTAACTCAAAATTTGGAGTACTGTTTAAAAGGATTATTTGAAAACTGCAACAGCCTAGGCAGAACGATTATAAAAAAAATACCACCAGTTTCAACCTCCTTAACCAAAAGAATACTTAGAAGAACTGTATAGTTAGTAGCCAATATTGGTTTTTTTCCCCCTGGTTGCCCAATCCTTTTTCTCTTCTTGGCCTTTTCACTGCAAACTTTCCTTCTCTTCTTTTCTTCTAGTATCTTCCAATAGTCTTTTTTTTTTTTACTAAAGAGCAATTAACAATTTTTAAAGTAGTAAATAACAGTTAACTCCCCACACACTTCTGATAAAAGGAGAACATCTGTTAGGTATCACTTGTGGTACTCCCCTTTCCTTATCATGCACATCAGAAGGATATTTGCTGGCCAAATCTCTTTTGAACTTTCTAGATTTGGGGAGTGAGTAGGAAGAAAAGGAGAAAAGAAAAAAATATTGAGAACTTTACAGGGAGTCAAAAAAAAACCAGACTTCTCAACAGCAGCGGAGAAGTTAAAACTAAGCTTGGTTAGTTTTAACTTTACAGGATATGGGGAGGGGGCTTAGTTTTTGATATGAACCTAACCTTATGATGATAGTTCTGTACGTGAAACTCCAGAATTAGGTTAATGGAGTAAACCAAGACTGTGGTAATGATAGTTTGTATATCAACACAGTCTGTGTATGTTTAACAGAATCCTAATAGAACAGTAAAGGGAACGTGGTGCCTCAGTGGCTAAGATGCTGAGCTTGTCGATCGAAAAGTCGGCAGTTAAGTGGTTCGAATCCCTAGTGCCGCGTAACTGGGTGAGCTCCAGTTACATGTCCCAGCTTCCACCAACGTAGCAGTTCGAAAGCACGTAAAAAATGCAAGTAGAAAAATAGGGACCACCTTTGGTGGGAAGGTAACAGCATTCCGTGCGCCTTTGGCATTTAGTCATGCTGGCCACATGACCACAGAGACGTCTTCAGACAGCGCTGGCTCTTTAGCTTTGAAACGGAGAGGAGCACCGTTTGAATGAGCACATATGTGCGAGGAGATCCTTTACCTTTTAATAGAACAGTAAATACCCTCCAACATGCAGAACTAACAGAAATAAAATGTCACATATGCACAGATACTTTCAACCACTGTGTTCAAAGATAATACACATAAAAATGCACAATGCAGAATTTGCGTTTTGAGTGCAAAGACTATGGATGCTGGCTTTTGAGTCTAAGGGGAAATGTTCGATTCTGCAGCATGTTTTCAACTGCAACTCTACCACTGTTTTTGAGAACAACTGAAACTGCTGATTTTCATCTCTAAGCTCATGAAGTTTCAGACACCTTCTGCCAGAGATGAGGCAAATGGTGGCTTCAGATAAGACAGTTTCTTTTGTGAAAACTCAATTCTGGAATTCTCTCCACCATGTTAAGTCTTACACGTTCATTAAAATGAACTTACTTGCTCTTATGATTTAAAGTGCTTTTCAAAAATTGGTACCCTCTAATTAGGCTACAGTGAGGCAGGTTGTGCTGAGAGAGACAGACATTACCCCAAAGCCACTCCGTGCCTTTTCATGGCTGAGGACGAACTTGGGCCTGGGCCTCTTCCCTTACAGTCCAATACCTTCACAATTAACACCACACTGGGCCTGTGTTGAAACTACAACTGTCCAGAGACATAAACCAGAACATTTTCTGGAAACAAAGTTTTCCAAAGAATAAGAACCATGGTTTAGTAATTTCCATTCTCTTTCATTTCCTTTCTTTGGTTATGGATATATACCGTTTCCCCAAAATAAGACATCCCCTGATAATAAGCCCAATCAGGCTTTTGAGCACATGGCAACAAGCGCTTATTTCAGGGTTCAAAAAAAATATAAAACAGGGTCTTATTTTCGGGGAAACACAGTAGAACATAGAGTACTAGAGTTGGAAGGGACCTCAGAGGTCTTCTAGTCCAACCTCTGCTCAAGCAGGAAAACCCTTTACCATTTCAGACAGGTTGCTCAAAAGCCACCTCTTAAAAGCCACTTCTTCTTAAAAGCCTGCAGTGATGCAGCATCCATAACTTCTGAAGGCACGCCATTCCACTTATATATACTGTTTCTTTCTTTCCCTAACGCATTTGTTAAACAATCCTGTTCCATATTCTTTAATATAAAGATGCTATAGCTCCCCCCTATTATTGATTGATTGATTGATTGATTGCCTGCAGGCTGCTGTTTTAAACAGAAGGTTTTATCCTGGCTTGATGCTTTTCTGTTTGACAGCTGGTTTACTGTCTCTCATAGTTCACTTCTAGGGAACATAGTTCTGTCTACAAATGCTTGTCATTCTATATTCCTGTTGGTAAAGCACTTCAATGCAGTTTTTCTATGTTGCTTCAATCTTATTTCTGTGCATAAACCTCTACAATGATTAATCTCATTAGCTGAAAGTTTACCTCTGATATCTCTGTTCTTAAAACATTTCTCTCATTTTCTTGTTTTTAATTTAATTTAATATGTGTCAGTTCCACTGTGACAATTTTATGTTTTCCTAACTCCTTCTTTCTTTCTTTCATTCTATCTTTGAATATTCTGGGAGGAATGAGGAATTCCTCTTTTATTACTATCACCAGCAGGGAGCAAATTTCACCGCAACATTGTTCTAACTGTATCATCATTTCCAGAACTATTTATGAAGTGTCAATGTACTCATTAACTTGGGCAACACATTCTAATCTGAGGATCTCATTATCTGCCACACAAACGTGTTCACATGTCTGAGTCATGCCCACGGTTTTCTGTATAAGAACTAAAAAGTGACTTGCTGTTGCCTTCTTCCAGGTTTAATTGTGTAGTTCTCTGTCCTAGGAGCATTGGCTTCCCTATGCTTTCACACTCCTGATGGATTACTTTAAACATTACTCCTCCCCTTAGGATGTTAACATCAAGTGTGATCTTACTAAAAGCTCATTCCTTCTGACATTAAGCTCACTAGAACAGGGGTCAGCAACCTGTGGCTCTGGAGCCACATGTGGCTTTTTCATCCCTCTGCTGTGGCTCCCTGTTGCTGGTTGGCTCCACAATTGATAGGGCTTTTGGTTAGGACAGGTAGAGGAAAAAGGATGCCGCTCTAGGAGGAGACTCTATGGTGGGGGAACCAGACTTCCAATTGGCTCCAGGATTAAACGGGGGGCTTCCGGATGTGGCTCTTTGAGTATTTAAGGTTGCCGACCACTGCACTAGAGTTACAGAACCTCCTTACCCATGTCAATTAGTTGTGTTAATTAAAATAATTAGAATTACCTCCCAAGTACAGATTGGAGGCACTGCCTTATAATAGTTTAGTTCTTCCTTGGGTGGCCAATTCCAGCTTGTGGGGTGGCAGGAGGAGGGAGTTTTGGATTTTGTCACTTCTTTAACATGGACACAAAGCCACCTAAGTAGGTCATCCATCAGTTTACAGGTTATGGTATCCTCAGTATGCTGGTGGTATCCCATTATACACTGCTACACCAGGGATGCTGACAATGCCTTGACTCAGAATCTGCAGCCTGTGGTAGATTGAAGTTGAACTCAAACATATCAGAGTTACCATCTGTCCATCAATGTTTCTTGATCTCCCTGGTACTATATTTGGATAGAATAGTACTTCTCCTTGAAAGAGTAGCTCTACAAGATATTGGTCCTCCTAGACTTGTGATTACTATTGGATGGACAGAAGGGGACAATGGACAAGGGGTATGATTTAGGCGGGGTAACAACTGTTACTCTGTTTGGAGCGTAAAGACCTTGCAAGGCTAATCCACACCCTTAACACCTCTTACCTAAACTACTGTAACCTATATACTACAAAACCCCTCATTGTCATGACTTTCAAATGGGCGAAATGATGCATCACAGGGCAACAATTTTGGAACCAAGGCACTTCAAATGGGCTAACAACTTACAGAATGTATCTAAAATCTGGGACCTATGACTGCCAAAAGAATGAAATTTGGAAAAGGTGTGGCTACTTCAATACCACTGGCTGCTGCTATAGTCACGTGACCTGATCTTCATTTTCAACATTCCATGACAGTTTCCCAGCCAGTCTCGCAATCCCTTGTTCCTTTCCCCAACCCAGCAGCAGCCACTAACCTACAAGGAAATTCAGCAGGGAAGCCGGAAAGAAGTCAGAAGTCACTCCTGTTCCCTCTGCTTTTTTGCCTGCCCCGAGTCTTTCTGCTTCACTGTTTCGATAAAAAAAAAAAACCAGGGCATGGATTGCCTAGACTGGTCTATATGGGACTGCCTTTGAAGATCACTTGATACATTCGGTTGGTACAAATGAAGAAACCAAGATACTGGCTTGGTACTTGCTGACACAAGCAGATTTGTTTGTTTATACTATTTAAGTGGCCACTCATAACAGTTATTTTGGGCAGCATACAAAGTTAAAATGTCAGCTAGCAGACCCTGCTTAACCTCCTGTCCCAAGCACCTGGGGCGAATAGTCTTTAAGGCCTTGCAAAAGGCCAACAGGGTTGAGATATCCAGATTATCTGGAGGGACATTGTTTTAAAAGGCAGGTGCTGCACAAAGTGATGTTTCTTACCTGTAAAGTTCTACACGGCTTGGAAATTAAGTAAGGCCCATGTTCCCCAGCTGGTTTCAACCACTTAACTCATTTTTTTCCATACATGGTCATAGATCTTTATGAACTAAGGAAAATGGAGGCTCACGGTTGTTTTTCTGTTGATGCTCTTGCGTTCTCAAATTTATTTATTTTTTTAGCATTACTGGGCACTAATTTCAGTTTTGGGAGAATACCTCAGTGTCTTTCTATGTGATGTTTAAGGTTTTTAAATCATCTATGAATGTTCCTCACTGTGTATTTAGAGGGTGTCTCTTGGTCATTTGGCATTGTGGGGGAGCAGGGGGAGCCCATCTTGGGAAATTGATTATTCTCCATAAAGAGGATATGACCTGCATTCTTAAATGCATCTCAGGAATTTAATCAACTCGTAAACTAGCTTTCCATAAGCTATTGGAAACCAACTATTTGGTTTCTCTTTGGACTGGATGAAATTAAAATATTGGTCATTGATTTAAGTTTCAGATAGAGTTGTTTCGATGGGGAGGGTGATTTGCTCCATGGATATTTGAATGTATTCTCTTATGGATGTTCTGTACCTTGAGTCTTTTTTACTGCAGCAAGTAAAAGTCAATAAATATGTAAATTTATTTATATTTATATTAAATATAGATTCTAGTTACATTTCTGATAAGATTCCTACCCTGCCTGTTTCCCTGAAAGTAAGACATCTCCTGATAATAAGCCCAATCGGGCTTTTGAGCACATGCGCTAAAATAAGCTCTCCCCTGAAAATAAGCCATCCCCGAAAACAAGCCCTCCCTGACAATATTTAAACGCATGTGCAGCTAGTCCCTGCCATTTCCCCTGGTTAGGGTTATGGAGACAGAGCTGGAAATCAGGTGAGTTGGCAAGAGGAGCCCCGTCTTGCTCAACGCACCCCAAAATAATAAGACCTCCCCGAAAATAAGGCCAAGTGCTTATTTCGGGGTTCAAAAAAAATATAAGACAGGGTCTTATTTTGGGGGAAACACGGTAGATATGTTTTGGGTGCAGAAGATATACAGGATCATAAATCCACATATGCAAGAGGAAGAACAAAGAACATTACAAAATGAACACTACTAGAGCAAAGACTAATTTGGTCGAAAGAAACTAGCAGGCAAAAGGATTACTTGAAGTTGGAAAGGAGGAAGGAAGTGGAAGAAGAGCACAGAAAGACAAACTTCCTTTTGAAAAGTGGATGAAACAAGAAAGGAAGTAATTATAATAATTGAAGCAGTAATATAAATTACAAATTGCAAAGGGTCCTTTTTTTTCTTTTTGATACCTTTTTTTTTCCTGTCCTTTTGGAAGGGAAGGAAGAAGGGGGGCAAGATGGCTAGTCTCTTTGAAAGCAAAGAAAGCAAAGAAGGGTTAATTAACCCTCAGATATGGTCTGATTTTGAGGAAGCTTGGAGCTCAATTACCTCTGCTTTATTGGAAAAAATTGATACTATATTTCAAGCTTCTCAAGCTGGAAACAATGAAATACATGGAAATACTGAGTTGCAATCTAGCAGTGGGGGATTGAATGAAGAGCTGGGAGATGGAAAAAAACAACAACAGCCTATAGTAGTTTTTTTTTCGGAGAGAAAGATGGATGCTGTGCAGAATAAGGAGCAAGAAATTTTGGAAACTGATGAGACTTTGGCTACACAAATTTTTTCTTATAAAATCCAATCTGCATTCAAAGAGCTGTTTTCAGAAGAAGTTATATTTCTGCAAAAATTTTATAATATGCAATCCCCAAAAATGCAAAATTTTACTGGAGTTAAAAAAGGCAGAGGGATCAAAGTTAAGAAAAGAGTTCGTAAAAAGGAAAAGAAGAAAGACTGGAGACATGGAAAATAACCCGGTTTGATGAGATGATGGTCCTTAAAAAGTATTGTTTAAGTGTTTAAAGATTTTGAACTTTTGGAAGAAAACATCCAGCAGCTTAATGCCAGTTAACTAAGCGATGAGCGACGATGAGGAGGTAACCTACAGCTGTATTGGAATATTTTGAGAAGAATAAACAGATCACAGCAATGCTGGTGTGTTGGGTTGTGAAATATGCCTTGACCTGAATGATTTGGAATATTTTATTAAGGACTGTAATAAATTTGGACTTAATTGTAATTGCAGAAGTTTTATTGAATATAGTAAATTCGAGTTTTCTGTTTGATGGTAATAAATATAAGGCAAAAGGACTATGGGCCTAGGGCAATTGCAGTTGATCTGGTGGTTTCCCTAATACGTCTGATGAATTTATCAATCTAATTTTTGGCTGGATTTGATGGATACTATTTGAAATACAATTACAAAGTCACTCCGGGGGTTTTTTTATACAAAAAAGCAATTTTTATTTAGGTGGGTAGACGCAAATGAAGACATTCTATATGCTGTTGGAAGATGTGAAGATAAGAAGATTAGCAACTGGTTTAATCTAGTATGAAGAATTTAAATGTTTGATATAGCTATTAAATGATGTTTTTAGTTGATTTCTTAATATGTATTGATAAATTAATAAGAGGTTTGATTATTGTTTTTTAGTTAGAATTTTTTTTTAATTAAGTGTTTTAATTATAATTGGACCTTGATGGTTTAAAAGTGGAGGACGGAAGAGTTTATATAGTATTTTATTTTAAATTTGGGGTTTTTGAATGAGGGGTTTTTTTTGTTTTAAATGAAAGAAGTTATAAAATATCTTGTTAAACTGTATAGATCTAATAATCTGTTAAGTATCTATTAGCTAAATTGAGTAATGATAGGTTTGATTAGGTAATATTTAATTGTTTTATTAACTGCTGTAATTATAAATGGATACTAATTTTGTTGAATTAGATGGAATAAGAAGAAAGAAGACTTGCTTTCCTTTTATCTATTTGTTTAATGATTATGATAAGTGAGAGATGGAGTTGAATTTAGGGGATTTAAGCTGTATTTTATATTTTGTATTTGCTCTGGGAAGTCGGGGGGGTGGTTGGGGAGGGGGGAGAAAATGTATGTAAAACTTTTAAAACTTTTTCAATTAAAAAAAAAGACAAACTTCCTAGAGGAAGGCAATGGCAAATCACTTTCATATTGTTGCCAAGAAATTTCATGTGGTCACCAAATGTCAAGATCAACTCAAGACAGGCTTTTAATATCTTAAAAAATAGATTCTCAGTCCCTAGTATTCACTGCCCTGTAATCTCCATAGCCTGAATATCTCTGATCACATACATCAGTGTTTCCCAACTCCGCTATTTCCCAACTGGCTTGGGAATTCTGGGAGTTGAAGTCCACACTTTAAAACTTAAAAGTTGCCAAGATTGGGAACCGCTGATGTATTGTAACAGCAGTAAAATGAAAGAAAAAAGCAGGCAAAACAAGTATAGTTAGAACAAGCATGAAACAAAAATCAGGAGCTATTTATGTGAACAGAAACTAGAGCAGAAGATAAAAAAAGAAAACATCATGAAAAAATTAGAAAAGAATACTCCTCTAACAACATCTGTGAAGACACCAATGCAAAGTTTAGATTTATCTGCACTCTCCTTGATTTTAATATTCCTTTTACACAAATATCACTTGACAATCCCAATTACAGTATTATGCAAGTTTGAAGGACAGCTGGTAAAATTATAAGTTTCGAGGAACCGCTGCATACTATTTCCACAGCCTCTATATGTTCAAGTAAAACATGACATCTTTTAGCAAATTTGAATGCATACTTACTATTTATGTGTAGCTGTTTAGAAGTTCAAAATAAGAAATAGTTTCTTATAATGTCTTATAATGTCTCTTTGGACACTTTTTCAGCCAGCAGTTTTCTAATGCCTCCTTTTTCAGAAATAATAGTTTCCAAATATGTTTCCTTATATACTTTCTCTTCTTCTGTTATTTATTTTCCCCCATTCTTTATTAGTAGAAATTTTACAGCTCAGAAATATTCTTGGGTCTACCTACATGCTTGAGATCTCCACAGAGACTTTAAATTATATTCAAGTTTGAAAACTGTGGAGGCCTTTTTCTTTTTATTTCTTTTAAGTATTTCTGCTTGAAGGCAGGGGTGAAATCCAGCAGGTTCTGGAGAACTGGGAGTGGGAATTTTGAGTAGTTCGGAGAACCGGCAAATACCGCCTCTGGCTGGCCCCAGAGTGAGGTGGGAATAGAGATTTTGCAATATCCTTCCGCCTGGAGTGGAGTGGGAATGGAGATTTTGCAGTATCCTTCCCTTGCCACGCCCCCAAGCCACACCCCAAGCCACGCCTACAGATCCGGTAGTAAAAATTTTTGAATTTCACCACTGCTTGAAGATACATTTCAGATCACTGCTTTGCTGCAGAAACCAACCTCATTTCACCTTCAGTTTTTTTACAGACAGTGGGACACTGCAAGATTTTCCTTCTTTTAACTATGACCTAAATGGATGTTAATTACTGTTTGCATCTTTCTTGACTCCGCTTTTATGTTCTCCTTTTTAAGGCTAAAAAAACTTATCCAAGGGGAATTCCACAACATTGCTTTTACTTTTAATGTATTTTTTGTTTCAACTTTTCTTACCTTCTGAATTTTTTCTGAATACTGTGTTTAAACATGGCACAAATGCGTAATCATTAAAAGAGAAGCTGATATATTGAGTCCAAATATCCTATCCTTAATTATATGCCCAATACTTGATACCAATGAAACAAACAACTGAACTAGGGTAAGAGTATGTTCACAGCCTGTGGTTAATGAACCTTATTAAAACTAACATATTTTAACTAATACTATGACATGGACAGGTGTGAAAATACGGAAGAGTCACATGAATGAATGGGTTTTAAGTTCTGAAAGTGAGCAATAAAAGTTCCCTGAATTTATTTCTATGAAGCCCATTTCCCATAAACAAAAACAAAAAAAAGCAGCACTGGAGATGCTGCCTGGCTTTCAGTGCGACAGCAGTCGAACTCTGATTGCGCCTCTTATTAAAATATAATATATTCAATCTTTTCCAAGGAGCAGAAACCAATTGTTTGAAGAAAGGTATTCATACAGCTAGCTACCCTGTTTCCCCGAAAATAAAATCCAACTGGAATATAAGTCCTAGCATGATTTTTCAGGATGCTCAAAACAAACCCCATTAAGATTGTCAGCCAGATAGGTGCATTTAGTACCGTATTTCCCCAAAAATAAGACCTAATCAGTAAATAAGCCTAATGCGTCTTTTGGAGCAAAAATTAATATAAGACCCAGTCTTATTTTGGGGGAAACACAGTATATTTCCTACCATGCCACCCAAGCATCCAAATACAGAATCTGACAAGAATGAACCATGAAAAGAAGTAAGAAAAACTGAGAAGCAAAGCTAAAAACACACAGCTCGGCAATTATTGCTTTGCTTGCTACTTATTGCAAGTTAAGAAAATATTAACCACCCATGCCACGCATGCTGTCTTAGTGTATTCTCACTCCAGAGAGGCTAAAACAAAGAGTCAGATTTCTAAGAAGCTTTCATATACTATTTTGAGATGGGGGTCACTAACCCAGCTTATCCTAGAGAGAATTAGCAAGCACATTTAATCTTATTTAAGATCAAATGGCTACTCATCCTATTTCACACTTAAGACCTTATATGAATGAGAGTAATGTAAGCCGAAAATTCCTGGAGAAAATCTATATATGTAGTCACTACGAGTCAATGTTGACTTCATGGCACAAAAGCAATCGATCAACTAGTAACTATTATTTTTTTAAAAAAAAATACTGAAAGTGATTATTAAATACACATGTCTGATAAATATGAGTACACCCACAATTTTTGCTTAGCTCTTTGCAAGTGGCAATTTAATATATTTCAAAGAAACCCTGTGACCATCTTGATCACAAATTCTTACAATTTAAAGGTAGGTTCTTGGCTTATTTTAAAATGCTAAAGTTAAGAGATATGAATCAGTGGTGGAATTCAATTTTTTTTACTACGGGTTCTGTGGGCGTGGCTTGGTGGGCATGACGTGGCTTGGTGAGCGTGGCAGGGGAAGGATACTGCAAAATCTCCATTCCCACCCCACTCTGGGGCCAGCCAAAGGTGGTATTTGCCAGTTCTCCGAACTACTCAAAATTTCCACTACCGGTTCTCCAGAACCTGTTGAATTTCACCTCTGATCTGAATGCTTTCCATGCAAGAGTGCATTCACATCAATAACCAGATTTCCTGGGTATTGCAGGAATTACAGCCTAAAGTTTCTAGAAGATACCTTGTGACAAAAGTATAAAAACTCTTATAAATTATTTTACTGTTAGTTTAATAACTCTGCAAAAGAATATTTGCAGGCTCATGAAAATCTTCCCCATCCAACAATGCCCACACACACACACAAAATCCCCTAGTGCTTCCATTTCCATATCAAATAACAAGAGTTGCTTCCAAATCTAAAAATATAGCTAACTGTAACTATGTCTTACATAGAAAAAGAGCCAAGATCATAGACACTTTTTTGGAATTGGCTTCTTTCATGAGACCACTGTTAAGAAGGACCATAAACTGATTAGTAAAGAAAGCCAATGAAAGCCTCTTAAATATAAGCCATGCAGAAGATGTCACAGCTGTTAAGTGAATCACTGCAGTCGTTAAATAAATCATATGACTGTTAATCTCACTTTCCCATTGACTTTGTTTCTTGGAAGCCAGCTGGAAAGTTCCCAAATGGTGATCACGTGACCCAGAAACTACAGCCACTGTAAATACATATATCAGTTGCAAAATGCCCAAATTCTGATCTCGTGACCATGGAGATGCTGCAATTGCTGTAAGTGCAAGGACTGGTTGTAATTCACTTTTTTCAGTGCCACTCACAGGTGGGTTTCAGCAGGTTCTGACCAGTTCTGGAGAACCAGTAGTGGAAATTTTGAGTAGTTCGGAGGACCGGTAGTAAAAATTCTGACTGGCCCCACCCCCATCTATTCTCTGCCTCCCAAGTCCCAGCTGATCGGGAGGAAACGGGGATTTTGCAGTAACCTTCCCCTGGAGTGGGGTGGGAATGGAGATTTTACAGTATCCTTCCCCTGCCATGCCCACCAAGCCATGCCACACCCACCAAGCCACATCCACAGAACTGGTAGTAAAAAAATTTGAAACCCACCACTGGTGCCCCTGTAAAGTTTGAATGGTTGCTGAAGGAATGGTTATAAGTCAAGGGCTACCGGTATTCATCACATTGTATATCAACAGAAAAAGGCAGAAGACAGAAAATCTCAATTTCATTATCTTTAACCTACTTACCGAAATATAGGAGTATGGCCAGGCTTTGGTTTATTCCAGGTAAAATGTGAAGGAACAGAAAGAAATTGTTCACCAGGCAAATCTTTTTTTAGCATATGCTGGGATACAGAGCTATCGTCTATTGAAGTTTCAAGGGACGGAGATAAATTGCCCGGGTCTTCAGAACAAAGCTCCGCTTTCCCAGAAATAATTGCAGTTTGATCCTCGGAGGTCTTCCTTGTCTTAAGAGGGATGTCGGTATCTCCGCAACACTGGAAAGCCGAAAGGCCGGGACTGAGACCATGGAGAGAAGAATTCAACCACGTGTCTTCTGTGATACTCCCCCTAGGAGAATGTCCTGGTGATGGAGCAGGAGAATGATGAGGAGAAAGGGAACCGAGGTAACAGATTTCAGCGCTAGAGTGTCGGCGCTTCCCACACGGTGATGTAGGCCTTGATGAGGGCCTGGAGGATGGTCTTGGGCTAAGCCAATTCTCATCTGTGATACTAGTCCTAGGAGAATGACAAGGAGATTGTCTTGGTGACAAGGCATGCCCGAATCCGTATGATTGTTGCCAAGGATCGTCAACTGGGCAGCCCCTTGGGGAACCTCCAGGAGATGCCAAAGGTGACCCGAGGGTGAAACGAGCGGCGGCTTCATTCAGTTCCGAATCCACGTCATCGTAAATATGAGAGACTGACTCACAAGAGGAAGCGTCCGAGAACCAGCTCCGAGAGGAAATGCTGCTGGCAGGGCTCGGGCTAAGGGATGACTCTCGGTAAGATGGCTCAAGAGGAAGGTACAAGTGGTCCCTCGAAGGCCTTTCCATATATTCATTTTGAGGGCCGTTGGTGCGCAATTCATTTTCACTGGCTTCTATTCCATGATGACAGTTTGGAGAGATGGATGTAATTTGAATACTAGGACATTCAAAAGGCTTAGGCCCACCAACTGGGCTGTACTTAGAAGCTGGTATTTCACAGGTTCCTTCGTAGCTTTTGTGGCTCTGCAATTTAGCAGGCGAAGACAAAGGGGAAGGGTGTGTTTGAAATCCATGACACGGGATACAGATAGGATGATTTACCGATGAAGAGTGGTCGACACTGAAAATGCATAAAGACGCGCAGTCATCCGGTTCAAGATCTGGAAAAAAGAAAAGGAAAACAGATGGAGATTAAAATATTGGGTTGTAAGGATTTTGCTCTTTTAAGACATTTGGATCTTGGAACGCTTCTACTTGCTGCATGTGAGACAGCGCAATTATGGTTTCAAAACATTTGTAGCCCAGTTTTCTATAAAAGTGGAGTTTGGTCTGGAGTTTGCAATAGTATTTAAAATATTAAAATAGCAGTAGTACATAAAAAATTGAGATATAGCAGAGATGCTTTTTATCTGGAACCGTTCCAGTCGGGCTTCAGGCCTGGATACAGCACAGAAACGGCATTGGTCGCATTGGTTGATGATCTCTGGAGAGCTCGGGACAGAGGTTGTTCCTCCGTCCTGGTCCTATTAGACCTCTCAGCGGCTTTTGATACCATCGATCATGGTATCATGCTGCACCGAGTGGAGGGGTTGGGAGTGGGGGGCACTGTATTACGGTGGTTCTCTTCCTTTCTCTCTGACCAGTTGCAGACTGTGTTAACAGGAGGACAGAGATCAACCCCGAGACCCCTTGTATGTGGGGTGCCACAGGGGTCGGTTCTCTCACCCATCCTGTTCAACATTTATGTGAAGCCACTGGGTGAGATCATCCGTGGTTTTGGGGTGAAGTACTACCAGTACGCTGATGACACCCAGCTGTACATCTCCACCCCGAACCAACCCAATGATGCCCTTGAAGTGATGTCCGGTGCTTGGAGGCTGTACGGATCTGGATGGGGAGGAACAGACTCAAGCTAAACCCATCCAAGACCTAGTGGCTGTGGTTTCCGTCATCCCGTTATAGTCAATTGATACCATCACTGACTATTGGGGACGAATCTTTACCCCCCACAGAGAGGGCTCACAACCTAGGTGTCCTCCTGGACTCACGGCTGTCTTTAGAAGAACACTTGACGGCTGTGGCCAGGAGAGCTTTTTATCAGGTTTGCCTGGTACGCCAGTTGCGTCCCTTTCTAGATCGGGACTCGTTAAATACAGTCACTCATGCCCTCGTCACTTCCCGCATGGACTACTGCAATGCTCTCTACATGGGGCTCCCCTTGAGGAGCACCCGGAGGCTCCAGTTGGTCCAGAATGCAGCCGCGCGGGTAGTTATGGGAGCAA
Source organism: Ptyas mucosa (assembly GCA_012654045.1). NCBI lineage: Eukaryota > Metazoa > Chordata > Lepidosauria > Squamata > Colubridae > Ptyas > Ptyas mucosa. The sequence goes on from WNWU01000024.1 coordinate 7,787,103, forward strand.
CGTGGCATTCCCATGTGGCTCCCTTTCTGCGCAAGCTGCACTGGCTCCCTGTGGTCTTCCGGGTGCACTTCAAGGTTTTGGTTACCATCTTTAAAGCGCTCCATGGCTTAGGACCGGGATATCTTCAAGACCGCCTTCTGCCACCAATAACCTCCCACCGACCAGTACGCTCCCATAGAGAGGGACTTCTCAGGGTGCCGTCAGCCAAACAATGTCGACTGGCGGCCCCCAGGAGGAGAGCCTTCTCTGTGGGAGGACCCACAATTTGGAATGAGCTGCCCTCGGAGATACGATTAATCCCAGATCTCTGGGCTTTCCGCTGGGCCCTCAAAACATTCTTATTCATGCAAGCCGGGCTGGCCTAACCTCCCTTCAAACCATTAAATTCTTTAAATTTGGATCTACCCTATAAATTTGAGAATGTTTTAATTTAATTCCATTCTATATCAATCTATTCAATTGTATTTTTAATCAGTTTCTGAATGTTTATAGTTTGTATTTATTGTTTAACTGTTCACCGCCCTGAGTCCTTCGGGAGTAGGGCGGTATACAAATCAATCAATCAAATAAACAAACAAACAAACAAATAAATAACTAAATCCATGAACAAGCACAGCAATATCACTATAAAAACCATCTAGTACTATGGGCTGTGAGTTCACTTGGCATGAAGACTCAACCGGACAATGGCATGGGTCAAGCTTGGGTAAATGAGCCAATCTATAACTTGCTATGTCTCCAATGCAAAATCCTTCACAAAGGCCATCTCTGAAATCTAACCACTAGTACAGTAATTCGACAGCACTTTTTCATGCGGCTGTTGATAAAAATAGAATCGCCAACTTGATCGTCAATGTCCAATGACAGATATGACACAAGAAGAAGTACAGTAACTACAGATAGTCTTCAACTCACAGCCAGAATTGAGACTAGAACTGTGGTTGCTAAGCAAGATGCTTGTTAAGTAAGTCGCAGCTGAGTTTACAACCTTTTTTGCCATGGTTGTGACTATTATTTAATAAAGGCTTCATAATATTAGAAGTAAAAATACTCTGATCCTAAACAAAAAATCCTAAATCATTGTGATGTGAACTTTAAAAAAAAATATTGCTGTATAATAAGTTGATATTTAAAACCTTTCGTCTAAATTGAGCATTGAGAGGAAAGCAAACTACACTGGGTAAAAGGACATAGGCAATGGCTTCTGACCATGATTCATAGGCCACCCATATGTTCATAGATAGTCAAGTTTTTTGTTTTATTCTTAGCTTATCACCACTTATCTGGCTGTAGCTGGTAAATCTCAGATTTTTAAGAAAAGATCAAGATACCGTAATCCTATAAGGACAGAATAACTGGATAACTTGCAAATAGATTTTGATAAAGTGGCCAAGTTCTATGCAGTCACCATCACAATAGCCGTTGGCCAAAACATATCTAAAAAGCACCACAGAATGGTAATATTGCATTCTTTAGAATGAATGTGTTACTTCAGTTACAAAGATGCTAACAAAATAGATACAGTTTGTTTTCAAAAGAATTCAGAAACTTTCTCAGTTTTTTACATCAAATGTCCATAAAGCCATGGTTATCTTGAATAATCTTGTCATGTGACAGAGTTTGATAAATATCAAACCGCTGTTCTTGCAGACTATGCCACTTTTTGTGTATTAAGTCCTTTATCAAGATCAATTCACATATTTGTGCCTATCAGCAACCTCAATATCAAATATGCCAACTGTCTTTCTCTGTTGCTTTAGTTTTTGCTCACCATTATTTTTGCACCCTTTTTTTCTCTACTTTTTTTTTCTTTCAGAAAATAGAATTGGGATAAGCAATGAAACAGCCAACTATTTGAATGGTACCAATTGTTATAAACAAAAAATACACCTCGCAGGGTTGTTGATGCGGAGAAAATAGGAGGAGAAAGGTGTGATGGATATGTTCACCACCTTATTTGTAAAAATAATACAGGTGGGATAAAAATCAATAAAAACAAATTTATTTACTTTATTTGTATGTCATCTATTCCCTCAGGTTCTAGGTAACTAAACATTAAAATCATTATACAAAAGAATAGCTGTACAAAATAATGAACACCCCCCCCCCCCCCCCCCATATAAACAAAAATCATCAGCATTAAAAGAGCTGAAGAAACTTCCTGGATGAGAAGCGAAATGTCTTCAAAGAAAAACCAGAAAGTCCAGTTGCCTGTTGAAAAAAGCACCTTTGGGACAACCATGACCTGGAGGACTGAGAATCTCCATAGACATCAGCATTAAAAGTTATAAACCAGGAAATACAAAGTCATGTTCCTGCTACACTCCAGCCTTCGGTCACAATATATTCTCTTCCTATGCTTGATGGAGATTTACTGATCCAAAGCCATCGAGCTAGCTTTGATAGACTAAGGCAGGACTTGAACTCATGGTCTCCTGCTTTCTAGCCTGGTGCCTTAACCACTAGAACAAACTGGCTTTTTTAACTTAATAAACTTTTAACAGCTACACCTTATTCTGAGAAATGGAGAAAGCCATTCAGCCTTTGGAGAGAATCATTCAAACCAAAAAAACTTTTAAAGTTTCTTGTACTGGCTTGGCTGAAAATATCTACTCTCCATTTAATAAACAACACTGTTTTATCAATAAACCGTTAAGACAAAAGAGTTTAAATTCATCAATAATCTCCCTCCTTCTAACAATCATGCCAAAAGCTACCACCTTTCAGAAATGTCCAGAAAATATTTAAAATGAGGCACTTGTGAATATGAGTCCCAACAGTAAAGAGGCTCTACCTAGTTCTGGCCTAAATTAGTATCAATAGAATTATGGTCTTAAAACTACAAATACTTCAGATTTCACTGTACGGCATAGAGACCAAGAAGAAATAATAATTTAAAAATTCATTCAGTGATACATCTGCTCTGCACAGTCATAGCTTTTTAAAAACTGATAATGGCAGCACAGCTCCATCTAGAACTAAATGTGATCCCCATAAAGAAGAAAGCAATTTAGATTAAATACAGTAGAAGCTATTTTCCTCTCCTCTCAGCTGAAGTTATCTAAGGTGGAGCAAGAGAGTGAATACTGCAATCCATTTACAAGGCTCACACTCCATTCTAAAGAAGAGATCCTTTTGATGCTTCAATTTCAGACAGCACAATTTGCCAAGCTTAATTTAATAATATGCTATTTCAGGAACTTATTAAAAATACAAATTGTTTTGACAGCAATTGTTGCAAATTTGTTTTGATTTAGCAAAATATGAGACATCTCCCAGGGGTGAAATTCACTTACCTTCCCTACTGGTTCCCAAATGTGCTCACGCGCACCGTCACCTGCGCATGCACAAAGCCTTCTGTGCATGCGCAGAGGCTTAAAATGTCGCAAAAAAGTGACATCATGACGTTCACGCAGGTGGGCGGAGCCTCCCGCAGCCGCCGCTATCGGTTTGCCCAAGCCGGATAGAACCAGATGAATTTCACCCCTGACATCGCCTGTGCTTTCAGAACCCCAAGAAGCTTTATATAACAAAGCCTAAAATCAATTAATGTACTTTTGTTAGTTCTGTTAGTTAAAATGTCATTTAGACTTAAAATGCAAAGGATTTTTAGATTTTAAAAAAATCAAGCAGATAATAATACATCTGCAAACAAGATTAGTGTTGGAACCAGTTCTGCTTTAAGTCAAATAGCTGCACGAAGAAAACCAGTACACAGATTCAACTACAATAAATTACAGCTTGAATTTTTCAGTGTCTTAATAGATAAACCCATTTTGAATATATAAGTACTAGCATCAGCACTAGTGGTAATGGGGCACTTTCTACACTTCAAACCTTTGACATTTCTACTGATGGACTAGGAGAGCCACCTGATTTTAGCAGCAATATAAATTTCACATCCAATATAATTACATTAAGAACATATAGTTAACAAGAACAAAGTAAGACATAAAGGTTGGTAGCCCCAGCTAGTACTTTCCAGTGTAATCACAGTAGCTAAACTATTGTAGAATCCTTTCTATGGGCTTATAATGTTACTATGTGCAACTTATTCATGCCTTTTTATTTGCAGGATGCATCTAAAATCCTGGTTACAGCACCCAGGAATCATAAGTCCTTCCTTTCTACCATGTTTCCCTGAAAATAAGGGTTTTTTGAACCCTGAAATAAGCACTTGGCCTTATTGCCATGCGCTCAAAAGCCCGATTGGGCTTATTATCAGGGGATGTCTTATTATGCCTCTAATTCAATTGTACTTTCATATGAATTTAATTCTGTGTCCTATAGACAGCCAGTCTGTGCTAGAAATAGAACTACCAAATTTTAGAGTTTTTCTGTTAGTTATTTTGAAACCCATGAGTACCAAAACAGTTCAGTTTTCTGTAATGACTTCCATCCAGATACATCTTAATTTTGCTTATTCCCACAAGTTCCTTTCCAACACATACTTCCTGTCCACATACTCAGCAGGTGCACTCTAGAAAACTGAGAAAAAATATTAAAAAATAAGATTAAGCTAACAAGGCAAAATTTGATGAGAAAAACATTTGAGACATGAGTAAAACTGAACAGCAAGAAGGGATACAACCTCTCAAATGCTTTAAAAATGCTAGGGGATATTACAAAATAGCTCAAGCATGAAGAAGATGGGGCAATCACATCACTAACCATAGTTACGTGTCAGGCTATTTTAAACAGATGCCTGCAATAATTGGTGCAAATATATAAACACAGGAATTAAAGGCTGGTTTCAACATCAACCCTTGAAGGGGGACATTATGTCAATAACTGCCAAGGGAGGAATGTTGACCCTATGTACTAAATTAGAAATAAATGTACATTGGCCAAGCAAGAAACTACATAGTTACACAGCAAGATGTAAAACACATCAAACCTATATAACAAACAAGTAAACCACTCAGAAAAGTATCCAAACAAATGTTACTAATACAGGCAAAGAAATACTTAAAGGTCTTGAGAAATGTGTGTAAATGAAATGTATTTTATCTTAACTAAAACAGTCCGATTGGCAATAAAAAATCCATATACTATTATTGCTATTTCATTCAAGCATGGCTGAATTGACATTCTCCAACTGCAGCTTCTGACTTTGCTCAGAACCCTAGGGAAATATTGATCAATTTTTTTTAACCAGAAAGTACTCTTTCCCAAAAGTGTGTTACATTTTTGTTTTCTAATCTTTTGCCTTAATGTTTGCTTTCTTCAGGTGTCCAGGGAATATTTGTTGTACTTTAAGAGCACAATGGTTATTTAAATCAGGAGATCTCAAACCCTATTAAAGGCACTATTTTCTTCTTTTAGAAGAATGCACATAAAATGCTTTAGAAGAATGCACATAAAATGCACAAATAAGGATCTTTTCAAGGGCTTTTTAAAAGTATTGGATGTTCAAGAAAAGCGCAAACATTTAAATCAAAGTTTCTGCAACAGATGCATACATTACTATAATCTTTTTTTCCATTCAGAACTTTTTAATCCTAGAAAAAAGCTTCAATATTACTATGGTCAGCAGTAAGAATATTACTTAGTCTTATACTATAGTAATTAACATAGAGACTTGTCAAAAATTGCTTCTAAAACACAAGGCCATTTCTACATTTTACACTAAGCCATTCTCTAAAAATAAATCTGCCTCATGAGCCTGTAAATCTACAGGGAGGTCCCCAGTAAAATAATGTCAATCCCAACTCTTTTATACACTTGTGTTTATTTTCTTTAGTATAAGGTAGGTCTTTACTATAATTAACAGGCATGCAGTGCTACTGAAATTATGTTGTCACTTTTTAAAAAAGCATTTTAAAGTTTCTGCACCCCTGACAGGCCACTTCCCACTTAGTGGGATGGGCAGAGGGAACAGATGTAATACCAAATTTTGGGGACAACTGATTCAATATGCAGATATCTATTCCCTGCTCTTCAAGGTTCTTGTACACTTCTGTACATCACAGCCAGGCAATAAATGACCACACAGCCGTACATTTCCACAAGGCCCAGATGAGGCTTTTAGCTTTGGATAATGTCTCCAGGCTTTTGTTTTCTTTTTTCCTTAGTAACACAAATCTTTGATTTTATATATAGGGTTTTAATCACTTATTTCTGTATGCCATCTTAAGCCTTGAAAAGAAGAATGGCCATGAGCAGGCAGATCTCTCCTGCTCTCTGTTAAGTCCAGTCTTTGCTTGTTTAGAGCTGCCAAGACCACACACACACACAAAATTACATCAGGAACCCACGTCCATTATCTACAATAAAATGCTTCCAAAAACCAGACTCATCTCTACCAAGTAAGTTTCCAGAAATTCACATCATTCATCGACCTTATTCTAAAGCCAAGAGACATCTGGTTTTGAGGTTTCTAATGAAAATATTGCAGTACAACTTGATATAACTTCACACTAGCAGCAACTACTCAGAGAAAAGCCAGCTGCAGGATCTCCAATTAAAATCTTGCTTGATAGCCTAGGTAAATCATTTGAAATCTGCTACCACTTCCTTATTCTTGCCAAGAAAATTGTCTGGTGTTCATGAAATCACCAGGTGCCAAGTCTGAGTTCAAGAAACTAATTTTTTTTGTATTACTAGTGTCTTAGTAATGTATTATTACCAGATTTTGCACATGTGAACGATAGAGACAATTTGCAACTAAAAAGAATCAGAGTTTATCCCAGTCATTATCCAATCTATTCTAGTCTTTTTAAAGTTCAGGATGCTGGCCCAAATGCCTTTAAATAAGCTAGAAACCTCCAACCAGTACTAAGCAGATTTGCTTTGATGCTAAATTCAATCCTTGACAATTAAGAGGATCTCTGATGATAAGACTAGGAAAAGACATGGGCCATCCATCCCTTCCCAATTATCTATAACAATACCAAGTCAGAGGGACCAATAGCCTGGTTTAGTTTAAGGCAATTTAGTAGGTTCAGTAACACAGTAATACAGTATCATTATCAGGAAGAGACCAATCATCTCTTATGAAGCCTGCTGAACTCCAGAAAGGGTACATTTTCTGTCCCTAAAAATTCTAAATTGCAGGGAACGTCTCTCTGGGACTTAGGTGGTTGATTAAAGAGTCCATGCAGTCATGATGTAGCACATCATCAAATCAAAACATTTGAATACATATTCATCTTTTTTGACTGAGTCTCAAACTATCCAGAAGTCCATTTGGAAAGTCCATCATATTTTAAATACATAGGAGGAATAATCCTCATCCCTTTGGTTTTACACACACACACACACAATACCAACCACCCAGAAGTCAATCAGATTCTAAATTCATATTAAAATAAGCCTCATTCCCTTTGAGGTTTTTTTTTAAATACATTAACCCTTTTCCTGACCGAGTCCCAACCAACTCATCCATCAGGTTCTTAATGCATGTTAGAAATAATCCTCATTCCCTTTTATTAAAAATGCTTTTTATACATTAACCCTTTCTAAAAGAATCCCAACTATACATAAATCAGAAAGTCCATCATGTTCTAAACCCATGTTACAAATAATCCTCATTTTCTTGTATTAAAAAAAACCTTCTGATACATTAACCCTTTCTGAAAGAGTCCCAATTAGACCTAAGTCAGAAAATTCATCATGTTCTAAATGGACGTTAGAAGTAAGCGTCATTCCCTTTAATTAGATAGATTATATATCTGGAACTAATATACCTGGAACTCGTATTTTTAGAATAGTTTGTGTGTGTGTGAGAGAGAGAGAGATTATATACATATATATATATATATATATATATATATATATATATATATATACACACACACACACACACACACACACACACACATACATACAGAGAGACAGAGAGAGAGAGAGAGAGAGAGAGAGACAGAGAGAGAGAGCTTTTTTTTATATTAACCCTTTCCGACCACACTTTACCTGCCCGGCTGGGAGGTTTCTAATGAAAAAAAAAATATTGCTATATTATTTGATATCACTTCACACCGGCACCAACTGCTCAGAGAAAAGCCAGCTGCAGCATCTCCGATTAAAGAAACCCTGCTGGATAGATCGCCTTAGGGAAATCATTGGAGAACTTCTACTATCCCTTCCTTTACTCTTTGGAAAGGGTTTCTCTCCATGCCTGTGAGAAACAAAAGCTTTCTAAGCAAGGAGCAAAGAGAAGGGGGGGGAAATCAAGCCAAGCCAAAGGGGGGGTGGGGGGGAGGAAAAGGTCCAGACCCTTAACCAAAGGATAAAGTTCAGGCTGTCACCCCACCAGGCACCGGGTGGCAAACGATCCCGCCGACACGAAGGAGGTGGGGGGGGAAGCTTCAGACGGCTGTCTGCAAACCCAAAACAGGATCAGGGACTCCTCGGCCAAGGATCTCCTCCTCCATCCTCTCCGAGGGGAAGGGCCCTCCGAGGGCAGCCATACGGCCCCAGCCAGCAGGCAGGCTCAGAGGCAGCCCGGAGAGATCGGAGACCGGGGTGTGGGGGAGAGAAAGGGGCGAAACCCGTTTCTCTCTCCCCCCCCTCCCCTCCCCCCAGCCTGACCCGCAAAACCACGCCAGGCAAGGCAAAGTATGGAGGTAAAGAGGGGCGGGGGGGGGGGGAAAGGACGCACCTCTCCCTCTTGGTCCGCCGCCCCTTCCCAGGCCTGGCTGCGGAGCATGGGAGTTGGGGAGTCCCTCCGGCTGCGGAGCATAGGAATTGGGGAATCCCTCCGGCTGCGGAGCATGGGAGTTGGGGGCAGTCCTTTCGATAGCGGAGCATGGAAATTGGGGGAGTCCCTCCGGCTGCGAAGCATGGGAGTTGGGGGCAGTCCTTTCGATAGCGGAGCATGGAAATTGGGGGAGTCCCTCCGGCTGCGGAGCATGGGA
>WNWU01000024.1:7799121-7810141 GCA_012654045.1 Ptyas mucosa
TTTTTATAGTGTGGTAACCAAAACTAGATGCAATATTCTAGGTGTGGTCTTATTAAGGCTTTATAGAGTGATATTAGTACCTCACATGATCTTGATTGTATCCCTCTGTAAACTAAAACATAAGCTAAAATGGTTTGGATCCACCTCCCAAGTACAACGGACATAAATCAATCTTGTCTGGAGTGGATATCTATCTGGTAGACAGATCTTTCCTTAGGTAGATCTATTCTATTATTTAACTTTTTAATTTGCTGTTTAACTTTACTTTTTAGTTTATCTTATGCTTAACTTTTACTTCACTTCATTTTACTTTACTCATAGAGCCATGGATCTTGCATCTGGGACTCTTAAGTGGCTGCTGTAATGGAAACAACCACATAAAAACCACACAGAAACAAAATACAGATATCAGTGAAAACATGTTGTAACCCCATTAAAATCATAGTAAAACCAGATTAACAAAAGCTGGAACTCTCCATGCATGATGACAGAGCCCTGTTCTGAGATCCTTTTGGAAAACCAAAACCTAACCCAGTCACCTGGACTTCCACAGCACACTAACCATAATCTCAACATGTTCCCTTAGCACAGTGTTTTTCAACTTCGGCCACTTTAAGATGTGCAAATTTCAACTCCCCAAATTCCCAATCCTGGGGAATTCTGAATCCTGAAGTCCACATGTCTTAAAATGGTCATGGTTGAAAAAACACTGCTCTAACATAGAATTCTTTATTGGCCAAATGTGATTGGACACACAAGGAATTTGTCTTCGGTGCATAAGCTCACATTGTACATATAAGCTATAAGTGATAAATCATGATCATAGCCATTATAAAATACATTCATCATAAATCATAAAATGCAACACTTAGTGGTAGTCATAGGATGCTAAATAAACAATCAGCATAAATCATACTAGGAAATTAAATAAAACAATATAAATCGTAAAGATACATGCAACAAAATGATCGTCATAAGTAGAAAGGGAGATAGGTAATAGGAAAGATGCAGGGGTGAAATTCAGCCAGACCGGACCAGTTCTGGTGAACCAGATGTTAATTTTATGTTAATTGTAAGATTTTCTCAGTTGAGTACGGTGTCTTTTTCTGTCATAATTCCAGCACGTGGCACATGGTTTGAAGCTGAGCATAACAAGCTGATGGAATTTGATGTCACGAAATGATCATAATGGTTTTTAAAAGAATTAGACCAAGACCAGGCCAACAACCTTTAATGATTGTCGGTGACCTTCCGGTTCAGAAAATTCCATTTTAATCAATTACATTACTGTACTCTCTTCCTCATTTCCTCCAATCTTCCTGTGAATTTGTCAGTAGTGCCAAATGACTTTCAATAAGCACATTAACCCGCAATTGATTTAACACATTTCTCTCTTGTTTTAATTTGTTCAAATGTATTGAAAAGAGTTCAGGATGAAAATAAGTGAATGAACTCTCTGTTAGGAATTTATCCTTAACTATTTTAAACAAATTTAAAAGGAATATCTGTAGCCTCTTGGTCACTGAATCAATTATTCTTCACATTCAGACTTCATAACATGGCATAAAGCATAAAACGTAAGCATATAAAATATATATAAATGCAGGAGTGGGCTTCAAAAAGTTTAGCAAGGGGTTCTCTGCCCGGTTGCTGGGTGGGCGTGGCCATGGTGGGCGTGGCCTAGTCACCCTCCTGCACCACAGCAGAGGGGGCAACCTTGCCTTCCCCAGGTTCTGGGGGTTTTCTTTGAGCCTCCGGGAGGGTGAAAATGGCCTCCCCAGGCTCCGGAGGCCCTCTGGAGGTTGAAAATGGGCCCGTTTCTGGCCTTCCCAAACTTCCGGTAGGCCTGTTTTTCGCCCTCCCCGAGCTTCCATGTGCACCCTGCGCTTACCTGCATCCAAAACAGGCCGCATGGGGACTCCTGGGAGGGGCAGGGCGGGAGGGGCAGGGCCAGCCAGGAGTAGGATTTGGGGGTTCTCCGAACTGCACAAAATCTTAGCTAGAGGTTCTCCCGAACCCCTGCGAACCCCCAGCCGCCGCCCCCGTATACATGTTTATGTGTCTGTACACCAGTGGTAGTCAACCTGGTCCCTACCGCTCACTAGTGGGCGTTCCAGCTTTCATGGTGAGTGGTAGGCGTTTTGTCCCTACTTTATCAATCACCATTACTGTGGAACTGGTGGGCAGTTAGAAAATTTTACTACTAACCGAGGTGGGCGGTAGGTATAAAAAAGTTGACTACCCCTGATGTACACATATAAACATGTTTATGTTTATAGCTATATGTGTATAGCTTTGTTTAATACTTCTACCTTGAAAGACAATAATATGATGGGGTTGTATGAATGTTTGCTATCCTGGCAAAATAATATAATAATAAAAAAATAAATCGCACACACACATATACATATATGAGCCCTGGTGGCGCAGCAGACTAAAGCACTGTTATTAACATCAAGCTGCCTGCAATTACTGCAAGTTCAATCTCACCAGGCTCAAGGTTCAAGACCCAAAGATGGCAGCTCGCGGGTGAAGCTCCGATGTCTTGGGGTAATGTAGAGCCTATTTAGGATTCTTGGAGGGCCGAATTCCAGCTGTAGGCCCTGGCCCAGCAAGAGAACAAGAGGACAGCTCATTGAGAGCTTTTTAGCTCTCTCGAATCATTCGTGCGGCCGACTGGAGCCAAAGAGCGCCGCGAGGTTATGGCGGCGCAGACGGGAGGCTTGAATATGGTCGGGGCAGTGCGGTTTACCTTGGCGTCCCCCAGCGACAGTCGGAGCGGGGGTGGGGGTGCAGTGGTGATGGCGGCATGTTGGAGCGTCGCTGGACACCCCCCCTCCCGAAAAAGCTTGTGACTGCCAGCAGCAGTGGCAACGTTGGGTGCGGTGGCTGCAGCGGCGGTGAGTGAAATGGCGGCCGCTGGGGCGACGCCAAGGGGAACAGCATGGCACTAGCTGAATTTCTCAAACTTTAGACTTTTTTCAACTTTGGTCTACTGTCAGCTGTGGAGGGGAGAGTGCAGGCTGACTGATCTGGAGCTTCCCGGTTGGTGACCCCTCTGAAGACCTGGGATTTAAGGGGGATTAGAAGATCTTGTGGAGACTGGGGGGTCTGGGAAGAGCTGGGCGATGGCGTGGGACTGGCCTGCAGCCCTGGTCTGTCTCCACACCCCCTCTTCCTGCCGCAACCCAGTTGTGGGCGTGGCTGGGATTATTACCATCCGGACTGGACCCTTCCTGCATTTGGACTTACCTGCCCTTAATATGACTACAGTTGACCCCCAGTTCCAGCTATACCATCAGTACCATCTACATCTGCAACGCCTTGCTGTGAGGAGAGGTTCAACCCTAGGCGTGGGCACCGAGGGAGTCACTTTTTGTTGCGGCTGCCACCGAATAAGATCTGCTGATACCAGTCGTTGTGAGAGGGTGGCTTGGTCATTGCTTTTCCGGGGCAGCGGCCTGAGACTCCTCTCCACGACCGTGAGAGGACAGTGGAGCCCGGCTTGACCCACGCCGGAATGGTGGACTTTCTCTCCCGGACCTTTTTTCTAATCATCACCATTGAATCCCTGGCCTCATTCCATTTTCCCCAGACAGATTTTAGGATGTATTCACTGGCTGAGCTCTTCACATTGCGAGACTCCCCCTCTCGCAGGCCTGACTTTCTACGCTATCGAAGGCCTACCTTAATGATGGGTTTTGGGACCCCAAGAGGTGGCATGTGGCGAGGAGGAGGGTGAGAGTTTTTTTAAAGGGAGTTTTTAAAAAGTTTTTAGGGGGTTCGGGGGAGGGAGTGGGTGGGGATAAGAATGGACCTGGGGGGGGTCCATGGAGGTTCGGAACGGCAGAATGAGTCTGAGGGTCATGGCGGGAGGGGGGGAGAGGGTTTAGAAGGTGTGCCAGAGGGGGAGGTGAAGGGCCATTCCATCACTACAGTGGGTGGGAGGGGCAGATACAGCGGGCGCAAGGGGCCGTATCATGTTCGGGGAGTACGCACCCGCTATTTGCGAGCGGTGGTGTGCTCCGGCCCCCAAGGCGCTTCCTGTAACCCTGGTTGTGCAGAGCCTCAGGGCCCGAACCTCCAGCTGATGCTGTGCAATGTCAGGTCTGCAGTAAATAAAGCCCCCCTCATTTACGATCTAATTCAGGAGGGGGTGCAGACCTCGCAGGGATCACAGAAACCTGGTTAGGCCAGGAGGGGGGGGTTCCCCTCGTGGAGATGTGCCCACCAGGTTTCCATGCATTTCATCAGCCGAGGGCTCAGGGAAGGGGTGGGGGGGTAGCGATGATTATTAAGGAAAGTCTGGAACCAAGGGAGGCCACTGTTCCTCAGGTAGCCGGTTGTGAGTCCCTCCTTGTAAAGTGGGGTCATGGGGTACAGGTGGGCTTGCTGATCACGTACCTGGCTCCCTGCCACGTGGCAGCAGCCCTACCTGAGCTGCTCGACATAATAGCCAGGGTGGCGGTGGATACCCCCAGACTTATGGTCCTGGGGGATGTCAATCTGCCATCCGTCGGTGAAATGTCAGAAGCGGCACGGGAGTTCATGGCTTCCATGACGGCCATGGACCTGACTCAGTTAATTCATGACCCCACCCACACCGGGGGACACACACTGGACTTGATTTTTGCCTCTGGTCAGTGGATGAATGATCTTGAATTAAGGGAGTTAGTCATCAAGCCCTTGTCATGGACAGATCATTCGCTCCTTCTGTTAGACTTTCAGGCCGCTCCCCTTCGTCGCAGGGAGACGGAACCGACTAGGTGGTTCTATCCCAGGTGCCTGATGGACCCGGATAGGTTCCTGACGGAGCTTGGGTCATTCCCAGAGGCTCTGATTCATGACTCGGCTGAAGAACTAGTAGCCGCCTGGGATGCCTTTGCAGCCTCTGACCCGGTGCAGGTCTCAATCAGCTCCTCGGTTCTCTGAGGAGCTGAGGGAGATGAAGTGCTGGAAAAGACACCTAGAGAGTGATTGGAGGGCCAGCCGCAGCGAATCCAACCGGACATTGGTGAGGTCTTATACCAAGACCTACCTAGTGGCAATAAGAGTGGCGAAATCTAATTATTTTTCCACTCTTATTACATCTGCAGAGAACCGTCCAGCCGCTCTGTTTAGGGTGACCCGCTCCCTACTTCAGATGGGAGTACGGGATGATCCCTTGCAAGGTAGAGCTGAGGATTTTGTGCAGTATCTGCACGATAAAATCGCTCAGATTCGGGACAGCCTGGACTTCGATTGGGTAGCCTCGGATGGGATGATGGGGCGGATCTTGAGAGTGTGATCTGGGAGGAGTTTGACCCTGTGGCTCCTGAGGACATGGACAGGATTCTGGGGAGACTCAACGCTACCACATGTTTATTGGACCCGTGTCCCTCCTGGTTGGTGCTGGCCTCCCGGGAGGTAACACGAGGCTGGTTTCAGGGGATTATTAATGCTTCTTTGAGCAAGGGTGTCTTCCCAGACGCTTTGAAAGAAGCGGTGGTGAGGCCCCTCCTCAAGAAGCCTTCTCTGGACCTGGCTATATTAGCCAATTACTGTCCAGTCTCCAACCTCCACTTTGTGGCAAAGATTGTTGAGAGTGTGGTGGCGCGACAGTTTCTTCAGTACCTGGATGAAGCTGTCTATCTAGATCCATGCCAGTCGGGCTTCAGGACGGGTTACAGCATGGAAACGGCATTGCATTGGTTGGTGATCTCTGGAGGGCTCGGGACAGGGGATGTTCCTCAGTCCTGGTCTTCCTAGATCTCTCAGCGGCTTTTGATACCATTGATCATGGTATCATGCTGCGTCGGTTGGGGGGATTGGGAGTGGGAGGCACTGTGTTGCGGTGGTTCTCCTCCTTTCTCTCAAACTGTACGCAGTCTGTGTTGATGGGGGGGCAGAGGTCGACCTCGAGGCACCTTACTTGTGCGGTGCAGCAAGGGTCAGTCCTCTCACCCCTCCTGTTCAATGTTTATGTGAAACCACTGGGTGAGACCATCCGTGGTTTTGGGGTGAAATGTCAACTCTATGCCGATGACACACAGTTGTACATTTTTATCCCGAACCACCCCAATGATGCCCTTGACGTAATGTCCCGATGCCTGGAGGCCGTGCGGATCTGAATGGGGAGGAACAGGCTCAGACTCAACCCCTCCAAGACTGAGTGTTTGTGGTTTCCAGCGCCCCGATATAGCCAGCTGGTACCATCGCTGGCTATTGGGGATGAGATCTAACCCCCTCAGAGAGGGTTCGCAACTTGGGCGTCCTCCTGGATACGCGGCTGTCTTTAGATGATCATGTGACGGCCGTGGCCAGGGTTTTTTTTTATCAGGTTTGCCTGATTTCCCAGTTGCGTCCCTTTCTGGATCAGGACGCCTTATGCATGGTCACTCACGCCTTTGTCACTTCCCGTCTGGACTACTGTAACGCTCTCTACATGGGGCTCCCCTTGAGGAGCAGCTGGAGGCTCCAACTGGTCCAGAACGTGGCCGCGTGAATGGTTATGGGGGCGACCTGTTGCTCTCATGTAACACCTCTCTTGTGCAAGCTGCACTGGCTCCCAGTGGTCTTCTGGTGCTTGTCACCATCTTCAAAGCGCTCCATGGCTTAGGACCAGGATACTTACAGGACCGCCTTCTGACACCGCATGCCTCCCACCGTCCGATACGCTCCCACAGAGAGGGCCTCCTCAGGGTGCCGTCAGCCAAACAATGTCAGCTGGCGACCCTCAGGGGGAGAGCCTTCTCTGTGGGGGCTCCTGCCCTATGGAATGAGCTCCCCCCGGACTTAAGGAGGATCCCCGACCTCCGCATCTTCCGCTGTGCGCTGAAGACTTTATTATTTCAGCAAGCCAGCCTGACCGAATGAATTAACTTAAGTGGGTTTTAATGGTTTTAAAGAGGTTTTAGCTAGGGGTTTTAAATATGGCCAAATGCTTTAAATTATTTTAAATTGTTTTTAATTTTTGTGCTGGTATTATTTTATCATGGCTATACACCACCCTGAGTCCTTCGGGAGAAGGGCGGTATAGAAATGTAAAAAAGATGAAATGAAATGAAATGAAATGAAATGTTGACTCAGCCTTCCATCCTTTCTAAGGTAGGTAAATTGAGGACCCAGTTTGTGGGGGCAATAAGCTGATTTTGTATAAATATACAAAAGTATGAAGGCTATTGCTTAACACATTGTAAGCCGCCCTGAGTCTCCGGAGAAGGGCAGCATATAAATCAATTTTTTTAAAAAAATACATACAGATATATGTGTATACTTTATTATGTATACAGTATACTACTGGATAGTAATTATTTGGAACAATCAGAAAAGATTAATGTACAAAATATTACCCCTTTACTTATGTCATATAATATATGTGATGTGGGGTTTTTTATTATTTTATTTTGGTGGGATAGCCAACATTCATACAAACCCATCATATTATTGTCTTTCAGGGTAAAAGTGTTACACAAAGCTCAAAAAAACCAGAATAAGAAATAGCTAGGAAAATAAATACATAACAAAAATGGAAAGGAAATATACTAAATCAAAGAATTGTAGTGGTTACTTTGTTGGCCTAGGACCAGGAAGATCTTAATTCAAATCCAGGCTCAACTACTGTAGTTACTTTCTGACTTTGGATCAGTTCTTCCAATTCCCTTTCTGTCAGCCTACCTCGCAGGGTTGCTGTGAAAAAAGTAGGGCTGAGTGCTCTGTATATAGGTAGCCCTCGACTTACGATAACAATTGAGCCCAACATTTCTGTTGCTAAATGAGACATTTGTTAAGTGAGTTTTGCCCAATGGTGAAATGTAAAATTTGTTACTATCGGTTCTGTGGGCATGGCTTGGGGGGGGAATATGACTGAGTGGGCATGGCCAACTTTTTTTTTTACTTTTAAAACCATTTTTTCTACCACCTCTTCGATGAAGAGGTGGTAAAAAACCTGTTTTTAAAGCCTCTAACGATCCCAGCTGATTTGCCTGATCAACAGAGGCTTTCTTTTTTTAAAAAAGCCTCTGATGATCCCAGCTGAGCCGCGCAATCATCAGAAGCTTTTTTTTTACTTTAAAAAGCATTTTTTCAGCAAAGGGGTTGTAGAAAAAATGCTTTAAAAAAAAAGCCTCTGATGATTGCACGGCTCAGCTGGGCAATGGGGGGGAGGGGCAGGGATTTTTGCTACTACCAGTTATCTGAACCACCCGCCTCCATCGCTACCGGATCAAGTGATCCGGTCCGAACCGGGAGCATTTCACCCCTGGTTTTGCCCCATTTTAATGACCTTTCTTTCCACAGTTGTTAAATGAATCACTGAAGTTGTGATAGTTAGTAAGACGGCTGTTAAGTGAACCCAGCTTCCCCCTTGACTTTGCTTGTCAAAAGGTCGTAAGAGTCGATCACGTGACACTGCAACCATCATAAATAGGAGTCAGTGGCCAAATGTCTGAATTTTGATCACGTGGACATGGGGGGGGATGCTGCAATGGTCATAAGTGTGAAAAACGGCCGTAAGTCACTTTTTCCAGTGCTGTCGTAACTTCGAACGGTCACTAAACGAACTGTTGTAAGTCAAGGACCTCCTGGAGCCACGGGAGAAAAAGTGGGCTGTAAATGCATCAAATTGAATAAATGAATTAAAATTCTAATTCCTATCACAAAGCCGGTTCTCTTTGCCGCATTCCTGAATTGTAAGTGGCCATTTGCAAAGCCACGGTGACTTTCTTTCATAAATGTAAATTCATATAATTCATTCATATAAATGAATTTCTTTCATTTATAACTTTTTCTGCGAATCCAGCTAAATTTAGAGACTAACTACTGCAGGAGCTCCAGGCAACATTCGTCTACAAGCCATGATTTTTGACTTTTAATGGCTTTTCTAATCAGTAACATCTCTCACAAAGATTCCAGAACTTCAGTGTTCATTCTAAAACAGGCCCAGCACCATTGTTAACATTCCGGAACACTCTGGAACCATCCCTAGGAAAAAAACCTCAAACCTCACTCTTATAACCCAACCACTCCACCCCAAATTCTGGATCATCAGTTTTGCATTGTGCTGAGAGATTTTCAAGGCAGGTTTAGCCCCGTGAAGCTGACAGATCGCAGGGAAAAATACTGCAGAATCAGGAATCCGCCATTTTTCTGTCTGTTGCCAAGGTGACACAGGCAATCCAAATTGTGCCTCTGGTTTAAGAGAAAGTTGATCGGATATCCGAAAGAAGGGGAAGACATTGGATTAATTAAGAATTAAAAATGAAGAAGAGGTTAAGACAGCCATTTGTCTGGGATGGTATAGGACAGTGATGGCTAACCTTTTTGCCATCGCGTGCCAAAAGCGGGAGGAGCACGGTGGGGCCACACGCACGTGTGCCCACATCCATAATTCTATGTGCTCTGCCTCCCCCCTTGCTCCCCCCACTTTTGGCACGCGATGGCACAGTGGGCCCGGTAGGCCCATTTTTTGCTCACCCCAGGCTCCAGAGCCTTTCTAGGAGCCTGGGGAGGGCAAAAACGGCCTTCCCCACATCCCCAGAGACCCTCCGGAGGCGGGAAACAGTGTGTTTCCTGACTTCTGGTGCAGCACCCGTGCCATAGGTTCGCCATCATGGGTATAGGATCTCCCACTTGGAGGGTTGGACTAGAGAGACCTCCAAGGTCCCTTCCAGCTCTTGTTATTCTGTATTTTGCAAATGCGGTAAGTGGGGTTCCGAATAACACTCAGATTAGGGGAAAAGCTCTAAACAATATA
Organism: Ptyas mucosa; assembly: GCA_012654045.1. Classification (NCBI taxonomy): domain Eukaryota; kingdom Metazoa; phylum Chordata; class Lepidosauria; order Squamata; family Colubridae; genus Ptyas; species Ptyas mucosa. The sequence goes on from WNWU01000024.1 coordinate 7,808,855, forward strand.
AATTTAACCAATAAAAAAACAAAAGCACTAAGCAATGGGAAAGAAAAAAAATAAAGGTTTGGGTTTTAGGGTTCAGGACAGGATTTGCCTTCAACTCATATGGATACAAGACACTTTGGTTCAGTGAACAGCACTAGAACAGAACAGAACAGAACAGAACAGAACAGAACAGAACAGAACAGAACAGTCCAGCCCTCTACTCAAGCAGGAGAACCTATACCATTTTAGACAAGTAACTGTCTAGACTCTTCTTAGAAACCTCCAATGATGGAGCACCCACAATTTCTGGAAGCAATCTGTTCCGCTGGTTAATTGTCCTTATTGTAAGGAAGTTTCTCCTTAATTCCAGGTTGCCTCTCTCTTTGATTAGTTTCCATCCATTGTTTCTTGTCCTACCCTCTGGTGCTACGGAGAATAATTTTCTCCGTAGCACCCTTCTTCTTTGCGGCAGCCCCTCAAATACTGGAAATTATTTTATTTTTTTTTACTCTTTTCCTTAGCAAATTAGCAGTACAAAGATTAAATTTGCAGCACAAGCCAATCACATTAACTTCTCTCCCCATTTGTTAAATTCCGATATGCAACAATGAAAATCTCATTTGGAGTTTTAATAACTGTTCCCGTAATATGACCTACAGTGGAAGTCATTGGTAATTAAAAAGAATATGACTGTCACAGGGGTGAAAGGTTACCGGTTCGCAGCAGTTCAGGTGAACCGGTAATAAAAAAATGCTACAGTCCGTCCAAGCCAATATTTCCGACGATCAGCTGTGCTGCGCGATTTAGATTTGCTAAAAAGGAGGATTTCCTACTTTCCCCACCTTCGCTGTGCTACTTACCTTCTTAAACCTCCTTTTTCCATGCTGTGCGGTAGTGCCTGTGGTGCGCCTGCATGTGAAGCACACATTTGGTGTGCACTGTACATGCGTGCGTGCACAGCATGCATTCAGCACAAATTTGGTGCACACCACACATGCGCATACAGAGAACCGGTGACAAACCATGGAGGATTTCACCACTGGACTGTCAGTTTAGCAAGGAGGAAAAAAATATGAAAGACATTGCTGCAAGAATGCCTCTGCCATTCACTTCTCCTGACAGAGACAGAGACAGAGAAAGAGAGAGACAGAGAGAGAGAGAGAGAGACAGAGACAGAGACAGAGACAGAGGAAGAGAGAGACAGAGACAGAGACACACAGAGAGAGAGACAGAGACAAGAGACAGAGACAGAAACAGAGAGGAGAGAGAGAGAGAGAGAGAGAGAGAGAGAGAGAGAGAGAGAGAGAG